>CM047897.1:13474931-13559948 GCA_026229545.1 Pistacia atlantica | reverse complement strand
GGCGGCGGATGGTGGGAATTTGGATCTGTTTGCTCGGCATGTCGCGAGGTGCTGCAACTACGAAGGAGAGTGGAGGTCTTTGAGACGGCGACTCGGTGGAGAGGTAGCGAGAATGGGTTTGGGGCAATGAAGAGGCTGGTGAGGGAGGCACGCAAAGTCGTCAAGCGGCAAGAGAGGCCGGCTGTGGCGCCCGGTAGGGAGGTCGGCTTGTGATTGAAGGTTGCGCGGCGCCAACCCGGCTAGCGGTTGCGAGTTATGCGGCATTGCAACCTCCAGCGTAGAAGGAAGAGATGATGACGAAGAAAAGATAAGGAAAAGGAAAAAAAGAAAAAAAGAAATGCCCGAGAAATAAAAAGAAAAGAAAATCCCCCGAAAAGATAAAATGGAAAAACTTCACACGGACCGAGATTTTAATTTTAAAATTTGGATTTATGATGCTTTTCAAGTAAAATTGGCCATTCTGCCCTTTTTCAGAATTTTCTAACAGAACATAACTATGGGTAAAAAAATGTCGTTTTGAAACTTAAGCGGTTGCAGGTTGTTGATGCTCATTTTCGGCACCAACCAATTGTCAGTAGAAATGATCTTGTTTTATGAATTTAATGCACGTAACAATGGATGTGTTCAATGAAAATAAATGAAAAGAGGTTTTTTAAGTGGTTCGGATGCTAAGGTAGCAAATCCTACGTCCACTGATTTTGTATTGATGTTGGTGTAGGTCAGGTCGCTAAGCGGACTGACGTACATAAGTTAATGAAAGTAATGCTTTTTCTTTTACAAGAGAGAGAGAGTTGTCTTTTGGTAATGGATGACCGAATCCCCTTAATGGAGAGGTTTTCTACGTTTTATATCAAATTGAAGCGTGTAATTATCATTAAATCTACGGGTTGGTGTGATTGTCAGGATATGATCTGTCTTCACGTCCCGTTTTCCCTTTTTCCAAGCTGACTTCGCACGACTTGTCTGCGAAAGCGAACGCGTGTGAGCTCCATATTTATTTCGCGGAGTCGACGATGCACATTGTCTGCGGGCGGGGGCGGGTTACTCCCTGCAGCGACTCCTCCCACGCGATCCGACCCCTTCATTTTCCCGTGCATAACGAAGCCCCCTAGTTTTCAAGGTTTGTGGAAGCGAGCCTTGGAAACTAAGAATCTGAAGGTTCTACTAGTTCGATCCAACTGGATGGGGTGAGCTCGGCTCGAAGACTCACGTGAATGAACTGATCTCGGCGATTCTTTTCATGACGACGCGACAATCTTCGCCCTTGCGACTGAATTGACAGACGCTCATTTCCGTACTTTTTAGGTTCAACGAACCTGGCTCTGCGTTGTCATACTTTCTGCAGGAGTGACAGCGCTTGTCTGACACATTAAATGCGCGGCATAATGGCCCGACGCCATTTTAGGCTTGACATTAAGCTCGCAGCGGGCGGGTTTAAATGAAATAACCACCCTTATTGCCGCATTTAATGCGGCGTGGGTTTCGAGTTAACGCCCCTCTTCACGGCATTTAATGCGGCGTGGGCGCAATTAATGCGGGAGGGAGAGAGGGAGCTGCCGTTTGAGGGGTTAGGGGTAATGTAGTCGATTCGATTTCCATATAAAAACTTGGCATTTTTTGATAAAGACCGAGAGTTCTTTCGCGAGTGATAAACCTTCGCAAACCCGGAATCATTCTCTTCCGTTCGACGCTTTTCAGGCAACCAGGACGAGTTTCGGCCCCGGCTCCGTATTCTATAGAGTAAGACTCTTTTCTCTCTCTTTTTTTGTTGTTGTTTGTGCGGTTTGATTGACCCGCATCTGCAACCTCCCGGTGTTTCCACCGGAGTCGTGGCATGCCCGTATTAGGTTTCGAGCAGCGGGTGCGGTTCGAACCATTGCTAGATCTTAAGCATTTGTCCCTTGCCGCCGCAGGACAAACACAAAACCTAAATGACCATGTCTGCCGATATTGCAGTGAAATGGAACCGGACGACATCCGGGAGGCCCAGGAGGCGGAGCCGGCTCGTCCTCGCGGGGAGCTCCCGGGGACGCGCTCGATGTCTACTCGGCTCACCTCCAGGAATATGCTAGAATAAAGAGGCAGTTCGATATCCGCTCGGAGGTGTTCCTCGACCACACTAAGCCGTCTCGGCGCCCGGATGATGGCCTTGCCGCGATCTCTGAAGAGATCATTAAGGGTGGAGGGAGGATTCCCTTCCATCCTTTCATCGGTCGGATCTGGATCATTTCGGGATAGCGTATCTGTGGCCTTGACGCGTATGTCATACCGTTGTTGCGATGTACATCGCGTCATCAACTGACTCAGGAGCCGTCATACCGGCTGAATGGAGCTGCGGTGTTACCTCTACCTAAGAAGAGTAGGGATAAGGACTCGTATTATCTGTCTCGGCGACCTACCATTGCCGCGGGAATACACAGCTATCCCAGCAATGCGGGGGCCTACGAGACAAAGTTTTTCTTTTTCATGTATAACGTTCACTGCCATTTTCAGGATCCAAGTAGGTTTCTCTTCGCTGGGTTCGTCATTTGCTCGCACGATCATTAGTAACGACCTGTTTCTTTTGCAGTTAATGAGGCGACCGGACTAGAACCTACTCCGCCCGACCCAAGCAGGCTCGTATCTTTTGGGGTACTGGACGAGGAACAACGGGACGCGAGGAAGCTCGTGACGACTGCGAACCTGCGGAAGTACGGTTTTTTCACTGACAACGCATCGTTGGAACCTCTAGAAGGTAAATTACACTTAAAAGACTTATTTATGGTCGTAGCATTAATTTCCTTTCTAACGAGCTTGAATACGAGACCATGCCTCCAAAAGAGTCAGGCGGTCCGCCAGGCGCCATTCGTTTTCCCTACGTCTCGTGAGAGGCGGCCGGCAGCTGCCGTGCCTGTTCCGGAACCGGCTGACAGGCTGTGATACTGCGCCTTCGGCCGGCCGATCTGAGGGACGGCGGACGGGGCAGAGCGAGGTCGCCCGGCGCATGCTTGCCCCAGGGCGTGAAGGAACTCCGACCCGAAAGGTCTAAGAAGAGGAAACGAGGTCCGGTAGGGCCGAAGAGTCTGGCCCGAAGAATCGGAGGAACCTCTGAGGACGCCAAGAAGTCCAGGAGGTCGGGCAAAGGGCAGCATGCAGGCTGACAAAGCAAAAGCACGGCTGTATTACGGACTCGTTGGGGAGTGCGCCCTGAGCACTTGCCAATTAATTGTCTGGCCTGCTCAGTGCGACCTCTCGGAGTCGTACTGTGAGTTTGCAGAACACGGGCGGCGACCTCTGGTCCAGCGATCATTCCGGTATACGCGAGCAAGGCAAGTTAGTACTTGAAATTTTATTTTGGTCTATTTCTAACTCATGTCTTGCTCGCGGGGTTGCTTGCGATGAGGATGTCCATGGAGAATCGTCAGGTGGGGGCCGGGGGCATGAGACGGCGACCTGCGAGGAGGTCAGTGAAGGCTGAAGCAAAGAATTTGGAGTGGCGTGCCGAGGCGGAGAGTGAACCCAAGCGTTCGATACGGCGAGCATCTCACGAACCAAGGGATGCTGCTCGGTGAGCAGGTGGACTTCCAAAGGCGGAGCTCGATCGTCGCGGCGGAAGTCGAGAACTTCAAGGACAACCACCGGGCTCTCTAAGGAGGTCGGAGAAAAGGACCAGGGAGCTTCAGGGCGACCTTACGGCGGGCCCACGTGTGAAGAGGATAGGCGAGGCCTCGTGGGGAAAGGCTTACCCGCCCGCGAGGCCGAGCTCCGAAGGCGATGGGCAAAAGGCAAAATGCTTCTCTACCAGTAACCCGATGAAATGCGGGGAAGCCTGGTCAGGTCACGAGGAGATGGAGGAGAAGGCAGCGGTAGGGCTGGGCATGCTCGGGTCCATCATGCCACCCTACGAGGCTAGGAACCCGACTTTGGACACATCCGACCTCCCGGGAGAGTTGGCAAGCGACCTTGCAAGTCATGGCTTAGGCAGGAGGGCTGACCAGGCTGCTGCGGCCTTGGGAGGCCCGACCTAGTGCTGACCTGACCATTGAGGCGTCAGACTCGGCTCGAAGGATATTCCCGACCGCACCTTAGGCGAAGCCAGATCGTCTCCTTAATTGTAATCGGGTTTTCGGACCTTGTCTGCATTTATAAATGAATGAAATTGATTCTGATTAGCTTTTTATATCATGTGTGAGATTTACAATTTGCGATTTACATAGGCAATTGTTTGCGATTCTTACATGCGACGAGAACACATATGAAGCATTTGTTTTCGCAGAATAAAGTAATACTTGAAAAGAAATTAACAAAATAAGAAGAGCTCGGGATTATTGATAGTATGGCGGAGGTGCTCGGCATTCCAAGCTCAGGGGTACTTTGGAGCCATTCAATCTTTTTGAGATAATAGGTCCCGATCTGATTACTTTGTCGACCCGGTATGGACCTTCCCAGTTAGGTCCTAGTACCCCGCACTTGGCTCTCGGCTCAGGAGAACTTCCTTTAACACAAGGTCTTCGACTTGGAAGTCTCTTCGCTTGACCTTCGAGTCGAAGAATCTTTTTGCTCGCTGTTGGTAGGCCGCTATCCTTAGCGAAGCCTTGTTGCGGTGTTCTTCGACCAGGTCCAAACTTGCTCTCATTAGTAACGTTGTTCGTTTACATGTCCATTGCATTCGTACGCTCCCTCCGAAGAAGAGACCCAGTTTCGACCTCTGCGGGGATCATTGCCTGTGACAGTAGTAGGCTACGGGGTTTCGAGGTACGGGTAGGTCGAATCCGGCCAGTTGTCTGTCGCCCTCGAAGACTTGGGGAGGTCGTCGGCCCCGATTTCCTTTGGCGTGCCCCAGAGCTTGGCTTTCGGGGTGTGCTTGATGGTCTTGTTGTTGCTTCAATTTGGCCATTCACGCTGATGCGCGGCGAGGCGAATTTCTTGTGGATGCCCGCTCGTGCGAGCTGCTTGAACTCCTCATTATCGAACTGTTGTTTTCCATTGTGCGAGATAAGGGTGTGAGGAAGTCCGTAGCGGCACACTATATTCTTGGAAAACGAAGTCCTTTAGCTTTACGGTCGTGATCGCGGCTAACGGCTCGGCCGACCCATTTAGTGAAGTAGTCTACCGCGACCACGGCATACTTGACTAGCCTCCTCCCTTTCCAACGGCATGGGGCCGATGGTAGTGGTCGATCCCCACATGGAAAACGGCCATGGGCTAGTCATAGTGGTCGGCTCGTGAGATGGGGCTCGCGGGATGTTCGCGAACAGCCCGACACTTATCGCATCTCTTAACAAAGTCGTGCGCGTCCACCTCTTGGATTGAGGGGCCAATAGTATCCCACAGGCGCATGAATCTTGTTTGCGAGATTAGAGGCTCAAGCGTGGCTGGATTACCTCAGATCCCCTACATGAATTTCCCTACTGATGATGTCGCTTCCTCGCTGGTTACTGCATCGGAGGAGCGGGGCACTAAATCCTCTCCTGTACAGCTGATCCCCGATGAGCGTGAAGCGAGCAGACCTTGCTCGCAGGACCCTCGCCTCGGCTTTATCGCTGGGCAAGGTCCCGTCCTTGAGGTACTGTACGATGGGAGTCATCCAGGAATCCGTCTGAACCTCGTTCACGGCCTGTTCGACCGGGCGATAGTCGGAGTATTGACAAAAGCAGACAGGGAATGTTATCGGGAGCCTCGAGAATCTAGTGAGAGGCAATCTTTGCCAAGGCGTCCCAGTCATTGGGTTGCTCTCCCACAGGGGATCGAGGCGATCTCAAAGTGCTTGAAGCGACCCCAAAGACCTTAGCTTCTTTCGGGTAGCGGATCATGTTCTCTTCCTTAGCTTGGAGGTACTCCCTGAGGATCGGTTGGTCGACCAGCGTAGTCGTATAAATATGTCGTCTGGTTGCACCCGATTTCTTTGGCATGAGAGTCGTGACCGCGAAATCGAGAACCTCGTATTCGGACTCATTGTTGGTCGCTTTAAACCCGAATCGGAGAATACCATGGATTCGGATCCCCTCGGGACTCACTAGGAGAAGACCCGCACCAGCTCTTTTCCTGTTCGATGACCCGTTGACGTAGAGGTTCCATGTCGACAGGTTTTGGATAGTTTCTTGCCCGACTTCGCTAGACTGTTGTTCGCTCGGGAGATAGGAGAATTCCGAGATGAAGTCTGTGACACCGCCACTTTGATAGTCGACCTGGCGTGTACCTTAAGTCAGGCCCAGGCTTAATTCCATGGCCCATTTGAGCGGTTTACCCGAGGCCTCCGGTTTGGAGGACTGCTGAGAGGGTAGCTCGTCATTACATTGATTGTGTGGGCATGGAAGTAAGGTCTGAGGCTTTACGGGCCAGCGACCAAGCAGGGGCAAAAGCTAGTCGCTCCATTTCCGGAGGGTATCGCATCTCGGCATCCAGATAGCGTTACTTGCATAATATACCGGCCACTGAACTTTTTCCTCTTCACGTACTAAAGGCACTGTGACCATGGCCTTGAGACACGGACGGTGAGACGAGCGAGGGATTTCTTGTGGAAGTGGCTTAGAGGAGTGGTGGCTTCCCAAGATGCTCTTTTATACTTTGGAATGCTGCCAGCATTGAAGTCCACTGAATTTCTTATTGGCTTTCAATGGTACATTGAAGAATGATAAACGGTGGCTGTTAGCCTCGATATGAAGGCGACTAAGTGCGCTATTGCGTGATCGGACTTATGACTCTTTTTCTTTTGAGGTCGGACTTTTCATATCGGTGATTCGGATCTTTTCAGGGGAGGGGTTCACCTCTATGCCTCGTGATTTACCATATACCCCGGGAAGGCTTTCTGATGATCACTCCGATGCATTTAAGAGGGTTCGACGTTCGTGCAGCAGTGAGATATGTCAAACATCTCGGCGAGATCACGAAATATGATAAGTGGTGGCTGGGATTTGACCGGTGTGTCGATCCGCGTGACCTCCAGTTGTCCTCCCGATCTGGTCGGGAGAACATTCGGATTGTCCTTGAACCTCGCGGTAGGTGATGCACCTGCGTTCTTGAGGCCGAAGGGCATGACTTTGTAGCAATATAGCCCCGGTAAGTGATAAAGGTCGTATGCTCCTCGTTTGGCTTGTACATCGGGATTTGGTTGTATCCCGAATATGCATCCATGAAGCTTAACAGCTCGTGCCCCGAGGTGGCGTCAACGAGCTGGTCGATTCTTGGGAGGGGAAGGCGTCTTTCGAGCAAGCCTTATTCAAGTCGGCTGAAGTCTACATAGCCACTTGCCGTTTGGCTTTTTGACCGGGGCCAAGGGTTAGCAGCCTCAGGTCGGGTCGAGAGCACCAGCGAATAGACCCATTGCTGGAGAAGGTTACTTGCTTCCGATTTTAATGCGGCGTCTTGCTCAGGATCCATTGCCCTTACTTACAGCTGTACGGCTTCGACTTCGCTGCTGACGTTCGGATGAGTGGCAAATAAGCGTTCGGGCTGATCCCGTCCATGTACTGCATGTGACCGGGCGAACACATCAATGTTCTCCTTCAAGCTTATTAGCTGCGAGCTGCGGTGACGACTTCCCGATCTTTAGCGTTCTTCTCGGCTCTTTTGGATCGGCTGAAACCTTAAGGACAGGATCCTCAATCCAAGGGCCATCGGGAGGGGATTTCTACGAACTCAGCGGACCCATGTTATCCTCTGCCTAGGACCAGGCGTGGCATGGTCAATCGGTGATCATCTACGCATGGCGGGGTGCACTATCAGCATGTGTCAACTCCCTTTCCTTTGTCGGCCATCACGTGCCGTATTTTACATAGCATTCGCGAGATGCGCTCTGCGATCCGCTTACCTCCCCTATCCCCGTTGGAGTGGGGAACTTCATTTTGAGGTGATAAATGGAAGTGACGGCCCTGAAAGTTCTCAGTAGAGGTCGCCCTAAGATCCCATTGAAGGCGATGGGCGATCCACGACCAAGAATTCTGTAACCCTAGTTACCTCGTCGTAGTATCGTAGGCGTGGTTTAGGCTGGATTGTTCCGTTAGGGAGGGGATCGGTGATCCCCTCAGTAAAAAGCCGTCTGCAGGCATCGGTGGACCAGGTGCGGCCTCGACCGGAGTTCGTTGCTATCAGCAAGTTTGAGACGAGAATGTTCCTGCTGAACCTTCCGTTGTCCTGAAGCATCCTGCAGTGACGTTATGACACCACCTGTCGAGGAGGGGTGATTGCAGGGCGTCTTCGTGAGGATGGTGCAAGCGAGCTGCCTCTTTCTCATAGAAGGTGATTGGTTCCTTTTTTCGAGCTTTTTGAGGTCGCTGAGAAGTGCTCATTACCCTAATCTGGTCGTGGCGAGCTTCGCGAGCATATCGCTCTGTGCTCCCGCGTGTTTCCTCAAGGTGCGGGCCCCAAGAATGATATTGACACTGCCGTAGCCATTTGCGATCACGGCGTTTTTCTTTCGCTCCCCTTGATTTTCTTTTGGGGTGTCATCAATGTACTCCTTGAAGTGCCCCTTCTTGATGAGCTCTTCGATAGCCTGCTTTAGAGTTCGGCACTCATCAGTGAGGTGCCCATTATCCTGATGGTATCAGGCAATACTTTTTGCTGTTCATGGCCTGTGTGAGGGGTTTTCATGGGCTCGGGCTCGCCGAGCGGCGGCCTCCCTCCGGATTTATCGAGGATTGCGGATACGGACACATTCGGCGGAGTATATTGGGTCGCGTCGCGATCGCGGACGAGCAGGGAGCATAAGACTTTTTACGCTCAGCTAGTGGGAGGGGTTTTTTCCCAAAACTCCTGATCGGATGGCGGATATCTCCTTTCTGATCAGGCTACTTTGTTATCTCCCGACCGCGCATCTTCTTTGGATGTCTGCCATGATCGCGGACAGTAGATGCTCCGATGAATTCTCTATCCGGAGATGCTTTTACTCGAGTATGGAAGGAACACAGGTGAGGGAAATGTTGTCCTCAGCCTGCAGTTCTTTCCACAGGTCGGTTTGCGGGCGAACTCCAGCTATTATAAGAGTTCGGATGGACTCTTCTGGTGCGTGAGCCACTTTGTTGAGCTCCATGTGGAAGCTATCAATGTAAGGCTGAGAGGATTCGTCTCTCTTGCCTTATATTCTTGAGGTAGCTCAAAGGCATTGAAAATTTTCGGTTGGCTTGGAAATGCCGGAGGAGCGTTGTGCTCATGCGAGACCACGAAGGCAGATAGATCCCATGGGAGCGAGCTCGAACCAAGGCTTGGCATGAGAGGTCGGTGTCAGCTCGCGGCGGCTTGGCGCAAGGTCCGAAACTCAGGTGAAGCTCCATCAGGTCGTTGAACTCATATAAATGATCCTGCGGATCATAGTTTCCATCGAACGGCCGCATATCTGGCATTACGAACCTGGTGGGAGCGGAGCGGCTAATACTTGAGGGAAAGCGGGGATGTAGAGGCGACTGCGCTTTGCTCGTTTTCTTGCTCCCTCGGCCTATCCGAGCTGTGGCCAGCTCCTCAATCGTCTATGATAAAGGAGCCTTTAGGGGAGGGGTCGTTTTCACCCATGCGAGCCCGGCCTTCTCGGTTGCGGTTCGGGGAGAGTTCGGAGGTCGGATTCCTCCTCACCTCGGCCCGCATTTCCGGCAGCGCTCGACGACTCGAGCAGAGACGTGAAGGTGGTAGATAGCGGGCGGCTCACGACCCTCGCGGTGGTGCAGACGCCCCGCGAGGTGTGGTGGCCACCCGCATGAGCGATGGGGATCATTCTGCTGGTGGTGATCGGAATCATCGCGCCCAACATTTTCGCTCGGGTTTGGTTGCGATGTGGCATGGGACGAGGCTGGGAGGGTTTACTTTTGCCCGAGTCTCAATTTTGCCGATATCACTCGGGGCGCCTTGTATGCAGCTGCGCTGGCCGCCAGGGAGCTCGCGAGGCTTGTTTTTTGCCACTTGCTTACCCACGCTTACTGACTGCGCATGCTACGCGACACGTCTTATTTCCACTGCCGTGCTTTCGCAGCGGACTTGCGAGCGTTTTAAGCGGTTACGTCATAGCGAGCATCGTGACGACATGCCTTGGTCCGAGACGGTCCAATCTCGGTTGGACCGTGCACGAGTATTGTCGAACCTCTCCGGGTAGCGAATAGGCGAGGTCAGTTGCTGGAGCCGTTAGGGAGGGTATTCCCAGCGGCATTTTGCGAAAGGCTGGAGGAGGTACGTTGGAAGGGGAGGGGTGCCCCACCCTGCAGGGTGGGGCAGGGGGACTCATACGCATGTTGATTCCCCACTCGCGTTCGAGTTGATTGGCGAGGCCATTGTATTCGTAAGACCGGTAGGTGAGGTTTTCTGACAAAGGTTTTCACGATGAAGGATAGGCCTTAAATCGCCCAGCCCCTCCTTCTAGCGTTAAAGCGCTTGATGCTCGTTTTCGGCACCAACCAACCGGCTGTCACGTGGGTGACGTTTGTTTTATGAATTTAATGCACGTAACAATGGATGTGTTCAATGAAAATAAATGAAAAGAGGTTTTTTAAGTGGTTCGGATGCTAAGGTAGCAAATCCTACGTCCACTGATTTTGTATTGATGTTGGTGTGGGTCAGGTCGCTAAGCGGACTGACGTACATAAGAGTTAATGAAAGTAATCTGCTTTTTCTTTTACAAGAGAGAGAGAGTTGTCTTTTGGTAATGGATGACCGAATCCCCTTAATGGAGAGGTTTTCTACGTTTTATATCAAATTTAAGCGTGTAATTATCATTAAATCTACGGGTTGGTGTGATTGTCAGGATATGATCTGTCTTCACGTCCTAGTTTTCCCTTTTTCCAAGTGACTTCGCGACTTGCTGCGGAAACGGAGCGCGTGTGAGCTCCATATTTATTTGCGGAGTCGCGTGCGCACATTGTCTGACAGGGGGCGGCGGGTTACTCTGACAGCGACTCCGTTTACCCACGTCGACCCTTCATTTTCCACCGTGCATAACACAGGTTATGCCAGCATTGCAACCTCCAGCGTAGAAGGAAGAGATGATGACGAAGAAAAGATAAGGAAAAGGAAAAAAAGAAAAAAGAAATAGAAATAAAAGAAAAGAAAAGATAAAATGGAAAAACTTCACCTACACGGACCGAGATTTTAATTTTAAAATTTGGATTTATGATGCTTTTCAAGTAAAATTGGCCATTCTGCCCTTTTTCAGAATTTTCTAACAGAACATAACTATGGGTAAAAAAGTGTCGTTTTGAAACTTAATGAATGAAAAAGTGTCATTTCGCCAAACCTTGTGTGGGACATTGTCGTTCTCCCGGAAAAGAAATGGGATTGCCGATTGCGAGAGGATTTGAGTTGGAATAAAAAAAAATACAAAAGGCAAAATGAAGTGGACAAAGTAAGTGGAGGTACAGTGTAGCTTATACTTTATAATGGAAGCAGAAACAATCAATAAATCACACGTGATACGTAGTCCTGCCGGGGTACCTGGTTTAAGGATTTTCCCCCCCTTGTTTAACTTTTTAAACCACAACTTTTCGTATTATTCTATTCAAATACATATTTTTCTTAATATTGACTATTTAATTTAAAATCTAATTTTATTATATTCAATTTAAAATATATAATAATTATTTTTCTTAATAAAAGTTTATAAATTAATAAAAAACACTTCTACTCATCCAATTATTGTCGACAACCGACCACCACTATCAAATGATGGTCAAAAGTCATCGGAATGACGCATGACCGACTAAATCTAATTGTTCGTGCACCGATTTGGTCGAATCTGGCTATTGATGACCAAATCTGGCTATTGACAATGGTCATATCTTAGTCGTCATTAACGACCAAACAACGACCATATTGACCAAGATATGACCGTTGTCAACGGCCAGATCTTTGGATGTAGAGCTAATCGAAAAAGGTTAAATCGACACATGATCAGCCAGATCTAGTCGATGATATGTCCATTTCGGTAACTTGGTCTACCGTTCAAGCGGTCGTAGGTAAGGTGCAGGTTATAGGGTACCTTGCATTTTTCGGGGAGGCAGAAAGCGAGCTAAGTATAGTCACGAGGTTCCCAAAAAAAGGCCCGAAAGGGCCATACAGGTGCGAGTTCTTAAATTCAAGGAACTGAAACCTAAAATGTAGGTTCCAGTTCCTTTTCTGGGTACCCTATAAAAAATCAATTACCCCATATTAGTTTAAAAATGACAAAAATACCTTAAAAGTTTACAAATACACCCCTAAAAAATTTTGATTACTCATTCATTTGTGTCCAATGTGACTCATAAATCTTTTAATCTCTAAGCAACACTTGAATTCAATCGATTCATCACAATTCACATAAAATTCTTCAATCAAAACCAAAATACAAACAATTAATTAAATAATCATACTATAAATCTATAATTTAATATTATAATTAATTAAATTTATAATCATTTAATTAAGTATTGTACTAATGTTTATAAAAGAATATTATAATTTATTAAGTAATCATACTATAAATCTATAATGTAATGTTATAATTATTTAAAATTTTAATCATTTAATTAAGTAATGTACTAATGTTTATAATATAATGTTATAAATTTATAATTAATTAAATACTCATTTAATTATGTAATGTTATAATTAATTAAGCAATTATAATATAATGTAATGTTATTATTAATTAAGTAATTATTTAATTATAATGTAATGTTTTAATTAATTAAATTTATAATCATTTAATTAAGTATTTTATTAATGTTTATAATAGAATGTTATAATTAATTAAGTAATCATTTAATTAAGTAATCATGCTATAAATTTATAATGTAATGCTATAATTAATTAAATTTCTAATCATTTAATTAGGTATTGTGCTAATGTAGTAAATTACTAATGTTTATAATATAATATCATAATTAATTAAGTAATCGTTTTATTATGTAATATTATAATTAATTATGTGATCATACTATAATGTAATGTTATAATAAATTAAGTAATCATACTATAAATCTTTAATATAATATTATAATTAATTAAATTACTAATCATTTAATTAAGTATTGTACTAATGTTGATAATGGAATGTTATAATTAATTAAGTAATCATTTGTTTATAACATAATGTTATAATTAATTAAGTAATCATACTATAAATTTATAATGTAATGTTATAATTAATTAAATTTCTAATCATTTAATTAAGTATTGTACTAATATAGTAAATTACTGATATTTATAATATAATGTCATAATTAGTTAAACAATTATTTCATTATATAATGTTATAATTAATTATGTGATTATACTATAATGTAATATCATAATGAATTAAGTAATCATACTATAAATTTTTAATCGTTTAATTAATATTATACTAATGTTTATAATGGAATATTATAATTAATTAAGTAATTATTTAACTATAATGTAATATTATAATTGATTAAGTAATCATTTAACTAGTAATGTATTAATGTTTATCAATTTATTTTATATAATTAATTAATTACTAATTTATTACAGATATATTTAAAACTTGATAATTGAAGTAAATAACTAAATACTATATTTTATTCAATCAAATATACTATTCTATTAAAAAATAATTATTTTAATAATATTAAAATATATTTAATTGGCTTTAATTCCAATTATATACTTAATTAATCAAAACTTTAATATTAATATATTATATTATATTAAAGTTTTTTACATGGTGTAGCTTATATGTAATAAGTATAATTGTATATTTATTTAATTAGGTTATTGTAAAAATTTAATTTTTTTAATTTTAATTTTTTATATGTAAAATTACAAGAGACCCCCTATTCTTCACAGATATTTCATTTTAGCCCAGGTTCCAAAACAAGGTACCCACTGCAGGTTCTAAGCAAGGTACCCGTTGCAGGTTCTGGTTCTGATTCCTCTACATGTAGGAATCGAAACCAGAACCGGAACCAAAACCACATAGTATCGATTCCAAAAAAATGGAACCGGAACCTACCCGTACAGTATCGATTCCAAAAAAATGGAACCGGAACCTACCCGTACAGTATCAATTTCGGATAGATTCTAGTTTTGCCCGCTTTCCGTGCTCACCCCTAGGTGGTGGCCTACTATCGACAATAGTTGGGTGAGTGTGAGTGTTTTTGTTAATTTAGAAATTTTTATTGTGAGAGTGTTTAGTTAAATTAACCAATGTAGCTGGTTTAAAAAATAATTTAAATATTTTAAAAAAATACATCAAACATATTATCATAATCCTATCCTATTTTATTATATCATATTCAGGATAAAATACTATTCTAACAACTTAAAAAAGAGGAGTCTTTAATTTTAATTTTTAAGATTTCATGAATACTAAAATGATACAGACTTGTATAAATGCAAGTGGAAGTTACTGGGTATCATCATTGTGTAATGTTTGATCAATAATGCTAAGGACACCGAAAATTTTATACCAAAAATGTATACCGGCCTACGTGTAACATGCATCTGATTTGTTTAACAATTTTTTTTTCTAGTGAACTGTCGTCCATCAAATTTGGATGACCATTCACTCATATGGACACCCGTCCATATTATATGGGCGGGCGTCCCCATTTAAAGGACGCCCATCCATAAATAAAATATGAAAATAAAAAAAAAAACTTTGGGGACGGCTGTCCATAAATTTTGGACGGTCGTCCCTCATATTTGGATGGGTGTCTATTAGGAATGGACGCCTGTCCATACTTCAAAAAAAAAAAAAAATGTTTGGACACTTTAAAAAAAAAAAATTCGTCTTCTTGGTCTTCATTCCCAAGCTTCTGGGTTCTCATGTTAGTTCTTCGTCTGAGCATTTTGTTGTAAAAGAAATTATAAGAACTGAAGGTGCTCAGCAGTGATGTGTCCAAGCTTGGCAAGAGGTGGGGGTGAATCCATGGCAGCAGATTTCTTCACTCTGGTGAGCTTTGAGCTTAAACCAGATACAACTTGCAAGCCTAGCTTCCTGCACTTGGCATCATCAGGAAGAACTAACATGAGAACCCAGGAGCTGGGGAATGAAGACGAAGAAGAAGAATTTTTTTTTTTTAAAGTGTCCAAACGTTTTTTTTAATATGGACGGGCGTCCATTCCTAACAGACGCCCATCCAAACATAAGGGACGACCGTCCAAAATTTATGGACGACCGTCCCCAAAGTTTTTTTTTTATTTTCATATTTTATTTATAGATGGGCGTCCTTTAAATAGGGACCCCCGTCTCTTGTATATGGACGCCCGTCGATATAATATGGACGGATGTCCATGTGAGTGAACGACTGTCTAAATTTGATAGATGACCGTTCACTAGAAAAAAATTATTAAATAAATCAGATATATGTTACACGTAGATTAATATATATTTTTGGTATAAAATTTTCGGTGTTATTAGCATTATTGAATGTTTGATCCTGACATCAATATCGACTGTCACCAACAAAAGGTCAAAGAACATTTACAGTGAAAGCAAGAAGCAGAGCCTGTTTAGTTTTTTATATGTAGGAAGCCGCGTCCAATAGCTATCTTTAAGGACCCTACCAAAAAAACAAAAAAAGTGAAACGGACAAACTTAGACGACCTTGACCTCGGTTGCCAGCTTCTTCTACTATTAGTCTATTTTCAGCTTTAACATACTACCCATCAACGTCTGAACCTTACCGTGTGGTCTTTTTTCTGATGATATTGCCCAGATTTGCTTCTGGAACTTTGTGTTTATTCATTTTCCTAATGGAGCGTTTGGTTCGGGTGTATCTATCGTTATTAGGGTAAGTGATCTTATATTATTTGATTATCATATTTGGTTATTAAGTAATATAAGATATTGTTAATCTTCAAATACCAATAGTGATTACTATTGGTAATATTGAAAGTAATCTGATTACTTCCATTTTCTTAGGTTTTTTGAGATTATCAGGATTATCTTTTTTTGTTACAATTTTATCCCTTATTAATAAAAATTTTGGACAATAATACCCCTATTTTAAAAGAAATTTACATTAATATCTTATTTCAATTTTACCCTTGTTTAATTAAAATTTTGGATAATAATGCCCTTGTGTTTAAAACAATTTACAGACCATCACTGCCACCCAGCCACCACCGCTGACAGTGGGTCAACCACCACGGACTGCCACCGGAAAGTCGCCGGAGTCCCTATTAAAGAACCAGATTCGGTGGGAGCCTCCGAGAGGCTTCGGTGTGGCCGTTTCCGGCCATATCAGGCCAGATTTGACCGGAAATGGCGAGATCTATTCTGGCAATTTCCGACCAAATCGTTGGAACTAGTCGTTAACGGCCAGGTCCATGGCCGTTAATAGCCAGATCTGGACGGCTAGGTCCATGTCCGTTAACGATCGATCTGGCCTGATCTGGCCGTTTCGACCATCAGTATGGCCAAAAACGGCCATATCAAAGCCTCTTAGTCACTGTGAGCTACTCACGAGGACTTTCGGAGACTTCTGGCGGTGGTTTGCAGTGGTGGCAGGAGGTGGGGGTGATTTCATCATAAATTAAAGTTTTATATAAACGGAGTGTTTTAGCTAAATCTGAAATATTGGGGGTTAAAAGAAATTATTTAAAAATTAATAATAAAAATAATATTATATTAATATTTTAAAAAGGTATAATTTAGAATAATGCACAAGCTCATTACACACATATGAAAAGACTCTCCTAGTTCCTTGATTCTCCACATATGAATATGGATAGTTATGTTGAATAATTGATAAGGCCATATATTCACGAAAAGTCTCTTGACTAATCTTTCTACTTTGCAATCTATGATTATGATCAATCAATAATTGCCCTACATCATGGTTGGCACGTTTTGGATAATTATGTATATGACGCTTCATATTTTTAGTCCCATGTGTGGCACTACCATATGCATAAGATTTACTGCATGCCTTACACCTAGTCCTTTCAGTGTTATTCTCAACATATATCTCAAAATAATTCCAAACTTCTGATGTTTTACGTTTATTTCTAGAACTAGTTGTAGGAATACTAGAACTAGAAGGAGGTGGCATTACCCTAGAACCATCGTCACTTGCTCTCACGTTAACCATATCTGTATCTATAGTTTCTGAATCCACCATGTCAATGCTTGAGACTACAAAAAAAAAAAAAAAAAATATATATATATATATATATATATATATATATATATATATATATATATATATATTAGGTCTCTCACACACACTCAAAGGATAATACAATAAAATAAAGAAACAAACATCAAGAATTTAGTGCTGATATCATCAAGAATTGAGAGTTGAGACTACAAAAAATAAAAATAAAAATAAAAATAAAGAAACAAACATCAAGGACACCATAACCAGAATAAAATTAATCTAAACTAACATTTATATCAGTATGCCTAAATAATATATGTTTCTATTCACATTCATTTTTTAAGATTTAAGTACATACCTCATTAGTAAAATTCAAATTATAATTGCATTAGTAAGATTTAACATTTAACATTTTCATGCCTTTGCTTTAACCAAACGATTAAGGGGACTGATTATGACAAATAAATTAAAAATAAAAAAATAAAAAATAAAAGAACAAATACAATAATTATGTTGTGGTCACTACAACTAAATTTACAGACAAAGATAAATTGCTTTATTGAAAGAATTTTAATGGAAAAAGTTAATATATTTATGTATAAAATAAAACTTTTTACCAAATAAGTGACTTTATGAAGTCTTGGGAAAGTGGTAGAATAAATTATTGATAAGATTTATCCAACCATTTGTATCAAGGTTTGGATCCATCAATTACCAAGAGTGGTTGAATCTTTTACACAAATTTTAACACAATTTTGTGTCCCCCGTGGAACAAATTATAACTGACCGTCAGTGGTCAATGGTCATATATGTGCTCAGGCTTATGGGAAAGGGGGAGATGAATCAAACATTTCTTCTTCATACCATTTGATAATTGACTCCACCCGGACTTGAGAAATTGCGCGGAAATTTCCATCTAGAAAAACTGGCATCTACAGGTTAACAAGCTTCTTAAATACTATTTGTCAAAACAATCGGATTAGTTTAAACTTTAAACAGGTCTGAATCTGACCCACACCCACTTTCAATGTTGGAGAAGGAAAGGCAAAAAGATGAGATGATTTCATTTGGAATTGGACTAAATACCAAAAGAACCAAGCTTTTTCACACTAACTCAATTATAATTTTATCTTTAATTACTGTATTATAATAACACAACACGTCAGTCATGTCTAATCTGTTCTTTAATATGATCCATAAAACAAATACAAAACACATTGCTTCATATAGTGGGATGGAGTTGTTGAATCAAGGTCCATTTTGGAGGCTAATATTTTTAATTAAATTCTCTCATTAAGAAACTTCCACCTGGGTTCATCCAGGACAGTCATTCAGAACACAAATTAGTTATTTCATTCTTTTGCAAAGATGAATGATATCTCTGCCAATTAGTTATTTCATTCTTTTGCAAATTCCTGTTGCAAAATAATGAAAGATCTAAATGTGATATCACATTAGGCTGATGAAAATTCTTCTCAAGAAAACAGATTAGGACGTATAAGGGATTTCCACAAAACAACAACAAATCCAATCCCATAACAACAACAAAACACAAATTTGTGCAGGATCTAAAATAGCACAATTACACCATACTATCATCTTATAGAACGTATAAAGGATTTCCACAAAACCCAAAACATCAATGCATCAATGTTCTAAACACAAGTGGATCACTCGTTATTTCCTTTCAAAATTTTCAAACATTTAATCCTGCATACATGGTTGGATTTGCATACATGATACATCAATACATGGTATTGAAATTTTAGTACCTCTGTATCAAGATTAGGGATCTGTGAAGAAGGTAATTTCGATTATGCCTTGCCAAAAGAGATTATCCTTCCACACTTCACAGTTTCTTTTACTTGGAACTTGGAAGCCTGTCTTTAATCTTTATATCAGTGTAATAATCTGCAAAGAGGAAAACCCATCAACTAGGGGAACCAAACACAAACACACTCAACCCAAACAACTCTACAGATCTACGTACAGGGAAAGCTCAACCAAACAACAATATAAGTGTAAACAACATTAATCTCACAAAAAAAAATTAAAATACAAAATATTAACCATTCAAATAAAAAAGAAAACACAAAATCTGTCCAAAAACAAAAACAAACACACGAAATAAGGGGTTGGGAGGGATTCATTACCCTGACAGCGAGTGCAGTGCAGCGTATTAAGTCGAAGATGGAGACAGAGATAGGGAGTTGATTCGGTTGAACTTGAGCGAAGATGAGCAGCGAGAGATTGAGATGCGGGCGCGATAAAGTTCTTGAGAATCGAGTTAGATCGAGAGATGAGATGAGACTATAGTGAGAGATCGAGACGTGGAGCTCGAGATACGATCGGAGTTTATGAGATCGAGAGTAGATCGAGAGATGAGATTGAGACTATGAGGTGAGATCGAGATGAGTGAGAGGCGTAGATGAGTGAGAGTGAGCTGAGAGTGAGCGCGTGACTTGTCTTTGCGTGAAAAAAATTAGGGATTCAAAAAATTAAAAAGTTGATTTCTGCAAATACGGGTGCTCGCGGGTTCACCCGTATAAACCATTTGTTTTAGGGTCGGGTACGGGTACGGGTCTAAAAAAATGGGTTTAATAAATTGGACCCGTACCCTATATTATTTACACAGGTACGGTCCAACCCGTGGGTCCAGACCCGTTTTGCTAGGTCTACCCATAACCAAACATATTGATATAACATACCCATCAACTAACTAAACACATTTTCCTAAAGATTCCTAGTAATCTTTTAAGGTAATCTATCTTTTCAGTAATCCAATATTTCCAGTAATCTAATATTCCTAAACCAAACGCCTCTATAAAGGTTTTCACATCTTACTATGCTATCGATATGTCAAATCAATTAATGAGATCTTGTAATATATTTTTTAACAGTAAATTTCCAATAGAATTTTCAATTCTTTTATATTTTTTGGTAATTTTATTATTAGCCCTCAAACAGGACTAGTTTGTTGGGTATGTACTCTAGACCAATGTTCTGAAACTCAGATCGGATCGGGCGGTTGAACCGGTCCGATCGGGTTTCGCTGAGATTTCTGGTTTAAAAAAAGTGAAAACCCAGATTTTTAAGTTAGATCGTTTTAAACCGTGATTGGACCGTTTTACTATAGCAACCAACGGTCCAACCGGTTTAAGAAACAAATCCGGTCCACTAAGTAAAATTTAAAAATGTGAAAAAAATTTAAAAAGTTAAAGTCAAACGGTCAAACCCCCATTTTTTTAATCCATTTTCTATTTGTTTTGCAGATTAGCTGTCTGCCACTTTACTAAATTGAAAATTGCGTTTTCTTTTTTGTTTGCTTTTTCGGTTTTCTTTTTTGTTTGCCTTTGCCATTCGTGATCTCTACTCTCCAGTCCCGTCCTCCTCCTCCATTCACGATCTCGGATCTCCTTCAAGCTTCAGCTTCAGCCTTCAAGTCTTCACTCTTCAAGTCTTCAACCTCTTCAATCATTGCGATCTCTTCCTCTTCAATAACCTCTTCAGGCTCCAGTCCAGTCCTCCTCCATTCGCGATCTCCTTTAATTTTCCGCTTCAGCCTTCAAGTCTTCAACCTCTTCAATCATCGCTCGTCTGCTACTCTGCTTCTTTCTTACCGTGGCTGGTCTACTACACTACAGTCGTGATATTATTTTGTAATGCTTTGATGATGTTTGAAACTTTAGACCTTGAGTATTGAATTTGTAAACATTAAGTCATTAACTATCAAACTTGGATGGTTTTATTATTATTATTATTATTATTATTATTATTGTAGAGTTGGTTGGACTAAAAATCTGGATTTTTAAATTTTTTTTACTTTTTATCGTGTTTTACTGATGTCAGCGGTCCGACTGACCGGTCGGATCGGTTCAACCGTGAAAACCGAAAACCGGGCCTCTGGTCGAGTCGACTCCCGATCCGGTTTTTAAACATTGCTCTAGACTTTTAGTCAACGGGCAATTTCACCTTCTGTTAGTTTTAGTTCATTAAATGTGGACATACCTTTATCTCACACCACATAGACAAAGTGAAACTTGCAGATCAGAGTTAACATAAGATCATGTCGGCTGTAAATCAACTTGAAAATCATGTGGATGCCAGTAGAATTTGTGGCCACTGGTGAATGAACAAACGACTCAAGTCTTCTGCTATGAAGAAAACTCTGTAAGCAATTGCTTACACCCTTCCGTAAGAATTATCATTAGATGCACTGAGATTCAGATGTTACGTACTGTGGTTATTTTATATACATTTTTGTTCTGTTTTCATCTTCCATTCTGTTCTGCGAAAGATACCTTAACATTGAATGATTCCATTAGCGATCAAAAGAATAAAACTCTGTATTTTTGCTCTTGCACTTAGTACCAAATGCCATATGAAAAGTTTAACCACAGTGTTTCACATTAGACCATTGTTAATATTTCGGTTTCATAGATGCCCCAGCTTCCGCTTCCTTTTGAAGTTCTGTCAACAACGTGTTGAAGCATTTGCCTATTAAAATTAAGCATGAGTGGTAATAGAGAAAGAAAAGCGTGTATCCACATGAATTGCTAATCAGATAGCAGAGGCGCATTGAATTACCAAAAGTAACTGAGCAAAATTGTTGCAAGAATTGAAGAACTGCTACATGACAGTATAAGGATGGAAAGGCCCGAGAGAAGAGTAACCGTTAGAAGGCCTCCAAATCCAAATAACCAGCCATCTACCATCTGCTTTCTGTACACGATTTTGTCATGTTCCTTTGTTCTATGTTGCTCTACTAGGGATACTATAACAGTAGACAGTTTGCTTAAAGATGGAGAAACACTTGTGTCAGCCGGCAACAGATTTGAACTGGGCTTCTTTAACCCAACTAAAAGATCTGAAGGTAACAGAAGATACGTTGGAATATGGTACTACAAGTCAAATCCACGAGTAGTTGTATGGGTTGCCAATCGGGACAACCCTCTTCCAGTTTCTATAGGAGTTTTTGCTATTGCAGATGATGGCAATCTCAAGATATTCGACGCAAACGGAAGTGTTCATTGGTACACAAAATGTGAAAAGTCTTCCTCTCCATCCCGGGTGGCCAAGCTCATGGATTCTGGAAACTTGTTCTCACTGATGATCGTTTGGCGACGAGTTCATGGGAAAGCTTTAAACAACCAACTGATACATTTCTTCCCGGCATGAAGATGGATGAAAATTTAACATTGACTTCGTGGATTAGTCAAGATGATCCGGCAGTTGGGAATTTCACGTTTGGGGCTGTCCTAGCAGACAACCAATATCATATCTTGAGAAAATATCTTCCATACTGGAAAAGTGGGGAGCCCGGGAAATCCTTTACTGAAGATGAAATGCCTCCCTTCATAACCAAACTCTTATCAAATTTGAGCCAGAACCTGAATGTCAAACCTTCCAATTCCAAATCTCCCTTTGATAATATAAATATGTCGACCATTGACCTTAATAATTCGAGGCTGACTATGAGTTTTACTGGGCAGATACAGTTATGGAGCAAAGATAAAGTGAAGGGATGGTCTTTGATTTGGTGGAAACCAAGAGACAAATGCAGTTTAATAAATCATTGTGGGAATTTTGGCAGCTGTAATAGTAGCAATAAGTTGGAGTGCACATGTTTGCCAGGCCTCATGCCTGTGTCACCTGAAAATTGGGATTCTGGAGACTATACAGGTGGATGCCAAAGAAAATCTAAATTTTGTCCCGGAAAGGATACGTTCTTAAGTTTAAAAAAGGTGAAAGTGGAAAGTGAATACTCCAAGGTTCCGGCCACAAATGAAACAGACTGCTTGGAGCAGTGCCGTAACACTTGCCAGTGCCAAGCATATTCATATGATGAACCCAAAAACAGCACACGAAGAGGCGACCCAACAAGTACCACTACGTGCTTGCTTTGGACAGAGGATCTCAGTGGTATTCAGGAAGAATATGGCAATGATGGTCCTGACCTCCATGTCCGTGTGGCAGCTTCTGACACAGGTATCTCTCACCCCCTAAAAAAATGTTTGAATTACCTCAAACAATGACAATGGCGGATGAGGTAAAGGTATCTTATCTAATTAATAAAAATACACAAAAGAAGTAAAATTTCCTTCCAACTGGTATTTATTTTGAAATCATTTCGGCCAAACGTATTTTGTTATAAATATTTTTATATTCTTTCAATTGCATATCTTGTATTTGTCTTTGACATTGGGAAATATGCAAAGGTTATTTCTGTATACATTGTTATATCGAAGTGAGACAATTCAAATTCATTTTGTAGAAAATGGTAATACTACGCAAGATGGAGGTGGTTACCCAAAGCGAGGAAGGAAGAAATGGACGCTGATTGTTGGAGTGACTGTTGCCAGTGTGATACTTTTGTCTTCCACCACTGTCTATTTTTACTTACGAAGAAAGAACGTCGAAAGGCAAGGTAACTAGTATTCATTGAGTACATTGCACTTAAAAAACTAATTATAATTGAATTATTTATGGGTTCTTCCATTTAAATAGCACATTGTTGAGATATGCTGTTAAATTTTTTAACTCAGAAAACAGGGAAAGCATTCGACAGAATATGGCTGCTCGTTTCTATGACAGTGCAAGACATGTCAAGGACTTGGTAGAAACGGACCAATTTAAAGAAGATAAGAAAGGCATAGATTTGCCTTTCTTTGATTTTGAAAGCATACTAGCTGCTACAGATAATTTCTCAGAATCAAACATGCTCGGAAAGGGGGGGTTTGGGCCTGTTTACAAGGTAAATATTCACAGGAGTCATCAGTACCTCTAGTCATATGTACAATCATTCTCATGACAAATTTGATGGCAGGGTAAGTTTCCAGGAGGTCAAGAAATTGCTGTAAAGAGGCTCTCCAGCGTTTCAGGACAGGGTTTGGAGGAGTTTAAGAATGAAGTAGTGTTGATTGCAAGGCTTCAACATCGTAATCTCGTTAAACTTTTGGGTTACTGCATAGAAGCTGGTGAAAAGATTTTACTCTATGAATATATGCCCAACAAAAGCTTAGACTCCTTTATATTTGGTAAGCCACGAGACTAGCATGTCCGAACCATCTATTGATCAAACTTATATTTTGCTTTATTGAAAATTACCATAGTCACGGACATATGTTTTTCAATATGAAACAAAAAAATTTCAGATCCTATGCGCAATGTTTTGTTGGACTGGGAGATGCGCTTCAACATCATTTTAGGAATTGCTCGAGGGATTCTCTATCTTCATCAAGATTCTAGGCTAAGAATCATTCATAGAGATCTGAAAACAAGTAACGTATTACTAGATCAAGAAATGAATCCTAAAATATCTGACTTTGGCTTGGCCAAGATTTTTGAAGGCAAACAAACAGAGGGGAGCACAAATGAGTGGTCGGAACTTAGTAAGTTTTCACAATTCTCCAATTCAATTGGGAAAAATATGTACAATTGTAATTAATCCAACGAAAATCAATAAATCATGATAAAATTTTATTATTTTAATTGATGCAGTGGCTATATGTCCCCAGAGTATGCATTAGATGGATACTTCTCGATCAAATCAGATGTCTTTAGCTTTGGTGTTGTTGTACTTGAGATTGTCAGTGGAAAAAAGAACACGGGATTTTATAACTCAGAAGAGGCATTGAGTCTTCTAGGCTATGTAAGTGGCTAGCCCTGTATTACCATGTAACTAATTCTCCTTTTGGCCAATTTCTTCATATTGTTTCAGTTTAAAACTTTCAGGCGTGGAGATTGTGGCAAGAAGACAAGGCACTGGATATAATGGACCAAAAATTAAGTCCAAGTTTCAACAAAATTGAAATTTTAAAGTGCATAAATGTTGGACTCTTATGTGTGCAAGAAGACCCAAATGATCGGCCCACCATGTCCAATGTTGTTATCATGCTTGGCAGTGAAACTGCGACCCTTGCAACTCCTAAACGACCAGCCTTCGTTATGAGGAGAGGGCCTTCCACTTCAGCCTCTTCCTCCAGTAAACTAGACATTAATTCCGAATTGACTGTTAGTTTAACAGGTCGATAGTTCTTATTGTCTTTGTCCTTTTATTTATCAATCTGGAAAACTCTTGTGCATCAAATAACTGTTCTTTACAGAAAGTTCAGGGTTGTGGTTTATATCCCTTAAGTTTCATTATTGTAGGGATTGCCTCTTGAAGTATCAGATGGCCTATAATTTCACTAATATGAATTTGTAATATCATGATCCAAATATCACATCTAATATTAGGATTCCATTATTAATTGAGTCTCTTGAGTATTGAGTCTCTTGTGCATCTCATGTCATACTTTTGTTTTTAAACATTTGTTGTTATTATTAGCTATATTATTTTTTATTTCCTATCGGTAGTTTCCTTATATCTGCTAAATTAAAAAGTTTATATCACGAGAGAATCTTCGTACAGAGGATATAAGTACATGAACATGATTAATAAATAAATAAAACTTTGTTAAATTTTTTTTTTTTTTTTATATATAATTCTACTGTTGTTTCAATAGGGTTCATATGATAATTAAAATTACAAGGAAATATATGATATGTCACAGTAACACCTATGTGTTCAATATCTTCCACTTTCAAAAAATTAAAAATAAAAGAAAAGAAAATTCATACATTATACATTATGTGAGGAGTCTGATTGATTGTGTTCATATTTCATACATTATATTCTTTGATTATAATAATGTTTAATATGAGATAGTTAACTAGTTTGCATTATATTTGAAAAAAAAAAAAAAAAATCATTCGTGCTTAATACACCTTAATTATTTTTTAGGCGTATTATCGTCAACCTCCCCTGAGGTTTAAGGCTTTGTAAATGAACTCCCTGACGTTCCAGAAATCCTCACCTACCTCCCGTGGATAGTGGATACCGTTTTTTAACATTATATTCTAACGGTGACTGTTAAAAGTCGATAATACCCAAAGTAACAAAATCTATTTGGTCCTGGCACTTTCAATAATTCGGGACTCTTTTATTTCAGAAGCTAGTGAGTATGTCCTAAACAATTAATTGTTACCTCTATAAGACTACAAAGAATTCATTACAACTCGGAATCATTTTTGTAAATCTCATAAATAAAGTCAATAAAACCAAAAAAACATTTCAATAGCCTATTTTAATTTTTAAATAATATATATCCATTTAACATTATGTAACAAATATGAATCAAACCCAACACCGGTGTATTCATATTAAATCCCCTGAAAAGATTTAAATCGAATTATAAAATTAAAATCGTTCATAGTTAAACACACTAGTTCTTTATCGACATCACTTCACGGCAACCGGAGTTAAACTTAGAACAATTTTGAGGGAGAACAACATTTTCCTAACCACGGTTTGGCAAAACAGCACTTTTCCACCCTTTAAGTTTCAAAATGACACTTTCTCACCCTTCATTAGGTTTTATTATATTTTTCGTTAATATTTTACTGAAAAGACAAGAATACCCTTAAATATTTGATTTTATAAATTTTATTATTATTTTTTAATTAGCCAAAAAGTCAAATATTAAAAGGTCAAAAAAGAAAAAATAGTTAACCTTAGCTAAAAAGTTAGGAGTAATATTATGAAATTGTTTAAAGTTGAATGACTTTAATATTTATTTATTTATAATTTCATCAATATCTCATCACTATTATTCAGTAATCTATTAAATTTATAATGTTTTTTATAATATAATATTTTTTATTTTTATTAATTAACATAAAAATCAATATTCCTAATTAATTAAATAAATAAAGGAAAAAAAATATCTTTACATTTGAATAAATAATTAAGTAAATATTTTGATTTAACTAAATTTTAATTTATAATAAACTATTTAAAGTTATTTTTGTCTTTTCAATTAAATATTAATAAAAAATACTAATAAAACATGATGAAACAGAAAAATATCATTTTGAAACTTGAGAAAATATGGTTTTTTAATTTAAAATAAACTATTTAAAGTTATTTTCGTCTTTTCAATTAAATATTAATAGAAAATACTAATAAAACATGATGAAACGAAAAAATGTCATTTTGAATCTTGAGAAAGTGTGGTTTTCGCCGATCCTTGGTGGGAAAATGTCGTTCTCCCCAGTTTTGAAACAAAATTCCAGAAAAGATGAGTAATAATAAATAAATAAAAATTCACAAATACGAAATCCAAACGTCAAAATCGTATACATAAACCACCTCCTAACCCCTCTGGCCAAGTCGACCAGCCAGAACAGCCAAATCTAAGTGACATGGCCCCGCCGGTGGAGATTCGTTAAGAGCAATTTTTCATTTTATATCCACTCAAAACCAAACCAAAAGCAAAGAAGAACTAGGGTGAGGCAAAAATTAAAAGAAAAAAGAAACAGCATACTCATTAGAAACTATGTGTTGTTCAAGCAATTCATCAAACACTTGTTCAACAACAATAACAACTTACAAAAATTGAAACTTTGTGCACTTACAAAAGCCGATAATACATTACAAATTAAACCCACCCACAAATTATGTTAAAAAATATCTAAAGTTTTGAACAAAGAATTAAAAAGAACAAACATGTGTGGGTGATGCGTTTTACGAGATTGGTGCTGGCTGTGAGAGTGGAGGGTGTGTGTCTCAGTTCTGGGTTTTGGGGGTTGATGTGTTGCCGGCTGCTGGTTTTACTAGGCAGGTTAGCGGCTTCCGGGTTTTACTTGGCAAGGTCTGTTTTCGGCTGCCGGATTCTACCGGGCGAGGAGCGATGCCGGCTGCTGCGTTTTTCTAGACCTGGAGTGTTGCAGATGCAGAGGTGCTGGGTTGAGGCGTTGGATGCTGGGTTCTTCTGGGATGGGTTTACTTATTTTAATTTATTTTCTTAATTTTAGATTTTATTTTATAATTTAAAATTCCAAATTACTTTTGATTGTGTAATTTTTGGTTTTAAATTCTTTTAGCTGTCAAAAGACAGATTTGTCCCTTTATTTTAATGTCTTACCGTTAAAAGACGGTATTCAGGAGAGCTAGATGAGAGAAGTTAATACTTGAGGAGAGGTAGTTGTGATTACTAGAAGATTAGGGAGTTTTTAAACTAAACCATAAACCTCAGGGGAGGTAGTTGATAGTACGCCTATTTTTTTACCACCCAGGATATGAGTATAAAGTATAAACTAATATTATGTATGTCACCAATTAAATTGGTGTTGGATTTATATAATAAACTGCTATAAATATGAGACTAATAAGGGGTTGTGTTCTTACTCTTACTATCTTAATTGTTTTGGTGCCACCCATATGTATTTTTTTTTTTTTTTGAAAAAGTGAGAAGAGAACCTGAGAACTTTTTACTCTACTATTCATCTACTATTGTTGTTGGTGATGTATTTTGGCTTGTATTTTTATTATTCTTTAATGAATTGCCCATGTTTATAATGTGTGTTCGTGGTTATGAAGATATTTGTCAAACATTGGACAATACTATATATAATCTTTATCAATTCTAACCGGTTTAATCAAATATGATCCAAAAATTGGGGATAAAGTTTTCATCCCTAGTTATATCTTAGGGGGTATTTAGATCATATAATGTTTTATTATGAGGAGATGTTATATTAATAGAAAGATATATCATCATGAAGATTACTGAGAATGTTTAGAAAATGTGTGTAATTGGTTCGAATAAACTAGTGAATAATATGTTTGGTTAAGAGGATAAATGAGTGGGTAAGTTTTATAGATTGCTAAATTGCCCACCTTTTAAATATTAATATAATATATTTTTTTTTTTTTGAAATTTTTTTTAACTCCTACATTTAAAATTTTGCTAAAATACCCTAGCCATATAAAACTTTAATTTATAGCAAAATCACTCCCACCCACCCTAAGCCACTGCCAGCAGCCAACCACCGCCGTTGGCAGTTGACAGAATGTAGCACACTGATTGTATATGGTCGGCCATGTGCTGGCAAAGCTATTTTCGGCCATAGATCACAAATCCATGGCCATTTCATGGCCAAAGATATGGCCATGAAATAGCCATAGATTTGGCCATGAAACGGCCATAGAAATGACCAGATCTAGTCCTTTTCTGCCATGGATCAGTCGAAAAAGACCTTACCAATGCATGACTAGCCAAATCCCTCCGGTCGTGCACCATTACGGTGATAGACGCTAGCGATGGTCTTGGGTGGCTAGGGTATTTTGTTAACTTTTAAACTTTTTTGTGGTTGTGGTGTTTTAGCTAATTTCTCAAATATAGGGGGGCTAGGTAACTATTATTTGGTAGACATTTGAGGGCAATTATGTTTGAAATGACATTTAATTAAAGACAAAATAGGTATAAAAATTAGATTACCTGGTGATCTTTTAATCCCAAGGGTGGGGGAGGGTATCGGATTATCCCCTATATTATCAACAGTAAACACTATTTGCAATAAAAGATGCATGTAATATTTTATTACTTGCAAACCAAACACCGAAATCTTGCAAAATAAACAAATATTACCCCCGTTATCTTATATGCCTCCGATCCAAACGCACCCTTAGTATGTTCTTTAAGGATAAAAGTTCTACTTTTCAACTATTGCAGCAATATTACTTGACTTAAACCTCAAGGATGAAAATGTTTTTTCCCTTACAAAAAAAAAAAAAAAAAAAATGCAGTCCTATTTATTTCACGTTTTGGAGGGCAAGACATAGCTTGGCATCTACCATTTAGGACCGTAAGAAAAAGCAAAAATAAACAAAACTAAGATGACCTTGACCTAGACTGTAGATAGGGTGTTGGCTGAATTGAGCTCGAGCTAGCTAGTACTTGGCTCGATGACTTGCGAGCCTTCACGAGCTCGAAAGGGTATATACGCATATTTTACAAGTATGAGGGAGTTTATGTAGTTTTTCATTTTACATATAAAATTGAAAAAAATCCAGAAACCCTAACTTATTCTTCATTTGCCGACTCACTTCTCCTTCTTTTTCCTTCTTCTTCACTTTCTTCTTCTTCCTTCTCCCTCTCTCTTTTCTCTGCTTTGGTCATCCAACTAATCACTGATGATTGAGGTACCTCCATTTTCTACATCTCCTTTTTCTTCTCCCAAATCCTGAACTTAAGATAATGTATATTTATTGTATAGTGCAGTGTCCCTTATGATAAATTCCAGTTTTAGATTCCGAGTAATGTGGAATACTATCCAAAGTACATAGTTTACAGTAAAAAATAGCAGTTGTTTCTAGTTGTTTATGAGTTCAGTGGCACTATGAATGAGGTTGTCCTCTATCGGGAAAATGTCGAGTATAGACATATTGAATATAAAAACAATATAACTAAATGTCAATAAAATAACAATACCAACAATGTGATCACATGTAGACAATCCTTCAGAATGATAGGAAAATATCCGATAAAGAATACAACCTTAGGATAAATGTCGAGGCCTATGTAACACATAGTTTCCTTAAAACAGATTCGCCTCTTCACTCGAGTGCACAAAGATTTGAGCAGCGTTTGTTTCCCAAGATACAACGATAGATGAATAGCAAGAGAAGCACCACTCCTCTATTCTTACGAACTGAATAAAGTCTTAATTCCAACAAAGAAAAACCTTAAAAAAATAGAGAAAAATAAGAGATTGAAAGAGCTCTCAATTTTTGTGTGTTTCTAAATGAGAGGAAAAACACTTTTTTATACTACTCAAGGTGGGACAAAACATTAAATTCCACCATTATTTTCAACCTTTTCACTTTCCAACTTTAAAACCTTCTCCATTAATCCACTAACATTTACTGGTTAGATCTACCTAGTCGTGCACCAATTTGGCTGGATCTGGCCGTTGATGACCAGATCTGGCCGTTGATGACCAGATCTGGCCGATGACAATAGTCATATTTTGGCCGTCATTAACGATCAAACGACGGCCATATCGCTAGATCTTTGGCCGTCTGATTGGCGAAAAGGCTGATCGAGCACGGCGGTCTAGTCGATCATACACCATTCCAACAACTTCTGACCCTCGTCCGGTGGTGGTGGCCTACTATCGACAATAGTTGGGTGGGTGTGGGTGTTTTTGTTAATTTATAAACTTTTATTGTGAAGGTATTTAGATAAATTAACCAATATAGAGGTTAAAAAATAATCTAAATATTTTTAGAAAACATTTTTAAAAAATGCATCAAACATATTATCAGAATCTTATCTTATTTTATTATATCATATTCAGAATAAAATAATCTAAATATTTGGGTGGGTGTAAGTATTTTTGTTAATTTATAAACTTTTATTATAGGGGTATTTAGATAAATTAACTAATACAGGTGTTAAAAAATAATCTAAATATTTTCAGAAAACATTTTTCAAAAATACATCAAACATATTATCAAAATCCTATCTTATTTTATTATATCATATTCAGAATAAAATACTATTCTAAAAACTTAAACAAGCGAGGCTTTAATTTTAATTTTTAAGATTGCATGAATACTAAAACGATACAGTTTCGTATAAATGCAAGTGGAAGCTACTGGGTACATCATTGTGTGCTAACAACAAAAGGTCAAAGAACATTCACAGGGAAATCAGAAGCAGAGCCTGTTTAGTTTTTTTTTTTTTATGTAGGAAGCCGCGTCCAATAGCTATCTTTATGGACCCTACCAGAAAAAAAAAAAAAAAAGTGAAACGGACAAACTTAGACGACCTTGACCCCGGTTGCCGGCTTCTTCAACTATAATTCAGCTTTAACATTCTACCAATCAACGGCTGAACCTTATTGTGTGGTCTTTCTTCTGACGATATTGCCCAGAATTGCTTCTGGAACTTGTGTTTATTCATTTTCCTAAAGGTTTTCACATCTTATTTTGCTATCGATTTGTCAAATCAATTAATGAGATCTTGTAATATTTGTTTGAACAGTAAATTTCCAATAGAATTTTCAATTCTTTTATATTTTTGGTAATTTTATTATTAGCCCTCATACAGGACTAGTTTGTTGGGTATGTACTCTAGAGTTTTAGTCAACGGGCAATTTCACCTTCTGTTAGTTGTAGTTCACTAAATGTGGATATACATTTATCTCACGCCACATCCACATATACAAAGTGAAACTTGCAGATCAGAGTTAACATAAGATCATGTCGCTTGTAAATCAACTTGAAAATCATGTGGATGCCAGTAGAATTTATGGCCACTGGTGAATGAGCAAACGACTCAAGTCTTCTGCTATGAAGAAAACTCTGCAGGTAATTGCTTACACTCTTCTGTAAGAACTATCGTTAGATGCACTGAGATTCAGATGTTACGTACTGTGGTTATTTTATATACATTTTTGTTCTGTTTTCATCTTCCATTCTGTTCTGCGAAAGATACCTTAACATTGAATGATTCCATTAGCGATCAAAAGAATAAAACTCTGTATTTTTGCTCTTGCACTTAGTACCAAATGCCATATGAAAAGTTTAACCACAGTGTTTCACATTAGACCATTGTTAATATTTCGGTTTCATAGATGCCCCAGCTTCCGCTTCCTTTTGAAGTTCTGTCAACAACATGTTGAAGCATTTGCCTATTAAAATTAAGCATGAGTGGTACTAGAGAAAGAAAAGCGTGTATCCACATGAATTGCTAATCAGATAGCAGAGGCGCATTGAATTACCAAGAGTAACTGAGCAAAATTGTTGCAAGAATTGAAGAACTGCTACATGACAGTATAAGGATGGAAAGGCCCGAGAGAAGAGTAACCGTTAGAAGGCCTCCAAATCCAAATAACCAGCCATCTACCATCTGCTTTCTGTACACGATTTTGTCATGTTCCTTTGTTCTATGTTGCTCTACTAGGGATACTATAACAGTAAACAGTTTGCTTAAAGATGGAGAAACACTTGTGTCAGCCGGCAACAGATTTGAACTGGGCTTCTTTAACCCAACTAAAAGATCTGAAGGTAACAGAAGATACGTTGGAATATGGTACTACAAGTCAAATCCACGAGTAGTTGTATGGGTTGCCAATCGGGACAACCCTCTTCCAGTTTCTATAGGAGTTTTTGCTATTGCAGATGATGGCAATCTCAAGATATTTGACGCAAACGGAAGTGTTCATTGGTACACAAAATGTGAAAAGTCTTTCTCTCCATCCCGGGTGGCCAAGCTCATGGATTCTGGAAACTTGGTTCTCACTGATGATCGTTTGGCGACGAGTTCATGGGAAAGCTTTAAACAACCAACTGATACATTTCTTCCCGGCATGAAGATGGATGAAAATTTAACATTGACTTCGTGGATTAGTCAAGATGATCCGGCAGTTGGGAATTTCACGTTTGGGGCTGTCCTAGCAGACAACCAATATCATATCTTGAGAAAATATCTTCCATACTGGAAAAGTGGGGAGCCCGGGAAATCCTTTACTGAAGATGAAATGCCTCCCTTCATAACCAAACTCTTATCAAATTTGAGCCAGAACCTGAATGTCAAACCTTCCAATTCCAAATCTCCCTTTGATAATATAAATATGTCGACCATTGACCTTAATAATTCGAGGCTGACTATGAGTTTTACTGGGCAGATACAGTTATGGAGCAAAGATAAAGTGAAGGGATGGTCTTTGATTTGGTGGAAACCAAGAGACAAATGCAGTTTAATAAATCATTGTGGGAATTTTGGCAGCTGTAATAGTAGCAATAAGTTGGAGTGCACATGTTTGCCAGGCTTCATGCCTGTGTCACCTGAAAATTGGGATTCTGGAGACTATACAGGTGGATGCCAAAGAAAATCTAAATTTTGTCCCGGAAAGGATACGTTCTTAAATTTAACAAAGGTGAAAGTGGAAAGTGAATACTCCAAGGTTCCGGCCACAAATAAAACAGACTGCTTGGAGCAGTGCCGTAACACTTGCCAGTGCCAAGCATATTCATATGATGAACCCAAAAACAGCACACGAAGAGGCGACCCAACAAGTACCACCACGTGCTTGCTTTGGACAGAGGATCTCAGTGGTATTCAGGAAGAATATGGCAATGATGGTCCTGACCTCCATGTCCGTGTGGCAGCTTCTGACACAGGTATCTCTCACCCCCTAAAAAAACGGATGAGGTAAAGGTATCTTATCTAATTAATAAAAATACACAAAAGAAGTAAAATTTCCTTCCAACTGGTATTTATTTTGAAATCATTTCGGCCAAACGTATTTTGTTATAAATATTTTTATATTCTTTCAATTGCATATCTTGTATTTGTCTTTGACATTGGGAAATATGCAAAGGTTATTTCTGTATACATTGTTATATCGAAGTGAGACAATTCAAATTCATTTTGTAGAAAATGGTAATACTACGCAAGATGGAGGTGGTTACCCAAAGCGAGGAAGGAAGAAATGGACGCTGATTGTTGGAGTGACTGTTGCCGGTGTGATACTTTTGTCTTCCACCACTGTCTATTTTTACTTACGAAGAAAGAACGTCGAAAGGCAAGGTAACTAGTATTCATTGAGTACATTGCACTTAAAAAACTAATTATAATTGAATTATTTATGGGTTCTTCCATTTAAATAGCACATTGCTGAGATATGCTGTTAAATTTTTTAACTCAGAAAACAGGGAAAGCATTCGACAGAATATGGCTGCTCGTTTCTATGACAGTGCAAGACATGTCAAGGACTTGGTAGAAACGGACCAATTTAAAGAAGATAAGAAAGGCATAGATTTGCCTTTCTTTGATTTTGAAAGCATACTAGCTGCTACAGATAATTTCTCAGAATCAAACATGCTCGGAAAGGGGGGGTTTGGGCCTGTTTACAAGGTAAATATTCACAGGAGTCATCAGTACCTCTAGTCATATGTACAATCATTCTCATGACAAATTTGATCGCAGGGTAAGTTTCCAGGAGGTCAAGAAATTGCTGTAAAGAGGCTCTCCAGCGTTTCAGGACAGGGTTTGGAGGAGTTTAAGAATGAAGTAGTGTTGATTGCAAGGCTTCAACATCGTAATCTCGTTAAACTTTTGGGTTACTGCATAGAAGCTGGTGAAAAGATTTTACTCTATGAATATATGCCCAACAAAAGCTTAGACTCCTTTATATTTGGTAAGCCACGAGACTAGCATGTCCGAACTATCTATTGATCAAACTTATATTTTGCTTTATTGAAAATTACCATAGTCACGGACATATGTTTTTCAATATGAAACAAAAAAATTTCAGATCCTATGCGCAATGTTTTGTTGGACTGGGAGATGCGCTTCAACATCATTTTAGGAATTGCTCGAGGAATTCTCTATCTTCATCAAGATTCTAGGCTAAGAATCATTCATAGAGATCTGAAAACAAGTAACGTATTACTAGATCAGGAAATGAATCCTAAAATATCTGACTTTGGCTTGGCCAAGATTTTTGAAGGCAAACAAACAGAGGGGAGCACAAATCGAGTGGTCGGAACTTAGTAAGTTTTCACAATTCTCCAATTCAATTGGGAAAAATATGTACAATTGTAATTAATCCAATGAAAATCAATAAATCATGATAAAATTTTATTATTTTGATGCAGTGGCTATATGTCCCCAGAGTATGCATTAGATGGATATTTCTCGATCAAATCAGATGTCTTTAGTTTTGGTGTTGTTGTACTTGAGATTGTCAGTGGAAAAAAGAACACGGGATTTTATAACTCAGAAGAGGCATTGAGTCTTCTAGGCTATGTAAGTGGCTAGCCCTGTATTACCATGTAACTAATTCTCCTTTTGGCCAATTTCTTCATATTGTTTCAGTTTAAAACTTTCAGGCGTGGAGATTGTGGCAAGAAGACAAGGCACTGGATATAATGGACCAAAAATTAAGTCCAAGTTTCAACAAAATTGAAATTTTAAAGTGCATAAATGTTGGACTCTTATGTGTGCAAGAAGACCCAAATGATCGGCCCACCATGTCCAATGTTGTTATCATGCTTGGCAGTGAAACTGCGACCCTTGCAACTCCTAAACGACCAGCCTTCGTTATGAGGAGAGGGCCTTCCACTTCAGCCTCTTCCTCCAGTAAACTAGACATTAATTCCGAATTGACTGTTAGTTTAACAGGTCGATAGTTCTTATTGTCTTTGTCCTTTTATTTATCAATCTGGAAAACTCTTGTGCATCAAATAACTGTTCTTTACAGAAAGTTCAGGGTTGTGGTTTATATCCCTTAAGTTTCATTATTGTAGGGATTGCCTCTTGAAGTATCAGATGGCCTATAATTTCACTAATATGAATTTGTAATATCATGATCCAAATATCACATCTAATATTAGGATTCCATTATTAATTGAGTCTCTTGAGTATTGAGTCTCTTGTGCATCTCATGTCATACCTTTGTTTTTAAACATTTGTTGTTATTATTAGCTATATTATTTTTTATTTCCTATCGGTAGTTTCCTTATATCTGCTAAATTAAAAAGTTTATATCACGAGAGAATCTTCATACAGAGGATATAAGTACATGAACATGATCAATAAATAAATAAATAAATAAAAACTTCGTTACAAAAAAAAAAATTTATATAATTCTACTGTTGTTTCAATAGGGTTCATAAGATAATTAAAACTACAAGGAAATATATGATATGTCACGGTAACACCTATGTGTTCAATATCTTCCACTTTTAAAAAGTTAAAAATAAAAGAAAAGAAAATTCATACATTATACATTATGTGAGGAGTCTGATTGATTGTGTTCATATTTCATACATTATATTCTTTGATTATAATAATGTTCAATATGAGATAGTTAACTAGTTTCCATCATATTTGAAAAAAAAAAATCATTCGTGCTTAATACACCTTAATTATTTTTTAGGCGTACTATCATCAACCTCCCCTGAGGTTTAAGGCTTTACAATGAATTCCCTGACGTTCCAGAAATCCTCACCTGCCTCCCATGGATAGTGGATACCCTTTTTTAACATTATATTCTAACGGTGACTGTTAAAAGTCGATAATACCCAAAGTAACAAAATCTATTTGGTACTGGCGCTTTCAATAATTCAGGACTCTTTTATTTCAAAAACTAGTGAATATGTCCTAAACAATTAACTGTTACCTCTACAAGACTCCAAAGAATTCATTACAACTCGGAATCATTTTTGTAAATCTCATAAATAAAGTCAATAAAACCAAAAAAACATTTCAATAGCCTATTTTAATTTTTAAATAATATATATCCATTTAACATTCTGTAACAAATATGCATCAAACCCAACACCGGTGTATTCATATTAAATCCCCTGAAAAGATTTAAATCGAATTATAAAATTAAAATCATTCATAGTTGAACACACTAGTTCTTCATCGACATCACTTCACGGCAACCGGAGTTAAACTTAGAACAATTTTGAGGGAGAACAACATTTTCCCAACCAAGGTTTGGCAAAACGACACTTTCACATCTTTCAAGTTTCAAAATGACACTTTCTCACCTTTTGTTAAGTTCTATTATGTTTTTCGTTAATATTTAACTGAAAAGATAAGAATACCCTTAAATATTTGATTTTATAAATTTTATTATTATTTTTTAATTAGACAAAAAGTCAAATATTAAAAGGTCAAAAAAGAAAAAATAGTTAACCCCACCTAAAAAGTTAGAAGTAATATTATGAAATTGTTTAAAGTTAAATGACCTTAATATTTATTTATTTATAATTTTATCAATATCTATTCACTATTATTCAATAATCTATTAAATTTATAATATTTTTTATTTTTATTAATTAACATAAAAAATCAATATTCCTAATTAATTAAATAAATAAAGGGAAAAAATATCTTTATATTTGAATAAATAATCAAATAAAGATTTTGACTTAACTAAATTTTAATTTATAATAAACTATTTAAGGTTATTTTCGCCTTTTCAATTAAATATTAATGGAAAATACAAACAAAACCTGATGAAATTGGAAAGAGTGTCATTTTGAAACTTCACAGGTGAGAAAGTGTAGTTTTCGCCCAACCTTGGTGGGAAAATGTCGTTCTCCCTAATGTTGAAACAAAATTCCAGAAAAGATGAATAATAATAAATAAAAAAAATTCACAACTACGAAATCCAAACATCAAAATCATATACATACACCACCTAACCCCTCTGGCCAAGTCGACTAGCCAGAACAGCCAAATCTAAGTGACATGGCCCTCCGTGGAGATTCGTTAAGAGCAATTTTTCATTTTATATCCACTCAAAACCAAACCAAAAGCAAAGAAGAATTAGGGTGAGGCAAAAATTAAAAGAAAAAAGAAACAGCATACTCATTAGAAAATATGTGTTGTTCAAGCAATTCATCAAACACTTGTTCAACAACAATAACAACTTACAAAAATTGAAACTTTGTGCACTTACAAAAGCCGATAATACATTACAAATTAAACCCACCCACAAATTAAGTTAAAATGACACGACCCGCCTCGACCCTCCCTACCCCATAAGCTCCGGGTGCACCTAGAGCTCGGGCGGCACGACGTGCCGTGTGGGAATCTAAAAACCGGTACTCTAAATAAGTTTTTCATAAAAACATTTGCTTGGACTCGTTTTGAAAGCATAAACACATAAGATTTTGAAAATCTGAAAGCTAACTTGTACGTTCATAAAATCCAAAAACGGATGGTATCAGATATTCATGTCTTTTATAATCAACACAGGAGACAATCATAAGGATAAAACATAATTCGGTAGCGGTAACAAGCATGACATTTTTACACACATGATGAGTTGATGACGTAAGGGCCCAACCTCGAGAGGAATCACTCCTCAGCACGACTCTTCCTGTGAACCTGGGAAAAAGGGTCTAAAAAAGGGGTGAGCTGAAATACTCAGTGAGTGGGGGATTGGGGTGAGTTTGCAAAACATTCTTCAACAATAGTCATGGCATGCAATAGTTCTTATGAAATCCTGAAAAAACATGATTCTATGAACATGATATGGTGGTAGCTAATCATCCTGTATGCATGTATAACTCGTTTTCTAAAGTTGTTCTAAGTATTATAATATGATCAATTAAACTGACAACAATTTCTGAATCCTAGCTCATCACCAAATATTGAAAACTCTTTTATGAGAACTTAAAGAATAGCTGTAAATGCTCATGCTTCTAAAGACAATGTTTTCTATGAATCATCCTACAAACATCAACTGTTTCATATAGCTAATGCAAACTATCCATCATATACTTGGCCCCTCGAACTATTAAGCGACTAGCTCATAGGTGGTATCGAAAACTTTAAACCGATATCTGTTTGGAAACAAGATGGCGATACTAAAGGTTCTCATGCATGTGATTCTGAAATAACAACTCTACTAGTCATGCTGTAAACATCCAAACCATCTTTCAATGAACACTCATGATTCACAAGACAAAATCTGGTAACTAAATTTATAACTATTGTGATGATATAAAAATTGATAACTGATTTTTTTCAAACTATGCATCCGATAAGCGATTTTGGAATACTGTAAACTTTGTGCTGATGATCGAACTTTAAATTGGATACCGTAGCTTTTATCATATGAAAACTATAAGCTAATATCTTATTTTGCCCCAAGGGGCTAATCTTGAAGGCTCTCTTAATATTTTGAAAACTCATATTGAGACTATCGCTCATAAGCGATACTCAAAAGCTGAATGTGATTTTGAACATTCTAAAAGCGATTATGATATTAATAACAGAAAACCCTCACCGCAACTAGTACCACGGGGAAAAATCTCGATACAGGTGGGCATCCCACACACAGAGTGGGAAAAACATCTCAATACCAGGCAAGATCTATCACGCGGGCGGGAGGGCGACAGAAGAAAACCATCTCAATACAGGCGGACAAGCTCAACGCCCAGGGCGAGCACTAAATATCTCAATACGCATGCGCGAGCTGAAGACCAAATATCTCAATACCCAGCGGAATCCAGCATCGCGTGGGCAGAGCTTGAAAACTGGGGGATGGGTACTTCGTAGGGTGGTTTTAGCACCATAACAATCTCATGCATAATCTCAACTAACATGTAAGTCAAGAACATACCACATATGTGCTTATAAATCATGCATATATGACATAATATTCAAAAATCACATCCAGGGGTGAAACTAAAAATTTCCAAACATGTTTTAAAACTGACAGTTTAACCCAGATTAAAAATTACTTTCAATATCACATTTCCATAGCATATGTCCATCACTAATCATAAGATATATACCACATTTCATATAAAAGTAAATCATGCCAAATCGTATGAAATTCCATGCAAAATGGGGGTAGAATGCAAGTTTTAAAACATACTTTCAAAACTGACAGAATGCACCCCTTCTCTTTTCCTTTTTACCAAGAAACCATCTACCAACATCACGATCCTCAACCCGTATACAATTCAACCAATTCTTTACTCTCAACAGCAACATTTTATTCATATAACATGAATACATATAAATTCTATATACCAAACTTCATCAAAACATTTAAAATAAAATCACAAGTTAACAAGCAAGCATGGATTTAAGGATTTGGAAGAAGATTTGGTCTAATCCACTCACCAAATCAAGCTATAATTTCAATGGGGCATTCAAGACAAATATATGTTGATTCAGTAATATTTTCAAGTCATTTCAGAATCAATAACTATTTAAAACACAATTTTCTTTCAACTCATTTACATTTTTCCTTCAATACCATTTCAACAGCCAACAACTGTCACCACCCATGAAATCAACATTTCCAAATTTTAATATATTTTCCAAAATTGAGGAAAATCCACCAATGGCACATCGAAATCAACATGATGGAGAAGCGATTTAAATTAATAAACTAAGGAAAAATCACATGTAATTTTATGAGGGTAATTACCAAAATTAATCAAATATGGCAACATGCAAACTTACATTTTTGACTATTCTGAACAGGTCTAACACTTCCTTCAACCACTCTTCAAGCAATAATATTAACTCATCTCTCCAGTAACCCACCTTTATGGTTTATACATATATTTAAATAGCATGCAACATGAAAACTCAACCCTTGGGAACGAGGTCTAATGCATTTTCACCCAAAAATTAGCTCAGCCGAAACATGCAAAGCAAGATTCACCAAATAATCACACTTAACACAAAAATTACTTCAATCATTGAAATAGCATTATAAAATTTAACATGCAAAGGCTTTCATTTAAGTTTGAAAAGAATACAGGTTGAATCCCACTCACCATTTTTTTAGCTCAACCGAAACTTTGAAAGGAAACCTCAAGCACTCTCTTCCTCCACACCTGAAATAAAAAATGGTGGGATCTGCGTCAATATCTCATAATTCTCATCCTCCATCTTTGCTTCACTCTTCCTCTCTCACTCTATCTCTAGACCGAAACACCTCTTTCTTCTGTTCTCTTCTTCTTCTTCCGCTCTCCTTCCTTCTTTTCTCTCTCCTTCTCTCTCCTGTCTGGGTCTTCTTCTGTCTCGGCTTCTTCTTCTCCTTTGGGCGAACAACCCTTTTCTTTTTTTTTTTTTTTTATATTTTTAATCTTTCTAAATTTATGCTTCTACCCCTAGATTACAGGTAATCCCGCTAAACCCCTACCACATCAGCTTTTCTTTCAAATAAACCTCCATATTTTGCCCCTTGTTATGCAAACCCAGAAGCTTCCTTTTCTTGCAATTTCATCCCCAATAAAACTTTTAAAAACTAACAAAAATCCCCTTCCATAAAAATAAAATCACACAGAATACGCAATATGTATTAGGATTAAAAACGGGGTTTCACATAAAAAATATCTAAAGTTTTGAACAAAGAATTAAAAAGAACAAACATGTGTGGGTGATGCGTTTTACGAGATTGGTGCTGGCTGTGAGAGTGGACGGTGTGTGTCTCAGTTCTGGGTTTTGGGGGTTGATGTGTTGCCGGCTGCTGGTTTTACTAGGCAGGTTAGCGGCTTCCGGGTTTTACTTGGCAGGTTAGCGGCTTCCGGGTTTTACTTGGCAAGGTCTGTTTTCGGCTGCCGGATTCTACCGGGCGAGGAGTGATGCCGGCTGCTTCGTTTTTCTAGACCAGGAGTGTTGCAGATGCAGAGGTGCTGGGTAGAGGCATTGGATGCTGGGTTCTTCTGGGATGGGTTTACTTGTTTTAATTTATTTTCTTAATTTTAGATTTTATTTTATAATTTAAAATTCCAAATTACTTTTGATTGTGTAATTTTTGGTTTTAAATTCTTTTAGCTGTCAAAAGACAGATTTGTCCCTTTATTTTAATGTCTTACCGTTAAAAGACGGTATTCAGGGGAGGTAGATGAGAAAAGTTAATACTTGAGAAGAGGTGGTTGTGATTACCATAAGATTACAAGATTTGGGAGTTTTTAAACCAGACCATAAACCTCAGGGGAGGTATTGATAATACGCCTATTTTTTTACCACCTAGGATATGAGTATAAACTAATATTATGTATGTCACCAATTAAATTGGTGTTGGATTTATATAATAAACTGCTATAAATATGACACTAATAAGGGGTTGTGTTCCTACTCTTACCATGTTAATTGTTTTGGTGCCACCCATATGTATTTTATTTTATTTATTTATTTATTTATTTTTGAAAAAGTGAGAAGAGAACCTGAGAACTTTTTACTCTACTATTCATCTACTATTGTTGTTGGTGATGTATTTTGGTTTATATTTTTATTATTCTTTAATGATTTGCCTATGTTTATAATGCGTGTTCATGGTTATGGAGATATTTGTCAAACATTGGACAATACTATATATAATCTTTATCAATTCTAACCGGTTTAATAAAATATGATCCTAAAATTGGGGATAAAGTTTTCATCCTTAGTTATATCTTAGGGGGCATTTGGATCATATAATGTTTTATTTTGGGGAGATGTTATATTAACGGAAAGATAGATCATCATGAAGATTACTGAGAATGTTTAGAAAATGTGTTTAATTAGTTTGAATAAATTAGTGAATAATATATATGTTTGGTCAGGAGGATAAATGGGTGTGTAAGTTATGTAGATTATTAAATTGCCAACCTTTTTAAATACTAATATAATATTATGTTTTTTTGAAAAAAAATTTTAACCCCTATATTTGAAATTTTGCTAAAATACCCTAGCCATATAAAACTTTAATTTATAACAAAATCACTCCCACCCACCCCAAGCCACGCTATGACCGACCAGTCGTCGCGTCACGATCAGAATGGCGCTGGCCCGATCATATATGGTCGGCCATGGATCACAAATCCATGACCATTTCATGGCCAAAGATATGACCGTGAAATAGCCACAGATTTGGCCATGAAACGGCCATAGAAATGACCAAATCTGGCAGTTTTTTTTGTCATGGATCATAGATTCATGGTTGACAAAGACCCTAACAATGCACGGCCAGCCAAATCCCTCCAGTCGTGCACCATTACGGCAATAGACGCTGGCGATGGTCTTGGGCGACTAGGGTATTTTGTTAACTTTTAAACTTTTTTGTGGTTAGGGTGTTTTAGCTCATTTCTCAAATGTGGGGGGGTTGGGTAACTGTTATTTGGTAGACATTTGAGGGCAATTATGTCTGAAATAGTATTTAATTAAAAGCAAAATAGGTATAAAAATTGGATTACCTAGTGATCTTTTAATCCCAAGGGCAGGGGAGGGTATCAGATTATCCCATATATTATCAACAGTAAACATTATTTGCAATAAAAGATGCCTGTAATATTTTATTACTTGCAAATCAAACACCGGAATCTTGCAAAATAAACGAAGATTACCCCCGTTATCTTATATACATGGGATCCAAACGCACCCTTAGTATGTTCTTTAAGATAAAACTTCTACTTTTCAACTATTGCAGCAATATTACTTAACTTAAACCTCAAGGATGAAAATGTTTTTTCCCCTTAAAAAAAAAAAAAAAAAGAAAAAAGAAGTAGTTCTATTTATTCCACGTTTTGGAGGGCAAGACGTAGCTTGATATCTACCATTTAGGACCGTAAGAAAAAGCAAAAATAAACAAAACTAAGATGACCTTGACCTAGGCTGTAGATAAGGTGTTGGCCGAATTGAGCTCGAGTGCCCATTCGAGGTGAGCCCGAGCTAGCTAGTACTTGGCTCGACGACTCGCGAGCCTCCATGATGAGAATGCAAAATGTCATATTTACCCTCTTAATGTTTAGTCTTTTATACTCATTTGTCGCCTAAATGTACTCATTATTATTCTATTTTGATTTAGGATGCAAATGGAGGCATTAAATGCAAAACGGAACTAATTAGGTGAATTCGGACAGTTTTGACATCGTTTCGTAATCTGGGCACAACTCTCTCATCCGAGCTCCGATTGAGATAATTCAAATTCTGTGGAACCCTAAGAAAGAGTTCTACAACTTTCATGTTTTGAGTTTGGAGAGATACTCGCTGCATCAAGGTTATAATTGGGCTTGAAATTGACGCACTTGCACTACCGACGTTCTGGAACATTCCGCCTTGTCATGCAATAAAGAGGCAGTTTATTATTGGAAGATTTGAAGACCTGTTGCACGCAAGTTACAGCTGGACACACCACTTTCCTATTTTATTTTAGGACTTTATTTTATTTTCAATTAATTAGAATAAGATTAGGATAAATGTTATTTTAGGATATTAGAATATTTTTAAGAGATTTAGTAGGATTAAAAGATTTGAATGGGATATGTTTAAAAGGGGACAGAGATCAGATTGAGATATATCACACACACCTCTCTCTTCTCTCTCTGTTGGAATTCGTTTTCTTTTGAGTTTTTCATAGCCATGAGCGGCTAAACTTTTAGAACTTGGTCGAAGGAAACGGAGGCCTCGGAATCAATAAAACTGTGAGATCTAATTTAATTTTTTTTAGTGTTCAATTTATGTTTTGAGTATTAGATGTTCTTCTATGCATATTGTCATGATTGTTGCATTTAATTACTAGGAGGCCTACTAGTTTATTATTTGTTGTAGTCTACTGCTAAGTTAGATATCAAATCCGTAATTGTTTGATCCCTTTAACTTGTGAAGCAATTAGGGTTTAAGAATTTGCTGCGTCTGGAATTATTAAGTCTTAAGAAGAGCATTCAACTAAATTAAATACAATCGCTTGAGTTTGTGTTGTTTAGCTTCATCGATCTCTCTAGTTCTTAAGGCTGCCACTAGATTAAATCTTTAGCGCTTGTCTAGGGTTGTTTAGTAGTAAGATTAATTAGGAATTAGATCGTTTATTTCCTAATTAACTACAACTAAGGAGAGATAGGAAAATAGTTCCAACGGTGAATACTCAGAGTAAGAATTGATTTATTTTTGCATCAATAATCAGTTGAAAGATTCGATGGTGGATGTTGACTTAGACCAAGTTTCGTTATTTTGATTGATTTCGGTAATTTAGGTTGAATTTGTTTTCCTGAAATTGTTTCTGTTTTTACTCAAATCCCCCCCATACTGGTTCACATAACATAAAACTCGGCTAGACACTCTCCGTGGAAACGATCCCTACTCACACTACTACGTGTATTTTTAGGGTTTTAATTTTGGGTGCCTACGACAGCACGCCACTCCATGAGCTCGAAAGGGTATATACGCATGTTTTACAAGTATGAGGGAGTTTATGTAGTTTTTCATTTTACATATAAAATTGAAAAAAATCCAGAAACCCTAACTTTTTATGTTAGCCCTAATTTTTTAGGCATAACACTATTAAAAATATGGTTGCATTTAAGCGACTTATTCAACTAAGAAAAAGAAGAAAATACAAGAAAGAGAGAGACTTGTATGTATATAAGCTTATAAGTTATATCATGCGATAATTCATGTAAAAGGTAAGATTTTCATGTTAACATTCAAAGCGAGCCAAGAAAGAAGTGACAACTTGTAACAATCCAAACTTGATATATAGTAAATGTACTTAAATTTAAGGTGGTACTTATACCGATTCAACTTAAGCTTACAATTATTGACTTTTTACGAAAAATCTCTTTGATAAATTTCTTGTTAAAATTAGGTTCCTTTGTGCTTGAATTTTGAGGTTTTGGAGTGGTGTACTGGCTAAGAATCTGAAATTTTTATTCATTTTCAATGATGAAATCATTGACTCGATTATGAAAGGGACATACTTTAAGCTCCACTATTTGAGGTGAGTAAAAAATAAAATTCAACAATAAGTTAACAGTGGACCGACATGTTACACAACCTTCGTTTTAAAATAAGAGTATTTGCAACACATTTATTTTTTGACATCATTAATTGCCAAAGAATCCAAGGAGGTGAGGATGCGACTTGATTAAGAATAACAAATCAATTGACTATAATTACATTAATGGATTATGACTTAGAAGTACAAGGAAAGTTTTTATCGTGAAAACATGTATGGCTTTAAACGACCAATCTTCGTTTTAAGGAGAGGGTCCCTAGTACCTCTGCCTCTTCTTCTAGTAAACTGTAAACGCTAAAATTTACAATTGAATTGAAGACTGAATCTTGTGAAGAGAGCCATTGACAACCTTGATGGACTTACGGGGTGCCTTCTTGCGTCTCTGAGGGAGTTGAGGCGATGCGAGGGGATTGAAGTAGATCAGGGGTTTGGCAATATAAGAATCAGGGCTTAAGGGTGGTATTTTTTGAATCTCTAATGAGGGGACTAGCCTCAGCTTATATAGTAAACCGCAGCGGCTCGAATCCTAGTAGGACTCTGAGTCTACTAAGTAGGGAACTCCCTTTTCGGGAAGAGACCGGATTTTTGCCTTTATCTGTCAAGGCTTTTGTCTTTGGGTGAGATACGGGGTCTTGTTAGAAGAGGAATTTGGTTAGGATTATGATCCTAGTTATGGATTGTTGCGGGTGAATGGGCCGGACCCAATTCAGCTTAACTTGGGAGATGGCCTAACTCATAGAGCAGACAGTTCCCAAGGTATTTTAAGCGTGGGCCCAATCAGGATTGGGCCAAGGCTTTGGACCGTCACTTATTACTATTACAGTTGGACCTCGTCGGGCCCAATACGAATTTTGGCTCATACATAAACTAGAAAAAAAATACCATGTTAACAGTTAGTTTTACAAGCCAATAACTGGGACCGGAGTAGTTTTTCTATTTCTTTTATCAATCTTGCAAATTTCTTTTGCATCATCAAATCAAATATCGATTTGTACAGGAAAGTTCTGCCTCCCCTATTCGATACTTCTCTTTAATTAGGGTTTCTGGTTTATACTACGCTGGTTCTATTGTTGTAAGTTTGTCTTTTTGAAAAGTCAGTTAGCCTTTAATTTTCATTCATTTAATTTATTTCTGATACGATGATCCAACTATTAGTTGTTGCTTTAATAAGGGTTTATGGTTTATACTCCCCTTGTTTTATTTGTTGCTTTTATCTTCTGTAAGTTATAGCTTATTGAACATGGTAATGGAATATAATTTCACCCAGTTCACACCACTGCACATTATGCAATGTGAAACTTGTTGCGCAGAGCCAATATGAAGGGTCTTGTGTAAACGATAAAATCTACGGTTGATTCGGAATAGACAGATCTTGTGTGAAGTGAGCTATTAACAATCAGATGGACCTATATAGAAAGGAAGAGTGAACGTGAAGGTTTGGGTTACACCGATGTGGTGTCTGTCATAGACACTCCGACGCTCAAGTAAGCACGGTTGAAGGTATTTAGTGAGGGCTGAGAAGGGGAACGGTTTATCGTAATAATGTGGCTAGAGCTAGACTAACACAAAGTGGCTAGAGCTAGACTAACACAAAGTGGCCAGAGCGTTGAAGGTGGTAAAGTTAGAGGGGAAACAGTGATTCTTAGGAGCAAGAATTTTGGAGATAAGCTATGGGTGATTTCTGAATGACGAATGAGAGGGTTTGCTCTTGTTTATATAGTGAACCAAGGAGGTTGGAGTCTTGAGACTCTGAGTCCTATTTGGTGGAGGAGTTCCAATTCGGAAGGAAGTCTTGTGACTTGCCTAGCAAGTGAGATTTTGGATCTTGACTGAAGTGGAAAGCAAATAGGATTTTGATTTCTATTTTGGGACGAATGTGGGCTAATGGGCTAAAGTCCAATTTAGTTTAACTTGTAAGATAACCCAACTCATAGATTGATGCGAATTTAAGCATACGCCCAACCAGAATTGTGTTAAGGCATTAGGTCGTAATGTGTTTATTTCGTTATTGAACTTCGTAAGGCCCACTACGATTTTTGGCTCATACAACTTGTCATCAACCTGAATTATGCTAAGAAGATAACTCTTGTGAGAACTTGCTCAAACACCATGCCTAATGGAGAGAAATAGGGGATGGTAAGAACCATCTTCATTGAATGCTCTCATATTCACATGTTACCTATTATGTTTAGGAATAAATATAGGTTGATAAACACTTCTCACAACTTTCTCTCACAAATGCCGACGTGACAGTTCACAATTGGTCAATTTGCATTTGTTAGACGGGACCCATTTGTTGGGCAGGTGAGACCCATTGCAAACTGACCCATTACTAGTTGATACGTCGCGTTTGTGAAAGAAAATTAGTAAAACGAGTTTATGAGTGTAGTATTACTATATGTTTAGAAGGTCGATAACCATAACTTGCTTTGTCAATAGATCAAGCAGCCTTTAATTATCATCTAACGTTGTGAGCTACTCCTCAATGTCATTTTCTTTAAGTGTTTTGGGAATTTGATCAAAGGATTGCCAAATTCATGGAGAAATCTAGGTTACTTTAAATCAGTATCTAATTTATTATTACTTTCCACAATCAATTAATTTTTTTTTTTTTTTAGCTTAAATTATGTTGGCACCAACCAATTTCATTTAGACTACTGTAAGTTGGGTCATAAAAGAAAGGAATTGTTTAGCCAAGAAAAGAAGACAATACAAGAAAGATACGGACTTTTGCATGAGCTTAAGTAATAATGCAAGTGGAAGTTACTGGTATCATGCGCACCTGACGTCAATATTGAGTGTCAATAACAAAGGTCTTATTGGGTCATGCCAAAGAACATTCAAGTTGAAAGCAAGAAGCAGAGGTTGTTTTATGTGTAGGAAGCTGTGTCATAATAGCTAGCCTTAAGGACCACTTGAAAAAACAAAAGTGAAATGGACAAACTTAGACGACCTTGACCTGCGTTCCCAGCTTCCTCTGCTATAACACAGCACCACTCAACGGGCCAAGCCTTGTCGCGTGCTCCTTTTTTCTGATGGTATTGCCAAGGATTGCTTCTCGACATTTGTGGTGTTCATTTTCCTAAAGGTTTTCATATCTTATTATGCTATCGATCAATGAAATCAAATTATGAATATGATGTAAAATTTGTTTCAACTGGAGATTTCAAATATAATTTCCTTTTTTTTTTTTTTGGTAAAACTATTTTTTTATTTTTTATTTTTGTGTACTTAGTAGATTTAAATTAGCCCCCAAACAAGACTAGTTCGTTGAGTATTAGCTCAGTGTACACTTGCAGCCAATGGGCAATTTGACCATTCAGGTAGTTGTAGTTCATTCAGTGTGGATATTATTTCACACCAAATATACAAAATGAAACTTGCAAATCAGAGTGAAAATTGGCAAGATATCGCTTGTAAATCAACTTGAGAAACATGTGGATGGCAGTAGAATTTGGGATTACTAGTAAATGAACAAACAAGTGAACAACTAAAAGTACGTCTTTCTTGTGAAGAAATACTTTCAGTTGTACTTGCTCACATCTCACACCCTTAGATAACGGGGAGAGAAGAACAGGAAGAACTATGTTCATTAGACGCACCGAGACTCACATATTACTTATTCAGCTCATTTTTATCCTGTTCTCATCGACCTTTCTGTTCTGAGGTCTGATAAGAAAAGATACGTGGGAAATTGAAGTATTATAGGTCTATATCTGTTATGCCTAAAAAATTGCAGAGAAATTTTTGGACTCCGCCACTGATGGAACGTAACCTGCTCCTTTATTAAAGTTGCTTTCCATGTTCTCACCCAAGGAAATAGAGACAGCAACGATAACAAAATAATAAGAAAACAAATTATAAATAATAAAGACAAAGAAAATAATATACGCGATTTATTCTGATTTATCTAATATAGGTTACGTCCAGTCGAGTGAATATTATTACAATACTTTCTCTATTCTCTTGTTTACAATAAATGAATTGTCCTATGATTTGCTATCACACATATAACAAGAGAAAAATATGTTTATGTATTAGGTTTAAGTGACAAAACTTAGTTTTACAAATATTCTTATCCTTAAACCCAACTCAATAAGGAATTAATAACTTAAAGAAATCTTGCGCGGCTATACATGAAAAAAGTCTAAACCGCCTACGGGACAACTCCAACAGCCACACACTAAATAATGTAATTATACAACGAACTAAATAATCTCAAAGAACAGCATGCTTTTTTGTCTGAATGAAATAATCCACTTGATAGTTGATATCATGAAGAAGACACTCCTACATAAAACGTTTCAAAAACGGTAATTAGCAGAAGAGATGGGCCCGAGAGGAGTAATCATGAGATCGTCTCCTAATCAAAATCACCTCCCATCCACCATATGTGTTCTGTATACATTATTGTCATGTTCATTGCTTCTTTATTGCTCTGCCAGAGATACTATTACAGTAAACACTTCGCTTAAAGATGGAGAAACCCTTGTGTCAGCTGGACAGAGATTTGAACTGGGATTCTTTACCCCTCCTGAAAGCTCTGATATAAGATACGTTGGAATATGGTACTTCAAGTCAAATCCACGAATAGTTGTATGGGTTGCCAATCGAGAAAGCCATCTTCCCGATTCCAATGGATTTTTTGTTATTGCAAATGACGGCAACCTCAAGGTATTGGATGCAGCTGGAATTGCTTACTGGAATACAAATCTTAAAAGTTCGCTGTCTGGCGTCCGGGAAGCGAAGCTCATGGATTCAGGAAATTTGGTTCTAAGCGACAGTCAATTGGAAACAAGTCCATGGCAGAGCTTTGAACAACCAACCGATACGTTTCTTGCCGGTATGAAGATGACTGAAAATATATCGTTGAGGTCATGGCTCAGTGAAGATAATCCAAGAGAAGGCAATTTCAGTTTTAAGATGGTTCGAGGAGTAAACCCGTATCTCATCTTGAAAGGATATATTACATATTGGATAAGTGGGAAGTCCGGAGATTTCTTTAGGTCCAAGGAAATGCCTTATGAAATAGCTTACTTGTTATCAAACTTCAGTAAGAGTACTCTCAAACCTACAGATTCCAAATCTCTCTTTTACGGGTTAAAAAATATTTCAAACTTAGACTATAGCCACACGAGGCTTGTCATGCATTTTACTGGGCAGATACAGTTTTGGATAAAAGATGAGATGAAGGATTGGTCTTTGATGTGGTCGGAACCAAGCGATCCATGTAGAGTATATAGGCATTGTGGAAACTTCGGCAGCTGTAATAGTAACAACAGGGTGGAGTGCAAATGCTTGCCAGGCTTAAAGGCCAAGTCACCTGAGAAGTGGAATTCTGGAGATTTTTCAGGTGGCTGTACAAGAAAAAATCCAATTTGTGCTGCAAATGACACGGTATACGGCTTGAAAATGATGAAACTGGATAACACAGACATACGAATTACAGACATGAGAACTGAAAGTGAATGCCAGCGTGCGCGTTATAACGGGTGCCAGGGCCAGGCATATTCATTTGGTAAAGCCACGCGAAGAGACGACCCTAGTGGCTACGTATGCTGGATTTGGACACAGGATTTGAATGATCTTCAGGAAGAGTATGCCAATGGGGGTCGAGACATCTATGTCCGTGTGGCACCTTCTGATATAGGTATCTCTCTTTTTTTACATCAAAACGAACAAAGGAGTTTGTATAGCGTTGATCAGACACAGCCACAAACAGGAACACTAGCTGATGACTTAAAGTTCGAAAAATGGCTGATTAATTTTGAAAGATAGCACAAAAGCAAAAATCCATCACCTGATATATTTAGTTGGTGTTTGGCCCATTTTCTTTTATTTTATTCCCTGTTTTCCCCCCTTTAATTAGATTTTCTGGCTCAGTTTTTTACTAGTTCTAAAAACTAATGTTAAGTATTTACCTAAGTTTTTGTTGAAGTGGTATCTTAACATGTGACAATTTAAGTGTTATATTCTTTGCTGCAGAATCAACAGAAAGAAATTGTTAGACTTGTGGTACAAACCTAATTCCATACCCTCTAAGCACTGAGCCATCTTGTGGAGATCCCAATTACTTCAGCTTTGTCTGTAACACCTCCACCGGGCAAGTTAGCTTCAAAGCACTGACTGGCACCTACCGAATTGCTAGAATAGATCCAGATACAAGAAATTTCAGTATCCAAATAAAGCGCGTAGACGGTTATGCAAGGAATTCAAAAGGAATTTTGATCAACCAATCATTGCCATTTTATTTTTTGAACAACGGGTTTGACGCAGGCCAGGAAGATAGTAGTTATGGTAATTCATCTAACAGTGCAAGTGAAGTAGTGATTGGTTGGGCGCCACCACCGGAGCCAACATGTAGTACACAAAAAGATTGTATAAATTGGCCTCATTCAACATGCAAATTAGCAGGCAATCGAATGAGGAGGTGTTGAAGGGCAAGTTGGCCAAGATTGTTACGTGGCAGCTTAGTCAACTTAAGTTGGTTAAACGTCAGAATTAGAATAATTAGTTAGAATCAGTTAGATTAGCAAGTTAGTTACTTTCTAAATAAACAGAAAAACAATGCATGTGTATATATATAAGTTATACAGAAACACGTGAATATATGAGAAATTCTGTTCTTCTTCTCTTCAAGTTTGTTCAACATCTTTTTCTCTCAAATCTCAATATGGTATCAGAGCAACGATAAGGGGCCAGAATACTTGATTTCTTCAATTCTTCGAATCATCTCCATTTCAATTCGCTTTCTTCTCAACTGAATCAGGAATCAGTCTTGATTCATTCGATTCACATTTCTGAAGGTTACAGTTTTACTTCTGATTCATTAACCTAAGTGAATCCCAATCTTTGATTCCTGATTTTTCGTTCAAAATCAAAATCATGGCAACTGAAGGAGAAAGCTCAACTGAAGCTCAGAACACGCGTTCATCAGATGCAATTGACTTCAATCATCCTCTGTTCTTGCATCCTTCTGATACACCAGGTTCAATCCTTGTATCTTTTCAATTAACTGATGTGGATAATTACTCTCTTTGGAGTAGGTCAATGAGAATAGCCTTGTTAGCCAAAAATAAACTAGGACTTATAGATGGATCATGCACCAGAACTTCTGTTTCCGCAAGCATGCATCAGCAGTGGGATAGGTGTAATGCCATTGTATTGTCTTGGATCATGAATTCTGTAACTAAAGAACTGTTAAGTGGTATTGTGTATGCGTCTAATGCTCACTTATTTTGGAAGGATTTACAAGAACTTTTTGATAAAATCAATGGGTCAAGAATTTTTCAATTACATAGAGACATTGTCACTCTTACACAAGGCTGTTTATCAATATCAGCATATTTCACTCGATTGAAGTTGTTATGGGATGAATACTCCTCAATCATCCAACGGCCTTCATGCGACTGTGCTATGTCCAAATCATATGTTGATCACATGCAAAATCAGAAACTACTTCAGTTTCTGATGGGATTGAATGAGACATACATTCAAGCCCGAGGACAAATTTTGATGATGACTCATTTACCATCAATTAATCATGCCTACTCTATGTTAATCACTGAAGAAAGTCAGAGGAACATCAACACATTTTCACCAACTGATACACCTTTAGAAACTACTGTATTGTTCTCATCTTCACATCAATCAACCAAGTAAAAAAAAAACTGGAATTTGGTGTGTGAGCATTGTAATGTCAAAGGCAACAAGAAGGAGAATTGCTATCGGTTGATTGGATATCCCCCTGATTTTAAGTTCACTAAGAAGAAAGGACAATATCAACCATCATCCGTTGCTCACAATGTTACTTCCTCTGATCAAACAGATACTCACACCAATAGAATTTCCTCAGCATCAGATTCATCTAAGTCACCAGCACTTTTCACAAAAGAGCAATATGCTGAAATCTTGAAGCTGCTGCACAAGGACACCCCACCTTCTCCTTTGAATGATATCAATGCTAACATGGCAGGTATACAATGCTACATTTCTTCTCTTAGCAATAAGCAATCTTGGATTCTAGATACTGGTGCTAGCCATCACATGTCACATTGTATTGAGCAATTAGTTGACTTGACATCTCCTGCTGTATCTCCATCAGTAAGACTCCCAAATGGTCATGTATCAGAAGTTTCTCACATAGGCTCTTGCTTCCTTAGTCCAACTCAAAAACTCACCAATGTTCTTTATGTTCCTGACTTCAAGTTTAACTTGATCTCCATTGCCAAGCTCACTAAGGACTTATCTTGCTTCGTGTCTTTTTTTCCTGATTTTTGTGTAATTCAGGACCTCTCAAATGGGCAGGTGAAGGGGATTGGTAGACAAACTAAGGGCCTTTACTTTCTCTGCCACAGTCACCATCAGCACAGTCACCATCAGAGTTAGTTCATTCAAGATTACCTGCTGCTGTTTCTCATAGATCGGCTTCAACTACTGCTGTTTCACATGCTGTTATTCCAAGTTTTCCAGTTTCAAATAATTACAAGCAATGTATGCATACTCAAATATTATTCTGCAATCAAACATGTTTTTGTTAAGGATGACCATGCATTTGATTGTCATATCTGCCCTCTTGCCAAGCAAACTCGAATGCCATTCACAGCAAGTCATAATAGAGCTTCTGCACCCTTTACTTTAATTCTCATGGATGTATGGGGACCATATTCTCAGCCTACACATAATGGTCACATATTTTTTCTAACATTAGTTAATGACTTCACCAGAATTACTTGGATTTTCTTGCGGCATAACCATGAAACAGTCATACATCTCAAGACATTTATTGCTCTTTTACATACTCAATTTTCTGCTTCTCTGAAGATTTTTAGATCAGACAATGGGAGTGAATTCTTTAATTCACAATGTGCTTAGTTATTTACTTCTTTGGGGATCATTCACCAAAGTTCTTGTGTAGCCACTCCTCAGCAGAATGGTGTCATAGAGAGGAAGCATAGACACCTTCTTGAAGTGGCTAGGGCATTAAGGATTCAAGCAAACATTCCTATCCTTTACTGGAGTGAGTGTATCCTCATTGCTTGTTACATCATCAATAGACTACCCACTGTAGTTCTTTCTAACAAAAGTCCATACGAACTGCTCCACTCCAGACCTCCTTCTGTTGAGCATTTCAAGGTGTTTGGCTGCTTATGTTATGTTGCCAACTTCACTTCTAAAGATAAGCTAGGTGTCAGAAGTGTTCCCTCGGTTTTTCTGGGTTATTCATCCACTAAAAAAGGCTACAGGTTTCTCTCTCTTGTCACTAGGAAATTGTTTGTCAGTAGAGATGTGCAATTCATGGAACATATTTTTCCCTTCCAATCTGCCATCCCATCTCCACCAGTATTTCCATCTTCAGACCCTACAGCTACTTTGGATTTTGGTTCACATTTACTACCTCAGATTCCAACGACTCCTGAGTCTGACTCCATTCCAACAACTGCTCCTGACATTCATGCTTCCTTTCATCCTTCCCCAGATGTTCCTCAAGTCATAATTCCAGCTCCTTGAAGATCCTCTCGCAGCACCAGGCCTCCATTATGGCTTACAGATTATGTTTCTCCTCATGCTCATTTTGCTATTCAAAAGTACATTTGCTATGACCATCTTGCTGCTCCTTATCACTGCTTCTTTACTTCTATGTCTAAACATATTGAACCTTCTTCTTATGAAGAGGCTATCAAATATCCTCACTGGATTGAAGCTATGCAAGCTGAAATCAGTGCCTTGGAAGCTAACCATACTTGGGAATTAGTCTCTCTTCCTCCTGGCAAGGCAGCCATAGGCTGTAAATGGGTTTTTAAGTTGAAATATAGGTCTGATGGCACTCTTGAGCGTTTCAAAGCCAGACTTGTAGCCAAGGGCTACAACCAGTAGGAAGGCATTGATTTTACAGAAACTTTTTCTCCAATTGCAAAAATGGTGATAGTGCGCAGTATCTTGGCCTTAGCTTCTGTTTATCAGTGGCCGTTATATCAGATGGATGTTTTTAATGCTTTTCTTCAAGGAGATTTGCATGAAGAAGTGTATATGGAGCTACCTAAAGGGTTTCGCAATCAGGGGAAGCATCGAGCATGTAGATTGCTCAAAAGTCTTTATGGCTTGAAACAAGCCAGAAGGCAATGGAACCTAAAGCTTACTGAAGCTTTGATTACAAATGGTTACATCCAAAGCAAGCATGACTACTCTATGTTTACAAGAAAACATGGCAGCAAGATTGTCATTCTACTGGTTTATGTAAATGATATCTTAATCACCGGAAATTGTGAAGAGATGATCAAACAGTTGAAAGACATCCTGCAGAGAAGTTTCAAAATAAAAGACTTGGGAGAGTTAAGATACTTTCTCGGCATTGAAGTAGCTAGATCCAAAGAAGGCATAGTGTTAAACTAGCAAAAATATGCCTTGGAATTGATATCTGAAGCTGGAATGGGAGATGCTCAACCAATCAAAACTCCTTTTGAGCAAAATCAGAAAGTCACTTCATTTGAATATGACTAGAGATATCCACCAACAGAAGAAGATAAACTGCTGGAAGATCCTTCTGTGTTCAAAAGATTAATAGGCAGATTGCTTTATTTAACTATGACTAGACTAGATATTAGTTTCTCAATACAAACTCTCAGTCAACATATGCATAATCCAAAGCAGTCACATTTGGAAGCTGCACTAAGAATTGTTAAATATGTTAAAAGGAGTCCAGGACTTGGACTTCTGATGTCGTCAAAAAGCAACATGGACTTAATAGCCTACTGTGATTCTGATTGGGCTGCATGTCCAGTGAGTAGAAAATCAGTTAGTGGATATTGTGTGAAGTTAGGTGAATCTCTCATATCATGGAAAACAAAGAAACAAAGCACTGTGTCCAGGTCATCAGCAGAAGTAGAATATGGAAGCATGGCAAGCACAACTGCAGAGATTGTTTGGCTTTTGGGATTGCTGAAAGAATTAAACCACGGAAAATATAAAGCTGTAAAGCTTTTACGTGACAATAAAGTGCTACGCAAATTGCGCTAATCCAATGTTTCATGAGAGAACGAAACACATTGAGATTGACTGCCACTTTGTAAGAGAAAGAATCCAAGATAAAACCTTAAGCATAGAGTATGTATGCAGTGGAGAGCAAATAGCAGATATCTTGACCAAAGGACTGGGGAGACAACAGCATGGGAAATTGGTTGCAAAACTTGGAATGAAAGATATCTACAAGTTACCAACTTGAGGGGGAGTGTTGAAGGGCAAGTTGGCCAGGATTGTTACGTGGCAGCTTAGTCAACTTAAGTTTGTTAAATGTCAGAATTAGAATAATTAGTTAGAATCAGTTAGATTAGTAAGTTAGTTACTTTCTAAATAAACAGAAAAACAATGCATGTGTATATATATAAGTTGTACAGAATCATGTGAATATATGAGGAATTCTGTTCTTCTTCTCTTCAAGTTTGTTCAACATCTTTTTCTCTCAAATCTCAACAGGAGGTGCCTCTGCAGTGAAACTCATCGATGGGATGGCGCTTTGTTAAATTGCACTCCGGGTAAGAATGTTCTGAATTCATGAAAAGGTTACGTTGTCCATTCGTGCATGCTAAATTTACCTTGAAGATAAAGAAGAGATTGGCCTTCCAAGCTAGCTAGGAGTGATATACATTGTGTGATGCAAAAGAAATGAGAAAATTATCTTGTATTTTCTGATTGTAGTTCTTATGTGATTGGACTCTGGCATTCAGAATTCTGCAATGATCATCGTGTTATATTATAATAAATAATTTAGTGAGGCTATATATTTTCATTCTTACAGTGAATGGTACTGCTAAGCCAGATGAAGGTGGTCACACTATGCAAAATGGACGCTCTGATGTAAGAAAGAAGCAATGGATCCTGACCGTTGGAGTGATTGTTGCTACTTTAATAGTTCTGTTCATCATTGTTTACTTTTTCTGTCAAAGAAAGAAAACCCAAACACAAGGTAACTGTATCAATTATGCACATAATAATTATCCAACTAAACATGATTGAACAATTTTTAATGGTTCTTCGATTTAAATGGCACCTGGCTGAGATATGCTGTTGATTTTTTTATTCAGAAGACAGAGAAAGCCTTCAACAAAATCTGGCTGTTCGTTTCAATGACAGTGCAAGGCACGTGAAGGGCTTGGTAGACACGGACCAAATCAGAGAAGAAGATAAGAAAGGCATAGATTTGCCTTTTTTTGATTTTGAAAGCATACTGGCCGCTACAGATAATTTCTCAGAAGCAAACAAGCTCGGAAAGGGGGGGTTTGGTCTTGTTTACAAGGTAAATATTCACAGGAGTCATCAGTACCTCTAGTCATATGTACAATCATTCTCATAACAAATTTGATCGCAGGATAAGTTTCCAGGAGGTCAAGAAATTGCTGTAAAGAGGTTCTCAAGGGTTTCAGGACAGGGTTTGGAGGAGTTTAAGAATGAAGTAGTGTTGATTGCAAGGCTTCAACATCATAATCTCGTTAAACTTTTGGGTTACTGCGTAGAAGGGGGTGAAAAGATTTTACTCTATGAATATATGCCCAACAAAAGCTTAGACTCCTTTATATTTGGTAAGCCACGAGACTAGCATGTCCAAACTATCTATTGATCAAACTTTTATTTTGCTTTATTGAAAATTACCATAGTCACGGACATATGTTTTTTTAATATGAAACAAATAAATTTCAGATCCTACACAGTGTTTTGTTGGATTGGGAGATACGCTTCAACATCATTTTAGGAATTGCACGAGGAATTCTCTATCTTCATCAAGATTCTAGACTTAGAATCATTCATAGAGATCTGAAAATAAGTAACATATTACTAGATCAAGAAATGAATCCTAAAATATCTGACTTTGGCTTGGCCAGGATTTTTGAAAGCAAACAAATAGAGGGGAGCACAAATCGAGTGTTGGAACTTAGTAAGTTTTCACAATTCTCCAATTCAATTGGGAAAAATACATACAATTGTAATTAATCCAATAAAATCAATAAATCATGATAAAATTTTATTATTTTAATTGATGCAGTGGCTATATGTCCCCAGAATATACATTAGACGGATATTTCTCAATCAAATCGGACGTCTTTAGCTTTGGTGTTGTTGTACTTGAGATTGTAAGTGGAAAAAAGAACACGGGATTTTATAACTCAGAAGAGGCATTGAGTCTTCTAGGCTCTGTAAGTGGCTAGCCCTATATTATATGTAACTAATTCTCCTTTTGGCCAATTTCTTCATATTGTTTCAGTTGAAAACTTTCAGGCGTGGAGATTGTGGCAAGAAGACAAGGCACTGGACCAAAAATTAAGTCCAAGTTTCAACAAATTTGAAATTTTGAAGTGCATAAATGTTGGACTCTTATGTGTGCAAGAAGACCCAAATGATCGGCCCACTATGTCCAATGTTGTTATCATGCTTGGCAGTGAAACTGCGACCCTTATAGACCAGCCTTCGTTATAAGGAGAGGGCCTTCCACTTCCGCCTCTTCCTCCAGTAAACTAGACATTAATTTCGAATTGACTGTTAGTTTAACAGGTCGATAGTTCTTATTGTCTTTGTCCTTTTATTTATCAATCTGGAGAACTCTTGTGCATCAAATAACTGTTCTCTACAGAAAGTTCAGGGTTGTGGTTTATATCCCTTAAGTTTCATTATTGTAGGGATTGCCTCTTGAAGTATCAGATGGCCTATAATTTCACTAATATGAATTTGTAATATCATGATCCAAATATCACATCTAATATTAGGATTCAATTATTAATTGAGTCTCTTGAGTCTTGACTCTCTTGTGCATCTCATGTCATACCTTTGTTTTTAAACATCTGTTGTTATTATTAGATATATTATTTTTTATTTTCTATCGATAGTTTCCTTATATCTGCTAAATTAAAAAGTTTATATCACGAGAGAATCTTTATACAGAGAATATAAGTACATGAACATGATCAATAAATAAATAAAGAAGTAAAACTTCGTTAAATTTTTTTTTTTTATATAATTCTACTGTTGTTTCAATAGGGTTCATATGATAATTAAAACTACAAAGAAATATACGATATGTCACAGTAACACCTATGTGTTCAATATCTTCCACTTTCAAAAAATTAAAAATAAAAGAAAAGAAAATTCATACATTATACATTATGTGAGGAGTCTGATTGATTGTGTTCATATTTCATACATTATATTCTTTGATTATAATAATGTTCAATATGAGATAGTTAACTAGTTTGCATTATATTTGAAAAAAAAAAAAAAATCATTCGTGCTTAATACACCTTAATTATTTTTTAGGCGTATTATCATCAACCTCCCCTGAGGTTTAAGGCTATCCAGTGAACTCCCTGACGTTCCAGAAATCCTCACCTACCTCCCATGGATAGTAGATACCGTTTTTTAACATTATATTCTAACGGTGCTGTTAAAAGTCGATAATACCCAAAGTAACAAAACCTTTTTGGTCCTGGCGCTTTCAATAATTCAGGACTCTTTTATTTCAAAAACTAGTGAATATGTCCTAAACAATTAACTGTTACCTCTACAAGACTACAAAGAATTCATTACAACTCGGAATCATTCTTGTAAATCTCATAAATAAAGTCAATAAAACCAAAAAAACATTTCAATAGCCTATTTTAATTTTTAAATAATATATATCCATTTAACATTATGTAACAAATATGAATCAAACCCAACACCGGTGTATTCATATTAAATCCCCTGAAAAGATTTAAATCGAATTATAAAATTAAAATCATTCATAGTTAAACACACTAGTTCTTTATCGACATCACTTCACGGCAACCGGAGTTAAACTTAGAACAATTTTGAGGGAGAACAACATTTTCCTAACCAAGGTTTGGCAAAACAACACTTTTCCACCCTTTAAGTTTCAAAATGACACTTTCTCACCCTTCGTTAAGTTTTATTATATTTTTTGTTAATATTTTACTGAAAAGACAAGAATACTCTTAAATATTTGATTTTATAAATTTTATTATTATTTTTTAATTAGTCAAAAAGTCAAATATTAAAAGGTCAAAAAAGAAAAAATAGTTAACCTTATCTAAAAAGTTAAGAGTAATATTATGAAATTGTTTAAAGTTGAATGACCTTAATATTTATTTATTTATAATTTCATCAATATCTCATCATTATTATTCAATAATCTATTAAATTTATAATGTTTTTTATAATATAATATTTTTTATTTTTACTAATTAATATAAGAATCAATATTCCTAATTAATTAAATAAATAAAGGAAAAAAATATCTTTACATTTGAATAAATAATTAAATAAAGATTTTGATTTAATTAAATTTTAATTTATAATAAACTATTTAAAGTTATTTTTGTCTTTCTAATTAAATATTAATAGAAAACACTAATAAAATTTGATGAAACGGAAAAGTGTCATTTTGAACTTGAGAAAGTGTGGTTTTCGCCGATCCTTGGGTGGGAAAATGTCGTTCTCCCCAGTTTTGAAACAAAATTCCAGAAAAGATGAGTAATAATAAATAAATAAAAATTCACAAATACGAAATCCAAACGTCAAAATCGTATACATAAACCACCTCCTAACCCCTCTGGCCAAGTCGACCAGCCAGAACAGCCAAATCTAAGTGACATGGCCCCGCCGGTGGAGATTCGTTAAGAGCAATTTTTCATTTTATATCCACTCAAAACCAAACCAAAAGCAAAGAAGAACTAGAGTGAGGCAAAAATTAAAAGAAAAAAGAAACAGCATATCAAGCAATTCATCAAACACTTGTTCAACAACAATAACAACTTACAAAAATTGAAACTTTGTGCACTTACAAAAGCCGATCATACATTACAAATTGAACCCACCCACAAATTAAGTTAAAAAATATCTAAAGTTTTGAACAAAGAATTAAAAAGAACAAACATGTGTGGGTGATGCGTTTTACGAGATTGGTGCTGGCTATGAGAGTGGAGGGTGTGTGTCTCAGTTCTGGGTTTTGGGGGTTGATGTGTTGCCGGCTGCTGGTTTTACTAGGCAGGTTAGCGGCTTCCGGGTTTTACTTGGCAAGGTCTGTTTTCGGCTGCCGGATTCTACCGGGCGAGGAGCGATGCCGGCTGCTGCGTTTTTCTAGACCTGGAGTGTTGCAGATGCAGAGGTGCTGGGTTGAGGCGTTGGATGCTGGGTTCTTCTGGGATGGGTTTACTTATTTTAATTTATTTTCTTAATTTTAGATTTTATTTTATAATTTAAAATTCCAAATTACTTTTGATTGTGTAATTTTTGGTTTTAAATTCTTTTAGCTGTCAAAAGACAGATTTGTCCCTTCATTTTAATGTCTTACCGTTAAAAGACGGTATTCAGGAGAGCTAGATGAGAAAAGTTAATACTTGAGGAAAGGTAGTTGTGATTACTAGAAGATCAGGGAGTTTTTAATCTAAACCATAAACCTCAGGGGAGGTAGTTGATAATACGCCTATTTTTTTACCACCCAGGATATGAGTATAAAGTATAAACTAATATTATGTATGTCACCAATTAAATTGGCGTTGGATTTATATAATAAACTGCTATAAATATGAGACTAATAAGGGGTTGTGTTCTTACTCTTACTATCTTAATTGTTTTGGTGCCACCCATATGTAATTTTTTTTTTTTTTTTTTTTGAAAAAGTGAGAAGAGAACCTGAGAACTTTTTACTCTACTATTGATCTACTATTGTTGTTGGTGATGTATTTTTATTATTCTTTAATGAATTGCCCATGTTTATAATGTGTGTTCATGGTTATGGAGATATTTGTCGAACATTGGACAATACTATTTATAATCTTTATCAATTCTAACCGGTTTAATCAAATATGATCCTAAAATTGGGGATAAAGTTTTCATCCCTAGTTATATCTTAAGGGGCATTTGGATCATATAATGTTTTATTATGAGGAGATGTTATATTAACAGAAAGATAGACCATCATGAAGATTACTGAGAATGTTTAGAAAATGTATGTAATTGGTTCGAATGAATTAGTGAATAATATGTTTGGTTAAGAGGATAAATGAGTGGGTAAGTTATATAGATTGTTAAATTGCCCACCTTTTAAATATTAATATAATATTATTTTTTTTTTTGAAATTTTTTTAACTCCTACATTTAAAATTTTGCTAAAATACCCTAGCCATATAAAACTTTAATTTATAGCAAAATCACTCTCACCCACCCCAAGCCACTGCCATCAGCTAGCCACTACCATCGGCAGTTGATAGAATGGAGCACAACTGACTGTATATGGTTGGCCATGTGCTGGCAAAGCCATTTCTGGCCATAGATCACAAATCCATGGCCATGAAATAGCCACAGATTTGGCCATGAAACGGCCATAGATCACAAATCCATGGCCATTTCATGGCCATGAAATAGCCTCAGATTTGGCCATGAAACGGCCATAGAACACAAATCCATGGCCATTTCATGGCCATGAAATAGCCACAGATTTGGCCATGAAACGGCCATAGAAATGACCAGATCTTGCCCTTTTTTGCCATGGATCATAGATCCATGGTCGAAAAAGACCTTACCAATGCATGACCAACCAAATCCCTCCGGTCGTGCACCATTACGGTAATAGACGCCGGCGATGGTCTTGGGTGGCTAGGGTATTTTGTTAACTTTTAAATTTTTTTGTGGTTGTGGTGTTTTAGCTAATTTCTCAAATATAGGGGGGCTAGGTAACTATTATTTGGTAGACATTTGAGGGCAATTATGTCTGAAATGACATTTAATTAAAGGCAAAATAGGTATAAAAATTAGATTACATGGTGATCTTTTAATCCCAAGGGTGGGGGAGGGTATCAGATTACCCCCTACATTATCAACAGTAAACACTATTTGCAATAAAAGATGCCTGTAATATTTTATTACTTACAAACCAAACATCGGAATCTTGTAAAATAAACGAAGATTACCCCCGTTATCTTATATGCCTCCGATCCAAACGCACCCTTAGTATGTTCTTTAAGGATAAAAGTTCTACTTTTCAACTACTGCAGCAATATTACTTAACTTAAACCTCAAGGATGAAAATGTTTTTTCCCCTACAAAAAAAAAAAAAAAAGAAGAAGTCCTATTTATTCCACGTTTTGGAGGGCAAGACATAGCTTGGCATCTACCATTTAGGACCGTAAGAAAAAGCAAAAATAAACAAAACTAAGATGACCTTGACCTAGGCTGTAGATAGGGTGCTGGCTGAATTGAGCTCGAGTGCCCATTCGAGGTGAGCCCGAGCTAGCTAGTACTTGGCTCAATGACTTGCGAGCCTTCACGAGCTCGAAAGGGTATATACGCATGTTTTACAAGTATGAGGGAGTTTATGTAGTTTTTCATTTTACATATAAAATTGAAAAAAATCCAGAAACCCTAACTTATTCTTCATCTGCCGACTCACTTCTCCTTCTTTTTCCTTCTTCACTTTCTTCTTCCTTCTCCCTCTCTCTTTTCTCTGCTTTGTCATCCAACTAATCACTGATGATTGAGGTACCTCCATTTTCTACATCTCCTTTTTCTTTTCCCAAATCCTGAACTTAAGATAATGTATATTTATTGTATAGTGCAGTGTCCCTTATGATAAATTCCAGTTTCAGATTCCGAGCAATGTGGAATACTATCCAAAGTACATAGTTTACAATAAAAAATAGCAGTTGTTTCTAGTTGTTTATGAGTTCAGTGGCACTATGAATGAGGTTGTCCTTTATCGGGAAAATGTCAAGTATAGACATATTGAATATAAAAACAATATAACTAAATGTCAATAAAATAACAATACCAACAATGTGATCACATGTAGACAATCCTTCAGAATGACAGGAAAAGATCTGATAAAGAATACAACCTTAGGATGAATGTCAAGGCCTATGTAACACATAGTTTCCTTAAAATAGATTTGCCTCTTCACTCGGGTGCACAAAGATTTGAGCAGCGTTTGTTTCCCAGGATACAAAGATAAATGAATAGCAAGAGAAGCACCACTCTTCTATTCTTACAAACTGAATAAAGTCTTAATTCCAACAAAGAAAAACCTTAAAAAAATAGAGAAAAATAAGAGATTGAAAGAGCTCTAAATTTTTGTGTGTTTCTAAATGAGAGGAAAAACACCTTTTTATACTACTCAAGGTGGGACAAAACATTAAATTCCACCATTATTTTCAACCTTTTCACTTTCCAACTTTAAAACCTTCTCCATTAATCCACTAACATTTCATCTTTCAAATTCCCAACTTACACCACCACATCTCATTTCATTCAATTTAATTAATAAATTCCAACAATCCCCCACATGAATGAAATTTATAGATCTAGACATAAGACACAGTGATGGAGTTTAAACGGTTGGATTTGCATAGGATAGGTAGGTGTTACCCTTTGAACGTTCCCTTGTGAAAGTATGTTTACTTTACTGACTGATTAGTAGACATGATGTCCTTGAATTAATTTGTCATTTATGTAAATGATGACATACACATGAACCCTCCCTGACATTATTCAGTTCTCATTATTATGTTCGTTTTGGCCATGAACATACCTCTGGTTCTGCGAGAAGTTCTTAAGAATCAAGCCCTATACAATTCCCTTTAGAAACGGCCCTACTTCTTTCTCACATAGGTGACCTCTTTAAGAGTAACCCTCATTACTCTGCTTGGATACCCGACGCATAAGAATCATTAAAAGCTTTTGCTTAACCTTATTCGTTACGGGCATCACTGTTTCATTTAATCATAGGAACGAATTGAGAGTAATTCTCACATTGATCTATCTAAGTCTTTATAATTAAGTTGTCTCTTTGAGCCTAAATCTTGGGATCTCTAATCAATTAGGTTGAGTTTCCATTATATCAACTTATTATTTCATGGGCTTTAGTCCCATTCCTCTTGATGATTTTTCAATAACCTCTCCATTTAACCCTTTGGTTAACGAATCCGCTAAATTATCTTTTGACTTCACATAATCAATAGAGAAAATTCTAGTTGAGAGCAGTTGTCTAATGGTATTATGTCGACGACGTATATGTCTAGACTCACCATTATATATATTTTATATATATCTCTAGACTTGCTATGTGCCCTTCCAATTGCAGATTGATTATCACAATGAATGCAAATTGCTGGCACAAACTTTGACTAATTTGGAACATCCTCTAAGAATTGGTGTACAAATAGCTAATGAGCTTACAAAATGCACCTCGCGAAGGATTGCTTGCAGGTATGTTAAGTTTTTGTATTAGGTATGATCTCCTCATCCTCCCAAAGATTTCATAAGTCATTGATCCGTGACAAGTACATATGCTATAGAATCGACCCAACAGTTAATGCTTGGTATGTTAATGCTGCACAAACCTAGCGTGCCTATTCGCTTCTAGAGTAGGCTAAAGCAAAAACCTATGTGGCTAAAACTAGAGGTCATAAATATAGCAAAAGGCCACAAGCAGTAACATGATGTCGGGATAAACTGCGATCAAAAGAGAGGTACAAGAAAATACCTATTGTAGAGTTATTATCTTAACCAGTAAGGAAGCAAAATGAAAAGTTTGTTCCATTAGATCAAAAAGGAATTACAAAGGGATCTACACATGTAAGCAAAAAAACAAAGAGAAAAAAGTAAAAAGAGATCCACAATCATTTCTTCTCTTCTCAAGGATCTGGGGCAGGAGTTTTCTCTAAGCATACCACTTTTTAAGCTCTTTCTCATAATCGGACGAGATCATTGAGTAATCAAGATCCGGATAAGCTTTATAAACCCACTTAAGAAGTTTGAAAGTGAGGTATATAGCTTCCCCTTCGACATCGTCTTCGAGGTTTTTTGGCTTGTTTTAAGGTTCGCGACCTCTTTAGCTGATGTCTTACCCTCCCGTCTACTTCCTTTGTAGACCATTTCGCTTCCTCCATCAACCTCATTGTTACCTCCAATTCTTTCTTAAGGTCACTAGATTCAGCTACTGCTTGGTCTTGTTCAGCCTCACAAGCCATCAGTTGATCGCTCTTGAAATCTGCGTGCTTGTCAAAGTGATCATGCTCTCATTTGACCTCTTTTATCTTTCTTTCAACAAACAGCAAGACCATTGCAAAGAGGTTCAGCTATCTATTCTTGTCCTCGATTTCTCGTGACATCTCTTGCATCTCTTTAGGGATATGATCTCTCTCCTTGAGTTACGTACGCACGACTTCGAGATCTCGTTGCACCTCAACAAGTTTTTCCTCAACTTTGTTCAAATTTTCCCGATTAACATTCAAGTTACCCAAAGGAGTAAAGATCTCCTAGAATAGCATGGACACCACTGCATAGGCCTACAAAGGAACAACTAAGTTAAACTTACAAAAAGACACAAGCAAACGCCCGAGACAAATCACTAAGTACTTGGCTATGAAATTCCATAAAACGTTGAAGAAGGGTAATATGGTTATTCCTTTTCACCTCTCCCTAAACTCCTCAAACAAACAATCCACCAACATGAGCTTAGGGATCAACATGTACTCTAGAAGCTGTTTGTTATTCCTTCAGCAGTCACCTATGACTCTAGAAGGCCTATGAGGTGTAAGACTTGATTGCCCAGGGATTGAAGTATCACCACCTCTGTGAGGAGAAGCAAATCGCTCTATGGGAACCTCGCGAGGGGGACCAATCCACTCTTGGAGAGGGGAATGTTGAAAAACACGAGGAGTATCCTCATGATAAAAACGAGGCATGTTCAATCTCTCCCCGGGAACAAGACTAGTAGAGTGCTTCTTTCATTTCTTCAGATATGGGATCTAAATTTTCTTTCCTTTCTCCTCCTTGGTGAAAGGTTTCCTCGGCTTTGGAGGTGTCGTCGACGTCTGACTACCTCTATGAGTTCTAGCAGTAGGAGTCCCTTTAGAGAAATGGGGGCTTCAACTCGCTCCAAAGTCTTCGTATGTTGAGACCTCTCTTCAAGAGCTCTTTGGGACAAAGTATCCACAATTCGAGGAGAAGGAGAAGACTCTATGCCGTCTATCCTCAGTTTGCGCTTCAGTCTATGATGATCGGACAACATTTTCTTTTTCATATAAGGGGTTGAAGGGACCTCTTCAACTCGTTTTGATAACTTAGGGATATGAAGAGTTACTCTATTCACAGGTTTGGATTCTCGGTCAGTTCCCTTCGAGGGAGCCTTTGGTGAAGTCTCTGTACAGTTAAAGCAAGTTCATCAACTATCAACCAATGCAAAATCAAAGACACAAAGGAAATCTTACTTTTGCGAACTAGAGCTACCAATGTATCCAAAAACTTGTATTTCTTTAACTTATCAGTAACAAGTAGATTCTTTATATTTTGAATCCTTGAGGAAAGCCCACTAAATCACTTGATCTGAGCACAATCTACGAGCTGGGTAAAGTCTGCTGCACAAGAGAAAAATACATTCCGTTAATAGAAGCGTAACTAAAAAGGCCAATAAAAAGAAAGGAAAAGAAGGGAAGGTCGCAGGAACCTACATCCACCTCTAAAGTGTTCGATTTTGTCATATTTGAAGAAAAAAGGTTTAGACTCCTAGTCTCCAGTATTACTAGGAGTACCAACCGCTCCATTCAAACCTTTCGCCGCACGTTTGGCAAGGTAATTTGTACATTTTCCCGTGTTGGGTTTCAGAGTAGATAGATGGGCGACTTCTTCCATAATGAGCTCACCCAGACCATGCTTTTGGTATGCAATGTACATACCAATAATGCATCGGTACAAGTTAGGGCTCAACTGTAGGATGCAATCCCGAAATAATCTAACACCACCCGAATAAAGGGGTGGAGTGGTATTCTCATGCCACACTTTAAAAGAACGTCAGTGGAGCGGTATCCAGGAGAAGGGTCGTATGCAAGATAATCCATCGAACGAATTATGGGCAATGTAATCCCATACTGGGACCTTATTCATTCAAATTTTACCTCCAAAAGGTTGTAGGTGTAAATGAACTTGGAGCAGGGAGGTGCCAAGATGAAGAACTACCACCCCCATGCCTTTGGCTGCTCTCGATTGACACATGAGTAAACCTGGCAAAAAGGGCAAGACTTCTTAAGTTGTCCACATTGGTCTTGGAAGTACCAGCTCCCATTCCTCCCTTGTCACTTCTCATTCTTTGTTGCACATGTGTTGTGAAATCTGCAAGTGTACGGAATCATGCAAGTAATAAAGCTCGAGTAACGAGTGTCGAATCCTAAGAGAATTACTACTACCAAATACCACACTAACCTATCTTATTGCTATATGATTTATTAGATTTTCAAAATGATTCAATGAAAAATAAAACAAACTAGAAACAAAACAAAAATAGAATTTTATTAATACTTTGGTAGGAAATCAATATGACTAAACCTAGGGTATAGATTTCACACCAATTTAATCCTATGCATTGACAATTATTGTTAACCCAATTAAGCTTATTCTAAAGGCTAAACTCCCTAATATTTTGCTAACTTTCTCTTAAAAAATTAACAAATTAATTTCTAATTACTAACCCAAATTATCTCTAATCAAATTTAAACAATTAGAGATCATTAAGTTCTATGGAATTTACCAAAGCCTCATAGATCGCGGTAACTTATCTCTAGCGTTCGCTGAATCTATAGTTTTATTACCTTAGACTGATTAGGTTTCATATCTCGATCTCAACCTAACCCATAAAATTATTCAACTCTAGGGCCCTTAAAAATTGAGAGCTTTAAGTGCAATAATAAATCTTAGAACAAAACTTAATAAAAATTAGCAACAAATAATTCAATGCATATTCATAAAATTAGGCTACATCTTAGCCCTAGAAAATAAAATTAGTTCATACTTTCAATAATAAAAGCAACCATTGTATTCATAAACATGAGTATAAGAAAGAATAGAAAAACTTCTCTAATTGGTGACCCAAAATTGCAGGAATTTGCAATCTCCAAAGAGCGGCTAAACTTCTCTCCTTTCTAATCTCCCCCAAAAATCAGCTAAAGACTTATATTTATACTCCTAGGGTTTTAGGGTTATGATTCCCACTATCCTAATCACTTTAGAACTCTTAAAACAGGAAATGCATGTCAAATTTAATGTAGAAAATTCCAGAATCAAAGTTGTGCCGCAACCGTGCCTAGGCATTGTTGATTCTGCCCCTGAACTTGTAATCTTGAAAAGACAATGATTTTTGAGCATGATAACATTTGAATCTGGCAAGTGATAAAGATATGAATTGTAGCCCTTTGAATCAGCTTTCCAACGGTCTAAGAATCATCTCGATCCAAAATCTACAGCTCAAGTTATTGTTGAATTACTGATGCATGTTCAAAACTTGAGCGTTTTCCAAGACTTTCACTTCAACTTCAAATCGCCATAACTTCTTCATTTCAGCTCCGAATCACAAACCGTTTGATTCTTGTCGTCCCAAATTCCATCATCGATATAATCTTCATCTGAATATTATCTTTAAGAACTTATAACCTGAAAACACTCAAAACATTCTTGTGATCCCATAAAAGACATTTATGAAATAATTAAGTTAGATTGAATAAATTAAACCTAATTTCCCATAAGTAATTCCATAAACCACTAAGTACACATGTATTTTCAAGCTCTTATCAATAGGAGTACCCCTTGGTAGATATCCTGTGGAAAGAGGAGGGGCGGCATGAATAAGAGACACTTTGTCTCTCTCTAAAGGTCCTTTTACTCTTTATGACAAAGCCAATGAAGAAGAAGATGACAAAGGCTCACCGTCGTCTCCTTCATTATAATGACAAACGTTGTTAGAACTATTATCGCTTATCTGGTGAGACACACAAAGAACCACATATAAAAAAAAGACTCTCTCTATCACCAAAACCTAAAACAAACTCCTACTACACCAATGGTAGTATAAACTCAGTACACTTAGACACTCCTTTACCCACACATGCAACAACAAAGCTCACAACCAATTTTCCACTAGAATGAAAAATATACGAAAGAGAATACAAAACTTTGATATAATGGTATGATAGAGGTGAAGATCCTGAAGGAGAGGGATCCTTAGAATGAAAATGGTGTTAAGGTTCTTACTAGACGAGAGAGGGAGAAAACGAAATTTGAAAAGGAATGAGAATAGATAAAACCATTCCATTTCCCTCTTAAATACTCGTCCAAAAGCACATCCCTAACCATCCATTTACCACACGTGGACACAATTGGCACACACATGACCATAATCAAGGAAGTGGGGGTAGGTAACTGGAAAAAAACTTGGGAGAATGTATAACCGCTTGATAAACATTAAATGTCCAAAAAGAGAATGTCATTTTAGGTCTGCATATACTCATTACACCAACCAGGCTACATTAAATGTGGTCATATGTGTCCACCTAGAGGTCAATCACATCTCGAAAGATAAAACAAAAAGATAGAAGGCCAACCCCAACGGACACAACAGTCTTGAGATACAAAGCATTGACTTAGACAAACAATTCACGAGAAGCTGGAGCTCAAGATGGATGATGTTACTAGATGTTCCCCACTAGTCCATAAAAACAGCTAGTAATTCACAACAGCTAGTAATGAGGAGTTCACTATCAATAGCTCACGGATACTAATTAGAATTTGTTATAGCAGCTCGCGGGGAGTATCTCACACACATCAAGAGGAGCTCGCTAATATTACTCACGATAGACAATTTGCAGGTATAGGTCGTCAAGGGTAAAGTTTTTGAAGCTTGAGTTTGAGCTCCAAAAACTAGGGGGTAATTGTTGGATGGTAAAGCATGCAAAATAAAGAATCGACTTGTGTCCTCAAGGTGGGTCCTCATTGAAAGATGGAATACATGGAGAGTGATGCATTTGATACTATAACATGTATATTCATATTTTGCAAAAAAAAAAAAAAAAAAAAAATCAATCAAATTGAAAACAAGTAAGGTATAACTTGTTACCTCAAGTCCTTAGCAACCTTGGAGACTTTTAATTTCAAGAGAAATTAAACAAAAGAGTATCCACACTAAGGTAACAGAAGAATTAGGCAAGAGAGACATTTAAGGTTCTTAGAAATTTTGATCTCTACCCTAAAATTGATATATCATTTTCTTTATATATGTAGCCTTGTAAACAATTCAATAATTGTTTTGGACTTCCTTAAACAATTCCATAATTGTTTTTGGAGTTGTAAATAATTCCATAATTATTATGAAGTTGTTAAACTTCTTTCAATAATAACATTGGATTAACATTTAATCACAATTAACAATTTAACTCTTAAATTGTTTACATAACAATTTAACCCTTAAATTGTTCATATGTTTACAATTACAACCCATTATTAAATCCAATTTAATATAAAGAAAATGATTAATTATGAATTGGAACTCCATTTAATTCTAATTAGCAATTTAACTCTTAAATTATTCATAATAACTAATATAACCCTCCATTGAATCTAATTCAATGATAATAATATAAATAACTTGATCACCCTTGGTAGGTGCTAGCCAACCTTGGATAATCAACTCTCTTTGGCTATTTCTCCATTCTCCTTAGTTTTTATGTGTGACATCTTAGGTTCAATGTGGCCTAGCCGTGGGCCTAATATCATAGTCTATTTCGATATGTTTTGTCATAAATCTTTATGAACAAAACTCCCACTGATTATGATAGGCATCTAGCAATATTCCATAACCCCTAAGTCACAATGAAGATATACTCCAACGAACCTTTTTATAATCATAAGCGCTATATAATCAAATCCTTCTATTGTCTAATCCTAATTAAGAATGGATTCATGGTATGTCAAAATCCTTATCTTAATTTTATATCAAATTGAAAATCAATACATATGAAATGTGTCACCATGAAACAACCCTTCAAGTAATATTTTATATACCTCGGCCGGAGATTTCCCTTTTCCAATGTATCTTGACATCTGTCTAGGAACTTGATATCAATCTATACCAAGTCAACGGATCCCATCTTGACTATCACTTGTCCTCACACATAAACAACACATGGGCAAATTGGCTTATTAACACATGACATGATTAGCCTCGTGTTTATACACCATATGCGTTTATGCATAATCCAACCGTGATATCTCAGGTCTAAGGATTAATAATACACTAGTATGATCTTATGATAAATCATTGACTACATTTTAAATGTTCATGTGATTCATCATAAATGGCCATATTCGATATATAGTTCACTAACCGCTTATCCATGCTAATGCCCTGGTGATATAACTTTTATAATCACCCACACTAATATCATCACATGATATTCTACAGAGGCATTCATCATGCCTACTATGTAATATTATTGTCCAATTAATATTACCTATGTACGGAATACTTTGATGATTTTGATCTTAAAAGATTTGTATCATCTAGACATTTCACATGTAATACATATATATAAATGAAGGAATAAACCACATGTGAAATAAGAACACTTTCTTCTATTGATAAGATAAAATGTATATACAAAATATATACATTAACATATATATACAAAACATAATGCCTTGGAACCGACAACACGATTGGTTCCTAGGGCATACACTAACACTCACTTAGCAGAAGAAGCTTGCAAGGGAAGGAACAAAGACACCCTTACTAGAACCAAGCAGTCTTGCATGAAGAGAGTTTCACCAATAAGAATTCAGCCTAGTTATCTTTCCAGGTGTCCGCTTGCATGAGAATTACTTCACCCATCAAAAGAAGAATGCAACGCCACATGTCCATTTACATGTAAACTACATACCCAAGATTGGCTCCAGAACATTATAAATAAGGGGTCCTTACCCCGCACAAGAGATACATCAACATCTTCTTACTCTAAAAACCATTTTTCTTTGTAATCTCAATAATAAAATATTAGTGGACATAGGAATTGCTTATTGCTTTCGAACCACTTTAAAAATCGCTCGCCTACTTTTTATTTATTCTTTTGCATTTATTACTCAGCAAATCACTCATTTCCTACACACAAATCTCACTAAATCCATCCAATTCACGATCTTGCAAAGATCATTTGTGCAAACTTTTCGAAGGCTTGTGTACTTCTTGTTCGTGTGAAAAATTGCATCAACACAATTAAAGATTCATTATGAACTTGAAGAGAGGTTAGGTTTTACAACTTTAACTGAAATAACAAATGCCCATAAAACAAGATGCACCAAAAACACAAAACAAAGACCCCAAAAAAGCTTCGATTGTTCAAAACCTTGCTTATAGCAACAATTTCACTAAAAACCAATCCATTTAATCTGAAAATAACAAATAAATGCCAAACAAAGCACTAAAATAATTAGGTTTTATACCTCTAGAGCTTGCTTATAGCGCCTGAACTTCCTCAAACTCCTCCATGCTCTCAGTGAGATGAAGAGAAATCCTAGAATACGGTGAAGCTATTTTCTATTGGAAATTGGTAGGATAGGCCAAAGTTAGAGCAATAAGATAGTCATTCCTCCAACTGCCGACGATTCTTTATCTCGTGGATAGCAAACAATTCGGTTTTCAATGCAACGGCCAAACAATTCTCTTTGCATACCTGAATATGCCAAGGTTTTACTTTTTCATTAGCCAAAAGTCCATTTTACCATTTGCCGTTCCTTCATGTCCACTTGCCACACCAGGGACACTATGCTATAATTATTTTAATATTAACTTTTTGGATTAGTTTTATGAAACCCCTCTTATCAATTAACTAAATAAGGACAAATACCAGTTAAACTTTTAGGAGTTTGTATTGGCCATGAAAAAATAAAAAATAACATGCTTATATAATTGTGGTTATACAATCCTTTTAGATAAAGATTCCTCATAAATTTTTTCTAGATTTCTTTTTATGATAAAAACAAGTCAATCATAATTAAGAAAATAATCATAGACATGCATTTTGTATATGGTTTAATGTTGCATATAATAAGGGTATTTTTGTCCAAAAAATTTATTAATAAGGGGTAAAATTATAACAAAAATAAGATTGCCAAGGGGATGCTTTTATGAGCTTATAAGCTGGTCAAACTAACTCATAAGTTCTAAAATTAAGTTGACCTACTTGTTTATAATTCTTTTAGGCTTATAAGCAAAAAAATTAAAAAAAAATAAATAATAAGTTAGAGGGAAAGTACTTTTTTTTTTGCTTATAAGCTAGTTTGACTAATTATATTACCATATTATCCCTGTTTAATTTTAGAATTATATCATATACCCTTATTTTTATATTTCAAGCAAGTCATGTTACTATAGATCTGTTTGTCTTTGTGTATCGATTTGTGAAGGTAAAAGACAACCTTTTCACTGCAAAAATCTTCTTCCCTGTTCATACGAAGGGTTTAGGGTTCATTGTTTTCTCTTCATCAACAAGTAAATACCCATCGAACTCTCTTCAGTAATGCTCTTTCGCAATATTCTATGTAAAACCCATTTCAGATTACGTTCAAATATCCCTATTTTAAGCTTTGTTTTTTTATTCAATTTTTTTCATTTGGGTCTATTTAAATAAGAAGAATTACCTTAATTGAACTTGTTAATGGTTCGTTTTTTTTTTTTTAATTTGATATTTTGTTCTTGTAATTTTGTAGTTTAATGGTGGAATTTGAGATGACCTATTTGTTTAATTTTGATATATTGTTGTTTTCGAGTTTTCTTATGTGATTTTTTTAGTGAATTTGATATGACCCATTTGCTTGATTTTGACTTACATGTTGAAATCAAGGTTTTAGAGTTTAATTGAGCTAAAGTTATGCTTCTTTAGTGTTCAAATTTGTGATTTTGTTGTTATTTATTCTTCAAAGTTTTGAATTTGAGATGAATTTGATTTATCATTTTCTGTTAGGTTGTTGAACATGGATTGATATAGTTTTATGATCAAGTGTGGGCATGTCCACTAGAAACAGTCCAACTGAGACCAGTTTTTTTTATTGATGTCTACCAAGAATTTTGTGATCATAGAGGAAGATGATGTAGAAAGTTGTTTGTGTTGTTAAAACTTTTGCAACTTTTTTGCTTATTCTTTATGAGAATTGTGAATTTATTTGCAGGTACTAGTTTATTAGAGATGGTGCTGAGATAATTTCTTTTGCAGTTATGATCCATTTCTTGTGAATGACTTTATATGGGATATTTGATTTAATATTATCATGTTTTCACTTCAGTAGATTGGTTTTCCCATCTTAATATTTGATTCAATATTCCTTCAGTAGATTGGTTTGCACTTCAGTAGATAATTTGTTTTGCAGTTCTGATCCATTTCTTGTGAATGATGTTGTATGGTTTTCCCATCTTTCAATCTAAAATTCTAGATGGATAAAAGTACGACAAAAGTAACACAATCTCAAGTATTAGCAAAATGGGATGATATGCTCCACCTTCATTTTATTGAACTTTGCAAAGAAGAAATTAGAAAAGGAAATCGACCAAATTGTCGTCTTATGTTGGATGGAAAAATTTGGTCAAGGCATTCAATGAAATGATTGGTATTAATTATAATAGAAAGTAGATGAGAAATCATTGAGATGCCGTGAAAAAAGATTGGACTCTTTTCAAGCAATTGATGCGAAGGGAGACAAGTTTAGGTTTGGATGATGTGAGAAAAACAATCATTGTTGATGACGAATGGTGGAATGATAAAATAAAGATATTGCAACTTTATTTATTTATTTATGTTTTCTTTTAATTGATATCAATTGTTTGAAATGTCACTAATTTTCTAAATTAACAATATTGCAAGTGAATAAAGAATATAAGAAATTTAAAAACAAGGATTTGTCATTAATATGGTACCGCTATGATGCTTTGTTTTCTGATATTACTGCTACTGGTGATCGATCAAGGGCACCTAGCCAAATTGATGCCCTTAACATTGAAAATGAATTTGTTGGTGAATCATTAGGGATAAGTAAAAATAAAGATGAAGAAATCAATGTTGATTTTGAAAGAGATTATGACAATGATGTGGTAGGAAGAAATATAGAAGAACTTGAACATGGCCCCATCAAATTCCCATCTTCTTCATCTCTTAACAAAAGAAAAATTGGAGGAACCAATAACAATATGAAGAAGGGAAAAGCTTGGTTGCATCATCATTGAAAGAGAATATACATTCTCTTATTGTTATGCTTAGTGATAAGAGTACTGTCGATTTCTAGTCCGTTGCAGCATGAACCAACAATAAAAGAATGTATGGACATACTAAAGAAGATGTTTGGACTTGAAATATCGCGTCCTCTTTATTTTTATGCCTCTAACCTCTTAACCAAGAAAGATATGAGAGAACCCTTTTTTTTTTTTTTTTTTTTTTTTGTTATGATGATAATGTAGTTCGTTTGAATTGACTGAAGTATAACTACATGAAGTCAAAGGAAAAGAGTCCATAGTATTTTCTTTTATTTCTTTTATGTCTTATACTTAGGATTCTTTGGTCATTTCATTTTATTTTTATTAATGTTATTGTGTTTCAAACAAAATAACTTGTTTGCTTAATGATAAATTTGTTTGGATAATTGTGATGAGTGACCATTGCGATCAAAATATTTGTTTTTTTTTTTTTTTTTTGTTATTGAAGACATGTATTTTACTTTTATTTTTTTATTTAGTGGAGCCATGGGATATTTCAAATTTGGTTTCTACTAATTACAATTTTGTGGTTGATGAGTATGGCGATAAAGAGGATGAATTACAAGCTTTGGTGAGTCACTGGGAAGAACAAAATTGTAGTTGGATGACTATTTGTGAGATAATAGTTAAGTACATTATTTTATACTATATGAATTACATTGATTAAATCGCATGTCATACTTTTATAAGAACTGGTCACATATTGATCCAAGAAATATTGAAGGGGAATGAAAATCGTTGTTATCAAGGTTTTCGCTTGACAAAATTTGTCTTCCTTGATTTATTTCATGATTTAACCAATAAATATGGTATGAAGCCTACACGAGGGATGTCGGTATATGAGGAAGTAGACATATTCTTAATGATTTGTGCTCACAATTGGGGGAATAGATTGATTCAAGAATTATTTAATCATTATGGTGAAACCATTCATAACCGTTTCAATAGGGTGTTGATTGCTTTACTCCTTTTAGCTAAAGATATTATTAGACCACATCCACAATACAATCGAGGAAAGAAATTTCACAAACCACAAAATCCAAAATACAAACCTTTCGATATAAGTAACGATTATTACGCAATATATATTTTTTCAAATTATTATTATTAATTTGATTCATGATTATAATTGTATGAAGCAGTAATTTTTTATTTTTTGTCATGTTAATAGGATTGTATTGGAGAATTAGATGGCACACATATGAAAGCTAAATTAAATTGCCTTGAGGGGAAAGCAATACTTTACATTGGATGTAACGGGTAACCTACTCAAAATATTCTTGTAGTAGTAGATTTTAATATGTGCTTTACATTTGCGTGGGCTGGATGGGAAGGTGCTACACATGATAATCACATATTTTCTGAGGCACTCCATAGAGAAGAGTTAGAATTTCCTCGTCCAACAGGCAACAAATATTTTTTGGTAGATGTTGGATATCCCCATACGTGGGGATATATGAGTCCATACAAAGGGAGAAAATGTAAGATATCATTGGAAGATTTTCGGCGTGCTCAAACAAGGCGATTACGTGCACCAATAAGAAAGAAAGAAAAATTCAACTATCTACATTCTTTGTGCAAAAATATTGTTGAACAAACTTTTGGTGTGTAGAAAGCACGTTGGTCTATTTTGAGAGATGTAAACCCTACGTCATTATTCTGATGCCCTAAGGTATGAAATTCTACTATTACAGGTAATTTTCTTTACTGAATGGAAGGGTAAAATTGTTATTTTGCATGCATTTCGAGATATGGCCATTATAAAGCGTAAATGTCATTGAAGAGAAATGAGGGTAGAATGGTCATAAAGTAGATTGATAGTGTTAAATGGCTTAGACGATAACCAAGGGTATAATGGTTTTTTCACACAAATCCATATGAATTAAGTATCCATAAAAGTGCACAAGGGTAAATTAGTCATTTACCTAATGGGATTGCTTAATCACCAAGTATTTAAAAGAAGCTAAATAGCATTAAATGAGTGCTAATCATTATGTTGTGGTGGAAATGACCAAAACGCCCTTATAGGAAAAGTTTATGTCAAATGACCCTTTTATCTAACTTTTAATGACCAATCAAAATAGAGTATTAATGAAATAAACTCTATAAGGTTTTAAGAGAGAAGAGTCGGCCTTGTACACTCCAAATGCGGTATCTTCTTCTTCCTCACTCAAATCCATCATTAAAGCCACTAATCCAAACATTTTCTTCCCAATTTTTCTTAGGGTTTCAAGCAATTTCTTGAAGGAGATCAAGATACACCTTAAGGAGATTCAATTTGAAGGGTTAAGGTAATCCCTAAAACCCTAGCTTGGTGAGTTTGAATGTATTAAAGCAATTTCATGAGTGTTAATGCTTGTTATAGGTGAAGGTGTTTATTTGGAGCCAAGGAGGAGTTTCTTTTTTTGTGTGTGTGTGTGTGTGTTGCTTGCCAAAGGTAAGGGGAAAACCTCTCTTTAAACTATGGTATCAACACCTAGGTTTAGTAAACCTTAATTTTTGTTACGTTAATTTGATGTATAAAGTTATGGTTTGTTTATTTATTGTTTGAATTGGTGTTAATTGGTTGAGTTTGTGTTGGAAAACGAGGAGGATATTGCCACTTAAGAGATTTGTAGTTGGATGATGGTTGGCACTTGTTTGAATATGAAAGGGAGGGTTTTATGTGACTTTTATGACTTGGTTTGTGTTTGAGAAATGCTTGAATGATAATTGAATAATCGGCATGCAAAAGAATGCGGTATCCACCTTCCAAATAAAAAAAAATCCAAATTTCTTTGGAAATTCGGCTAAGGCACCAAATAAATTTTATGGCCTAACATGAACAAGAACGGTAAAAGACACGTAGTGAAATTCTTTATGTATCATGAAATTTTGAGCGAATTAAGAAAATGAAAAATATTAAGAAAATATTCATGACAAAGAATTTTGCTCAATTGACTAAAGATTTATGAAAGTCGTCATGGGTATATGCTAGATGAATGAATGTTATGAATAAGTGTGTTCATAAGTTAGCTATAAATGACATGTATGATGAATGCATATGTAATGTTTATGTATGTTCAAGGGAGATTTTATCCCTTATGAATGCATTCTAAATGATAATGTATATAGCCTAGTTTAGTTGACTTATAGAGGATTTATGAAATGTTAAAGAAAGGTTTCCATGAGTCTCTTGAGGCGTAAGGCCAAGATTAGAGTAATGGTATATGAGTTCAATGAGTCTCTTGAGGTGTAAGACCAAGACCAGAGTAATGGTCTATGAATTCCATGAGTCTTTTGAGGTGTGAAACCAAGATCAGAGTAATGGAAATTTTATGGAAACCATGAGTCCTTTGAGGTGGTAATCAAGAACAAGGTAATGATTCAAATGAATCCGATCGGTTCGTAGAGATAAACGAAATGTCAAATACCTAGATAAAAGAAATAGGCATGTCATGTTTGTGAATGTTGCATGAGTCCTATATGTTAAGTGTCTTAGGATGTTTTAAATATACTATGACTTATACGTATAAGAAAGTCAATATGAATATCATGACTATGATTTATGACATTGACAATGAATAATATGTTGTGAATTTATGAACGTTTTGTATGTGTAAGAAATTCATGAAAGTTAGAATAGTCATATCCCCTTACTGAGCGATTAGCGCTCACCCCACGATGTTTATATGTTTTGCAGGTAAGGATTAAAGCATGAAGTTGGGAGAGGATTCCAAGCGACGCTATGAGCATGATGGGATGTTGTTATGAGATTTTTAAGAACTTGGTTTTAATGATGACTATTGAAATGAATGATTTTGCTAGTATTTAGTGAAGTAATTATGTTCATTTTTCATAATGTAGTAAATATGTTCGTGTTCTATAATGGAGTAAATATGTTTGTGTTAATAAAGGAAATCAAATTGCTAGTAAAGTTTGTAAAAGTGTGTATGTTCTAGTAATTATTACTATACATTTCATAATTTACTCCAAGAAAGGTAACTATATTATTGGACTTGTACAATGAATTTATTATAGTTTGGGGAAAAAAAAAAAAGTTTTTAAATTACAGGTTTATTCTTTAAATAGGGTTTTAAAACAAACTTATTTCCTAGACATGCGTTTTCTAGGTTCTCAATAGCCAATGGATACTTAGAAAATACCCGGCTAGGGAGGGGTTTTACAAGAGATATGGCTAACTTCCATATTGACACACAACGAGATATTGTGCTTGCCACTATGGCAATCCATAACTACATTAGAAAAAAAGAACACACCAAATATGGCTTTTCAAGTAGCTGAGAATGAAACATATATGCCTTCATTAAATGGAGATGGAGCACTCTCATTAGATGGAGATAATGCTTTTACCAATGATAATTACTGCAATGCATATGGTGAAAATACTGCTTATTGGATGGCTATGCACGATTTGATTGTAACTGAAATTTGTACCATAGTTATTCTCATATGCAAATTGAATGGATTAATATGATTCAATTGAGACATGAATTGAATATTTTGATTGAAATTTTTTTTTAAATATAATTATAATTTATTATATTTATGTAGATGCTAAAATTTACAGTTATGGAAAGAGTTATGATCCTGTGAGGTTGAGGTCACTGACAATCCGCTGAACCTACACACAAAGTAAATAAGCGCAAAGCTTAAACAAAGATGTGGTGTCTGCGGTAGGCACTTCGACGCCTCAAGTTAGTAAGGCTGAATGAGGCTATTTAGTGAGGGCTAAGGGAAGGAAGAGTTATTGGAAGTTTAGTCGGAGATTAGAACTACGACGTAGGTGTATAACTCTTAGGAGCAAGAGCTTAGGAGCAAGTATGCGGTATTGAGATTGAATGCCTAATGAGAGGGTGAACCTCTCTTTATATAGTGGTCATAGGATCTTCGAATCCTAATATGACTTTGAATCCATAATGGCAGAGTACTAGTAAATAGGAAAAAACCTTGATTTACTAGCCTTAGTAGGATTGAGAGTCCTAATTCGCGTAAAATACAGGATCTTGCGTGAATTAGGACAAAACCCAAATCGGAAGTAGGTGTATTAGGGCTTTTAGCAGGATTTTGACCCTTAGAAGTTATCATGGACCAATGGGCCTGGCCCTAAGTAGGCTAATGGTGATCCCCAATATAGAGAGAAGCTGGGCTTAGGCCATAGATCTGGCCCATGACGTGAGTCTTAACGTGGGCCCGACCGGAATTGGGCCACAGCCTTGGGCCTACACGACAGAAGTCACTTGTTTAGGTCTGACAAGACCCAAGACGATTTTTGGCTCACACAATTTTTTCATTAATTTATTTTGTATAAAGAATCTAAAATCTATTCATATAAATTTTTTAAAAAATATTTGTATATAAAGTATTTGTTTATTTAATTCTAAAATTAAATTATATTGTAATATGATCGAAATATATTTTGATAATATTATAGTAAAAAATTGAGTTAAAATAATTTATTATTTGATAAAATAATGTGTACTCTTTTTAGTCATTTTAATAATAAAATGTACTTATAAACCATATTTTACCAAACACATAACTGCTTAAATTTCAAATGTTTATAAACTTAAACTAGCTTATAAGCACTAGTGCTTATAAGCTAATTTTCATTAACTCAACCAAAAAGACTCCAAGTAGTCTTAAAATACTTAAGAAAATGAAGGTAATCAGATTACCTCTTATATTACTAAGATTATCGGAATCTGATATTATTTAATAACCAAACATGACAATCAAGTAATATAAGATGACATTACCTCAGTAGTCCCCTATTAACCCCAACCAATCACACCCTAATAGTTTTCTCTTTTGGTTAATTTTACGTTACAACTTAATGTATGCAAGAAAAAAAAAATATGAAAACATTTAATTTATGAGAAAGCCATCTAATGACTAATTTATTTCAACTAAAAATCTAATAAAAACTTATAACCGGTAGAACAAATTTAAGAGAAAGACAAATTCTTTTCAACATTAAAGACAAATTCTTTTCAACTGTTGCATCGCATGAATAATATTTTGGATATGAATTATATAGATACGGACTTAGGGTAAAACTCAGTTAGTAAAGTTGTTGAACTAATATCATAAAAATTGTAAAATTAATAGATATTAATATTTATTTAATCAAATTAAGGATAATAAATTTTTATTGTTATTTATTAAAAAACTATTTTATAAGTTAAAATATGTTAATTTTAGTTATCATATTTGTAACAATGTAATCAAATTTACCAGACATACATAACTCATAACATTTAAAGAGCATAACAATTTTACAAGTGAAGTTTATAAAATGCAATAAATTTGGTTAAAACTAATTATTATCAATAAGCCATAAACGGTTAACTTGAAAATTACAGCATTCCAAATTGGACAAAAGGGGGAAATTTGGTTAAAACTAATTATTATTAATAAGCCATAAACTAATTTTGAGTATGTTTGTTATTTTTCTCAAACCACAAGGGGGAAATTGTTACACCCTGCAGTACATGAGGTGCTCGGGCAACTCGGCCAAGTGGTGGATGAGGGATTACTGGATTAGCATAGCCATACACGTCAAATACGCGAATTGGCTGTGGGGTTCGTAGCTAATTCCCTCAGAAAATACCCTTAAAATCACTAAGTGTGAGTGCACTTCCAAGCACTCATCAAATACCTGGCTATGGAGGGGTTTTACAAGAGATATGACTAACTTCCATATTAACACATAACAAGATATTGTGCTTGCCACTATGGCAATCCATAACTACATTAGACAAAAGAACACACTAGATATGGCTTTTCAAGTAGTTGAGAATGAAACATATATGCCTTCATTATATGGAGATGGAGCACTCTCATCAGATGGAGATAATGCTTTTACCAATGATAATTACTGCAATGCATATGGTGAAAATACTGCTTATTGGATGGTTATGCATGATTTGATTGCAACTAAAATTTGTATCATATAGTTATTCTCATATGCAAATTGAATGGATTAATATGATTCAATTGAGACATGAATTGAATATTTTGATTGAAATTTTATTTTTTTTGAGTATAATTATAATTCATTATATTTGTGTAGATACTAAAATCTACGGTTACGGAAAGAGGTCTGATCTTGTGAGGTTGAGGTCACTGACAACCGCTGAACTTGCACATAAAGTAAACAAGCATGAAGCTTACGTAAACACCGATGTGGTGTCTGCTGTAGGCACTTTGAAACTTGAGTCAGTAAAGTTGAATGAGGCTATTTAGTAAGGGCTAAGGGAAGGAAGGGTTATAGGAAGTTTAGTCGGAGACTAGAACTATGACGTAGGTGTATAACTCTTAGGAGCAAGAGCTTAGGAGCAAGTAGATGGTATTGAGATTGAATGCCTAATGAGAGGGAGAACCTCTCTTTATATAATGGTCATAGGATCTTCGAATCCTAATAGACTTTGAATCCGTAATGGCAAAGTATTAGTAAATAGGAAAAACCTTAATTTACTAGCCTTAGTAGGATTGAGTGTTCTAATTCGCGTAAGATACAAGATCTTGAGTGAATTAGGACAAAACCCAAATAGGAATTAGGTGTATTAGGGCTTTTAGTGAGATTCTGATCCCTTAGAAGTTATCATGGACTAGTGGGCCTAGCCCTAAGTAGGCTAATGGTGATGCCCAATATAAAGAGAAGTTGGGCTTATGCCATGGATCTGGCCCATGACATGAATCTTAACGTGGGCTTGACCAGAATTGGGCCACGGCCTTGGTCCTACACAACAGAAGTCACTTGTTTGGGCCTGAGAAGGCCCAAGACAATTTTTTGCCCTCACAATTTGTTCATAA
>CM047897.1:13367854-13474831 GCA_026229545.1 Pistacia atlantica | reverse complement strand
CAATTTGTTCATTAAATTTATTTTGTATAAAGAATCTAAAAACTATTCATATAATTTTTTAAAAAAAATAAAACATTTGTATATAAAGTATTTGTTTATTTAATTCTAAAATTAAATTATATTGTAATATGATCGAAATATATTTTGATAATATTATAGTAAAAAATTGAGTTAATATAATTTATTATTTGATAAAATAATGTATACCTTTTTTAGGCATTTTAATAATAAAATGTACTTATAAACCACATTTTACCAAAGAGTAACTGTTTAAATTTCAAATGCTTATAAGCTCAAATTAGTTTATAAGCAGTAAGCTTACCCAAAAAGGGTCTTAGTAATCTTAAAATACCTAAGAAAATGGAAGTAATCAGATTACCTCCTATATTACTAAGATTATCGGAATCTGATATTATTTGATAGCTAAATGTGGTAATAAAGTAATATAAGATAACATTACCTTAGTAGTCGTCCATTACCCCAACCAAACAAACCCTAATAGTTTTCACTTTTTGGTTATTTTTGGGTAATATTACGTTACAAACTTAATGTACGCCAAAAAAAAAAAATGAAGATATTTAATTTATGAGAAAGCCATCTAATGACTAAATATTATTTCAACTAAAAATCTAATAAAAACTTAAAACTGGTAGAACAAATTTAAGAGAAAGACAAATTCTTTTCAACTTTTGCGTCGCATGAATAATATTTTGGATATGAATTATATAGATACGGACTTAGGGTAAAACTCGGTTAGTAAAGTTGTTGAACTAATATCATAAAAATTGTAAAATTCATGGATATTAATATTTATTTAATCAAATTAAGGATAATAAATATTTATTGTTATTTATTAAAAAACTATTTTATAAGTTAAAATATGTTAATTTTAGTTATCATATTTGTAACAATGTAATGAAATTTACCAGACATGCATAACTCAAAACATTTAAAGAGCATAACAATTTTACAAGTGAAGTTTATAAAATGCAATAAATTTGGTTAAAACTAATTATTATCAATAAGCCATAAACGGTTAACTTGAAAATTACAGCATTCCAAATTGGACAAAAGGGGGAAATTTGGTTAAAACTAATTATTATTAATAAGCCATAAACTAATTTTGAGTATGTTTGTTATTTTTCTCAAACCACAAGGGGGAAGTTGTCACACCCTGCAGTACATGCGGTGCTCGGGTCAACTCCGCCAAGTGGTTGATGAGGGATTAGCATAGCCGTACACGTCAAATGCGCGAATTGGCTGTGGGGTTCGTAGCTCATACTCATACAATTCCATTTCAAAGCCTTTTACTCCAAACGTTGATTTCACATTATACAGCATTTTTTTACCATGCCAATCGCTTTTCTTCTTGGAAATGTGAATTTATAAGATGGATTTTTTTTTCTCTGCATCAATTTGTACACCATTCATCCAGGAGGGTTTTGTGGGTTATTTTTTATGAAGTTTATAGATGCAATGTTTCCATTATAGTTGAGAGTAGTAACACTTTGACCCATTGTGATCTAATCATTTTACACCAATTCCTATTTTTCAAGCTCGATTTCACGATTTCCCGGAGCATGCGAGTGGACACGCGGGAGCACCTTTTCGTATGCTGGCGCTCGACGCGCTACCGCTCGACGGGGAGCGGTCCACTATGTCCACGCAACTCCACGTTAGCCTTTGATTTCTTAGTCATAACACCATGCCAATCGCTTTTATTCTTGGAAATGTGAATTTATAAGATGGATTTTTTTTTCTCTACATCAATTTGTACACCATTCATCCAGGAGGGTTTTGTGGGTCATTTTTTATGAAGTTTATAAATGTAATGTTTCCATTATAATTTAGAGTAGTAACACTTTGACCCATTGATTCTAAAATTCATAATACCACCCAATGGTTTCCAAATAGTGGAGTATTAAAAAAAAATTATTTTCATAAAAAAATATAAATCCTTAAATTAAAATTTATATTTATATTTTGTTAATCATACATATTTTTAAAAAAAAACTTATTATAAATATTAACCAATTCACGTATTTGACGTGCATGCCTATGCTACACTTATTTATTATACCTTTGCTTACATGTCATCCAAAAATAATTCCATTTCATCGTTCGTGTTTAAAAAATCTGACTCTTTAACCCATGTATTTTAAAATTTGCACTGCTCATTTCAATAGTTCTTATTTTTATTTTTGTTTTTCTTCCTCCACTTGTTTATTTGTTTTGTTTAATAATGAAGTTTTTATACTAATCAATAAATTCAATTTTTTTAATTATATATTAATTTTTATAATAATTTTTATTTAAAAAATATGTATGATTGATAAAATATAAATTTTAAAGGATTTATATTTTTTATGAAAATAATTTTCTTGAAAATTCCACTATAAATAAATTAAAATTGGTCACTTAATGAGTGTGAACTGTAAACCATGGATTTTTGAGTTAAAGATTATTGCTATTGTTTTCTCAACTTATTTTAGGTAGCATATGACCTTTGCTCCATTCTTTTTTATAGAAAATTATTTTGAATTGGCTTCTTCTCCAGTGAAATGAAGTAAATATATTTTAAAAGTTGTTAGAAAAATAAGAGAAGGGCAAAATTCTTAAGTTGACAAAAAAATATGAGCAAGCTAAATAATTCATACATACTAGATTTTGGAAATTTTTATATTTATAATTTAGGTTTTCAACATATATATATTATTCAATAATACCACTCCTTATAAAATTTATGTCAAATTCCATATCTTAAGGGATATGTCATCTTATGTTGCATTGAGATGTAAATAAAATAATGATGTATTAAATAATATGATATGATGATACATTATTTAGAGCATCTCCAATGGTGCTTCTTTATTTTGAAGAACATCTTTCATATAAATAAGGAGCATCTTTATTAATTTTAAAATTTAAAGAACACAATTTTTATTCAAATCCAATAGATTTTTTAAATTTAATAAAAATATTTTTTATTTTTAAGAAAGAGAGTTAACGAGAAAGAGAATTAATAAATAAAATGCATAAGAACTTGTAATTTATTAATTAAAATTAGGATAAAGAGTGAAATTTGACTCTCTAAATGTGGAAAGTCAAACTCACTCTTTAATTTATATTTTTAAGATAAAGAATCTGTTAGACTTTGTTTTTATAGATAAACTCTTTATAATAAAGAGTTTGGGTCATATAAAAAGTCTTTTGAAATGTTCTTAGGGAATGTGAAATTGGGGATAAGAATTTGGAATGAATAACGTTATTCTTTTTTATTTTGAAGAATTGGGATGTTTGGTGGATGCCATTATACCAGTTGACTAACAATTAATATGACCAACTGTGAAAAAGAAATGGGATGCGAGAGGATTTGAGTTGGAAAGTTTGAAGAAAATAATAATAATAATGATAAAAAAAAAAATGGGGAAAAAGTGGAAGGTATGGTGTGGTTTATAGTCCACGAGGTACTTGGGTAAGGGATTGTTATGAGGTGGGGGGTTACCATACACGTCAAATACGCGAATCGGTTGTGGGTTTTCCTAGTTCATAATCATGCACTTCCATTTCAAAGCCTTTACTGCAAAAGGTAATAATAAAGTTCATTGTCCATTTTATTCAATATTATATCAGCATTTTTTGACTCTGCCAACCCCTTTTCTTCTGGGAAAATGTGAATTTATACGGTGGTCGTAGTTTATTTATTTTCAAACTACAGTCCTAAGAGGGCATCTAATATTATTTGCTTTTCCGAGATCTTCCTTCAGTTTTTAGTGTTAACAATTAAGTTGCACGTTATAGAATGAAAATTCAAAATAATGTATAAGTAAAGGATGTAAAGAGTAGCTAGATTCCGATCCTATTCAGAAGAAATAATAAGATAAATACCAACGTGGTTAACCAATAGGATAATCTCAATAGAAATTTATTCAGAAAGATGCCACACACACACTACTTGATCATAAAATTTTAATTAAAATACATTTTGTAAGAAAAATGGCATTTGAAATCTAAATCTATACCGTGTAATTTCTTACAAATATTCAGTTCAAAACTAATAAAGTCGTTGGGATGACGATGTTACCCTTGAAATGCAAATCCTCCTGCAAGATTTGGGCCAAGTCAAAGAAAACAAAATCCACTAAATTTACAACAATACCCCTTTAATGTGTCATAATATCCTCCGGCCAAAGCCAGAACAACATAAAAAAAAACCTAAATGTTAAAAGTACCCCTGACAAACTTCTCAGAAACTGAGAGGCAACAGCAGACCAACAGAGGCAGAAGCCAACCAGCTATTAACTACATGTTCCTTTTCTGTCATCCACAAGGGAAGCCGTGACGCCTCTTTTCTCTCTTTCCAAGAAGAACCTCTCCCCATTCCTCTCTTATATACAAACACATCTTCATGCTGTTGAATTTGCAATACAATCTCTAAAGCTTATTTGATTTCTCTCTCAAATATTTACATCGTTGAAGAACAATTATTATTGTTATGGAAGGGATTAGCAAGAAGGCTGGTTTTGAGGATCTGTTGCCTGTAATGGCAGATAAGTTGGGCGGTGAAGGGCTGATAAGGGAGCTTTGTAATGGGTTTGAGGTATTGATGGATAAAGCAAAGGGGGTCATCACAATAGAGAGTTTGAAGAGGAACTCTGCTCTTCTGGGATTACAAGGATTGAGAGACGATGAGCTTGTGAGCATGGTTCAAGAAGGTGACCTTGATGGTGATGGTGCCTTAAACGAAATGGAGTTTTGCGTCTTGATGTTCAGATTAAGCCCTAAGTTGATGGAAGAATCGCAGTTCTGGCTTGAAGAAGCATTAGAGGAGGAGCTCAAGAATGCCGGGTTTTGATGGAATCTAATTTACGTTTCCTGCAGCAGGGCAATGTTTTGCAGTGACAAATTAACAACACATGGAGGGAAATAACACCGTTTAATGTTTGTAAATCAGCAGGATTAATTATCACATAAATTGTTTCCAGAATTATTAATGCAGTGTCAAAGTATTCATTCCCTCTATATAAATTTTTTTTCCTCTTCTTCTGTTTCTTTGTTTATCTTTATCAAATATAGAGAAAGTTTACAAATAAAAATGTTTTTTGAAGGAGATTGGTGCTTTCCTTTTAACATCTATTGTTTATGGCCTTTCTTTTTTATACCAGTTGGAATTATTCCTCTCTATATATTACTTTATGCATAGGAATCTGTCGTGAGCCTCGTGACAAGTTTCTTGGTAGTTTTCTTAATGGATTTCTATTACTTTTCTTTTCACCAAAATGTGAACGATCCAATGAACGAAAAAACTTGACAGAGGGGGCAAATCCAATGAATCGATTGTACATGCACTACAGAAACTTAGATCCAATTAACATTAGTTACTTTACAACCAGAATTATTTATCAAGTGGAATTTTGAACATTTAAAATCTGGATCAAGAACAGAATCAACATGCAACAACTAATTTAGACATAAAATAAAACAATTAACCGTAACCACCCAATCTCTTGATAATCAGGAATGGCAATCATCAGATAAATTTGTATAGAATTTTGATAAAGAGAAATGCATTGGATCTTTCAAACTATTTTAAAGATTCCTGTATTCATTAAATTTATTATTTTAATGCGAATAGAATCGGTTTTTAAAACTCGCTTATTATTATTACTATTTAATATTTAGACTTAAATCTGATGAAACTATGGAAGTCAATTTTGATTTTATCATATTGGTATGAGATCTAGTCCTGGGGAAAATTAAGAGTTTACAATAGAAATTCCCCCGAAGAAGTTAGTGATCTTCGTCGTTGTAGACTAAAACTTGTTCAAACAAGCATATATTCCGCTATTGGTAATGTCACAACAATTTTGACTTGATTTATTGATAGACAAAGAGTTGGGTGTGAAAAGGTGGAGGGATGGTGTGTTAATATTAAAATATATCACTTGCTATGTCTTTTATAGCTATGTTGATATGTGGTTTTGACACCAATGAGTCATACGTGTAAAGTGTTAATTTATTCCTAAAATTACACGTGATTAACTGATTCAAGAGTCAAGAAAATGTTAAACAATATTATCGAATGCAAAGACTGAATAATAAATGAAAGAGGTGATTTTTAAAGTCGTTCGGATGCCTAAAGCGACTCCTACGTCCACTGTTTCTTTTATATATAAGAGTTTATAAGAGATTGCATATAGTAAACAGCAAGCAAATGTACAATAACTGAGTTTTCAGAGAGAATATCAAGTTAGTCTATTTTTCTTAGGTTGTCTTTGCTATTGATTGCTTATGAAAGTAAAGATTAAAGATCCCGAAAATGAGAGGGGGAGTAATATATTTATAGTAGCTGAATTCAAGGTAATGATTACAAATCTGTAAGTAGGTAAGTGCTGTGCAAATCATTCATTGCCTCTCATTGGCTGATAACTTAAGAAATATCCTAAAAATATCTGAGGCTTGGACAGGTGTGCGGTTCTCATTCACTCATAGACAAAACTTGAATCTGCTGGGTTGATGACAGTCAATCCTTTCTATCTTGAGGCGACGTGACAGATCTTAAATAACGCAAAGTTTTCTTAAACTCTGATTAGTGCTTACTGATGTAAGCTTACGCTAGTTATGACTTTTTTAGTCATAACAGTTATGCTAATTGTTAAAGGCGCCGACGGTCCAACGGTTTCACATGCTACATTTAGGATATTTCTATTCTACTCCCATTATGAAAGCTTGAGGATTGAAGGGAAGATTAAGATACACGTAAACCTAAAATCATAGTCTAATCAGTATCTTAATAATGAACACTTACAATTTATGCGTCACTAAAATTAAAAGATATGCAAAGGCTACTGGGCTGAATACATGCCATTTGGCTAATATTCATCGCCGGCCTTCATTTTGTTTCTTTTTAAACTCTAAAATGGCTTTTCTTTGGTACATATTAGGCCACCAAGTTTGAAAAGAGGCCTTGGTTATATGAAATCATAACCTCAAACCTGTCTCCTGTAATACACAGAAGCATCAACGTCTAGCCCACCCGGAGGGCCCATATATTTTTCACTGAAAACGATGGGCTAGAAGCACCAACCTGTAGCCCAGCCAAAAAAACCCATTGCTGGAGATCCAAACAACCAAAGGTGAGTTTTGGAACAATTAGCTGAAAATATTTAGACATTCTTACTTAATTTCGTTGTATAAAAATAAATTTGGTCAATATCTTGTTCCTACTTTCAAATCAATTATTTAATAACTTTTTAACTAATAAAATAAAATAATATATCATTTATCTTAGTTTAATGAATTAATTTTACATTTTCACTCTCCTAATTATAATATGATAAATCATTTTTATACTAGACTTTTTATATACACACTTTATAAGAGAAATATTATTCATTATATATATATATATATGTTAAATGAAAATTTCTAATCAGAATCATCCTAATATAATTATAAATATCGTTGGATCCACTCATTAGAATAAAATGATATACATATATTAATTCTATCACACTTTGTCATTAAGTTTAAGATTTGCAAGAGAAACTAAACAGACTTCCCATCTTCACTCGAGGTCGTCTCATCGATTGGTGTCAAACAAAAGTTTCAATGCTGAATAATTCTGTGTGTATTCTTCTCTAAATCAGAGGTAATATATGAAGATAATTACATCCTAAAAAAGGAAACAAATTGTTTCTATACTTAGATACAAGATTGGTCAACTAACAGATTCCTAGAAGTAATTACAAAATCAATTCAATAATTGACAGCTCATGCAGACACTCCCCCTCAAGTTGGAGCATGGATATCTATCATGTCCAACTTGTCAATTAAGTCATGAAACACCCTTGCTATTACTGCTTTTGTGAGCATATCAGCCAACGATTTTTCTGATTGGACAAATGGAGACTGTATAGTTTTCTCGTCAAGCTTCTCCTTGATGAAATGACAATCTACTTCAACATATTTTGTGCGATCATGTTGTATAGGATTCTGGGCAATCTTTATGGCTGCTTTATTATCACAGTTAAGATTCATGGGTTTTGCATAATCAATCCCCAAATCTTTAAGTATGGTCCTGATCCATAACATCTCGCATACACCGAGGGCCATTCCTCGAAATTCAGCTTCAGCGCTTGATCTTGCCACAACCTTCTGCTTCTTGCTTCTCCAAGTGACGAGATTGCCTTCAACAAATGTAAAATAACCTGACGTCGATCTTCTAGTTGTCTGGTCACCTGCCCAATCGGAGTCCGTGTATCCTTCAATGTTTGAGACATCATTTTTTGAGAACAATAAACCTTTCCCTAGAGCATACTTCAAATATCTCAGAATTTGATAGACTGCATCCATATGTTCTTCACTTGGCGTATGCATGAATTGGCTTACAACACTTACGACATACGCTATGTCTGGCCTTGTGTGTGATAAGTAGATTAACTTCCCAACTAGCCGTTGGTAACGACCCTTATCAGTTGGAGTTTGATCTAGTAGAATCTCAGGCTTGTGATTCATCTCTATAAGGTGTTTCTACTGGTTTACAATTAAGCATTCCAGTTTCAGTGAGAAGATCTAACACGTATTTTCGTTGTGAAAGAAAAATTCCATGTTTCCATCTTGCCACCTCAATCCCCAAGAAATATTTAAACTGCCCAAGATCCTTCATTTCGAACTCAGCAGCCAAATGTTCTTGTAGTGCCTTCATTTCGGACAAATCATTTCCTGTTAATACCATATCATTAACATACACTATCAACACCGTAACCTTTCCTTCTTTGTGTTCTATAAACAAAGTATGGTCTGAATTACTCTGTTTATAACCAGCTGCCTTCATTGTCGCTGAAAACCTCCCAAACCACACCCAGGTGACTTTTTTAGTCCGTATAAGGACTTCTTCAGCTTACATACTTCATTTCCACGCATGGAACTACGTTTGACACCAGGAGGTAGCTCCATGTAAACTTCTTCTTCCAAGTCTCCGTTGAGAAAAGCATTTTTAACATCGAATTGTTTCAAGGGCCAATCTCGATTTGCTGCTATAGAAATAATAATGAGAATGGTATTTATCTTGGCTACTAGTGCAAAATTGTGTTGGTAGTCTATTCCATACCTTTATGTATATCCCTTTGCCATTAGTCTCGTTTTATACCTGTCAATACTTCCATCTGCTTTGAGTTTCACAATGAACACCCATCTACATCCAATTATCTTCTTTTCTTTATGTAGTGAAACAAGTTCCCAAGTGGAATTTTTTTGTAGAGCTGCCATGTAAACCCCGCGTTATTATTCCAATGCCTTAAGGTATGAAATTTACTTTTCAAGTAATTTTCTTTTTTTGAATGGAAGGGTAAAATGGTCAATTTACATGTATTTCGAGATGTGGCCATTATTAAGTGTAAGGGGTGATATCATTGAAGAGAAATGAGGGTAGAATGGTCATAAAGTTGATTGATATGGTTAAATGGCGTAAACAGTAACCAAGTGTATAATGGTCTTTTCATACAAAACCATATGATTAAGTGTCCATAAAAGTGCACCAAGGGTAAATTAGTCATTCACTTAATGGGATTGCTTAATGGATAAGTGTTTCAAAGAAGTCAAATGGCATTAAATGAGTGCTTATCTTTATGTTGTGGTGGAAATGACCAAAACGCCCTTATATGAAAAATTTATGCCAAATGACCCTTATACCTAACTTTTATTGACCAATCACATTAGAGCAACAATTGAATAAATATTTACAAGGTTTAAAGAGAGAGTAGTCGGCCTTGTACACCCCAAGCATATCATCTTCTTCTTCATCTCTCAAATCCACCATAAAAGCCACTAATCCAAGCTTTTATTCTCAAATTTTCTTAGGATTTCAAGTTGATTTTCAAAGGAGATCACCATCCACCCTTAAAGAACTTGAATTTCAGGGTTAAAGGTGAGTTTCAAAACCCTAGTTTTTCTGAATTTTTTAGTTAAAAAAGAAATTCATAAGTGGTTGTGTGTGTAAGGTAGAAAGGTGAAACTTTGGAGCCAAGGAGGAGTACCTTTGTGCTTTGAATACTAAGGTAAGGAAAAAATCTCCCTTATGACTACAATTGATAACACCTAGGGTTTATGAAACTTACATTTATTTATGTTAATATGAGTGTGATGCTATGTTTTGGTTATGGATAGTTTAAATGGGTGTGTTGATTGGTGTATGTGTGCATGTGGAGGATGATTATGCCAATTAAGAGATTTGTAGTTGGACGATGTTTTGACACTTTTTGGTTCTGTAAAAGGGAGGTTTTTATGGCCTTTTATACTAAGAATGATATGGCAAATGATATGAATGTGCAAATGAAGGTGACATGGTTAAAATGAATAGAATTCGGATTTGGCTTTTTGAGACTTATACTGTACATGCTTCACTGAATCAGTCATAACTGAAGTTATAGAAGTCTGATTGAGTTGATTCTTAAAGTGTTAAAAAGTTGAGAAACAGACCTAAAACGTTTATGTTTTAGCCAAAAATAAATTCGAATTAGAAGATAATGGAAAAATTGCTTGAAAGTAACGAACTGTATGGCATCCACCTTCTTAATAGAAATTCCCATTTGTTTCTAATTCTAATAAACCCCTGAATAATCTTACTACTGAAATTCCTTGTATTGTATGAGAAATTGAATGAATTAAGTTAAGAAGTTTAGTAGGAGAATATAGTATGATTGAGCATGGAATATGTTAGTCCATATCTTTGCATTCATAATGGTAATGCATATAGCTTATTTAGTTGTCTTATGAAAAATTTATGAAATGTTAAAGAATGAATTCCATGAGTCTCTTGAGGTATAAACCAAGATCAGAGGAATGGAATTCTTATGGAAACCATGAGTCCTTTGAGGTGACGACCAAGAGCAAGGTAATGGTTTAAATGAATCCGATCGGATAACAAAGACTAATGAAACCATCAAGTATAAAGACAAAAGAAATAAGCATGCCATGTACATGAATATTTCATAAGTCATATATGTTCTATGTTATATTATATATGATTATGTTATGACTTATGTTTATGAGAAAAGTCCAAAGTGTATGATATGTTTTATGAACTTGTTATGTTAAAGAATGAAGGTCATATTTTGTAGGTAGGTAAGGTCCTAAGTAATAAACTTGTAAAATGATGTATAATGAACCTTAATAGTTTATAAATGGCCATATTCCTTACTAAGCGATTAGCGCTCACCCCACGAAATGTTTTAAAATGTTTTGCAAGTAAGGATTAAGGCATGAAGCTGGGAGAGGATTCCGAGGGACGCTATGAGCATGAAGGGATGTTTTAATTATGACTTTTGAATGGTTTTGCTAGTATTTAGTGTAGTAATTATGTTTATATCTCATAATACAGTAAATATGTCCATGTTATTATGGAGTATATATGTTTGTGTTAATAAAAGAAATCAAATTGCTAGTAAATTTTGTAAAAGTGTGTATGTTCTCGTAAGTACTACTATGGATTTCATAATGTACTCCAAGAAAGGAAACTATATTTTTTACTTGTACAATGAACTTAATATAGTTTAGAAATTAAAATGTTTTAAAATAAAAATAGATATATTTTTAAACTACAAGTTTATTCTTTTAATAGGATTTTAAAATAAACTTCTTTCCTAGGCGTGCGTTTTCTAGGTTCCAATGGCCAAGGGATACTTAGGAAATACTTGGCTAGGGAGGGGTTTTACATGCCATCTCTTCATTCATCGCCTTAGTCCATTTGGGATCTTCCAAAGCATCATGTACACTACTAGGAATAGATATAATGGATAATTGATTAATAATAAGTGCATATGATTCAGACAACCTATGAGATTACATATAGTTACTAATTGGGTATTTATTTTTGGCTTTGCGATCAGGTTCATATTGTTTCTTTGGAATTCCTATTTGACCTTTGTGGATATCTAGGATCTATATTTTTTGCAGAAACAGGTATTTCATTAGACTCATTAGATATTGGATTTGAAATTACCTGAGGAGGAACACTCTCGGTCAATTCTTCAGTTAATGGTGTAGACATGGGTAACTCTGGCGACCTTGGTAGTGCTTCAGACATGTCTAGAAAATTGGGGGGATCACACTTTTGTTGAACCTCATTTCCATCACGATTTTGAAGCTTTTCGACTATGTTTTCTAGTTCTACAAATTCACCTCCTCCTTCCATTTTGTTGTTGAACATTCTCTTCACTAGAACTCTCCCTATAGAGGGAATGGTCAAAGACTCCCCTTGAATAATAAGACTCTAATTCATGAAAAGAGGCATCCAAAGTCACATGTAATTTTTGGGTTTTGGGATCATAGCACCTATAACCTTTTTGAAGTTCAGAATAGCCAATGAAAACACAACGTGTGGCACATGGATCATGTTTAGTTCGTAAACTTTTTGGAATGTGAGCGTAAACAATACAACCAAAGACTTGGGGTTCAAGATTAAGAAGATGAGGAACTGAAAGTAAGGATTGCATTTTTTGTTGGGGAGTTTGAAAATCTATTACTCGTGAAGGGGTTCGATTAATGAGATAAGTTGCAGATTTGTAATAACTGCTTGATACTACTATACTCATACAAAATATGTAAATAAAAAATAGTTGGGCCCAAATTTTTCTTTTATTTAATATACATATTCTTTTACAAAAGTCAGTATCCTTTACAAAAGTTCTCAAAAATGTGGTGGACAGTGTAACTACTCCTCCTCGCCCACCGACATCCATCCGACTGCGTCCTCATCTAGAACTCAAAAACAAAAACACGAAAAACAACGGGGTGAGCAAAATAATGCTCAGTAAGTAAATCCTCTGCTCGTCTATCCCCGTAACTCTTTCTCTTAATTCTTTCCTTATTCTCTTCTCTTTTCATTTATGTTCTCTTTCTGTTTCTGTTTCTCATACTCTTTTCTATATACTCTTTGGTGTATGTCACAGCCTCATCTTATCGGAGGCACAGCTGGGACTCAACCCACTCTTCGTGACTCTACGCATTTTCTCTTTCTGTTCTTTCTATTTCTCTGTTTCCCATTCTACTCATGGGAATGTCACGGCCTCATGAGGCCAGCCGGGAACTCTCCCGCTCTACATGACTTCTACTCATTTTTGTACCGATCGGATTTGGTTATGCATGGATTCGGAACCCTTGGCCATGTGAGTGTACATGCTTTCTCTCTATCTCTCAAATGTCACGACCCCTTCTTACCGGAGGCATGATTGGAACCTCATGTTCCACTCTTCGTGACTCCACGACCTCATCTGACCGGAGGCACGGCTGGGGATCACAAAGCACCCACTCTCGTGACTTTACTCATCACTCACGAGTTCCCCATCACACAACCTTCTCTATTATCTTCTTTAGCTCTTAGAGACAAAAGTCTCTACTCTTTCTCAAGCTAATACTCATAGTGTATAATTTCTCTACTCTTTCTCAAGCTACTTCTCAATGCATAATTAATGCATATGGATGGTTCATGCTCATTAATGCACTTAGGAAATTCCAATATGCAATGTTGCAACAATTAAGGTTCATAACTCATTCTCAAACTTCTCTTAGGCATTTCATCAAACAACTCATGTGCATACAAAAACTCTTCTCTAACTATAATTCTCTTTCACTTTGTAACCATCCAAAATGGGAGAAACTCCCTTCTATGGTCATAATTCCTATCATAGAAGAACACTCCCCAATATATCTACTCAATTTCCTCCAACTTCATCTCAAACTCATCACACATCAACACTTCCCATAAAGGAAATATATCCAACAAACATAACATGAATACTCATCTCAACTCAATTTCTCAACAAACAAACATATATCTTTACTCAATTTCTCAACAAGCATCATTTATACATGCATAAAGAAATCTCCACTCAAGGATTTCTTAAACTTTAGCTTGAGTTGGATTTACTTACCTTGTGATGGTGTGATTCCACTAGCACCTCTCTTTTCTTTTGGTAGATGTCTTTTCTCTATACTTTTAAACAATAACACAATAAGACCTTAACACCTTTATAGCTAAATTTACATCTAGAATAAAGATCCTTACCTTAGGATGCCTTAAATCACCTCTCTACTCAAAACTACTCAAAAGCCCTTTAAAATCCTTGAAGAATTGGATGGAAAGTAGAGAGAAAATGGTGAATGAGTATGGTGGTGGAAGAAGAAGAATGAAAGGGTTTCTAAGACTTAACCCTTATTTATTCATATTTTACACCTTCTTTCCCATTTTACCGTTACTCTTCTTAGGAATTCCACCTTTGTCCTTTTAATTCTTTGCAAATGCACCCCCATTTAAACTATTCTTCATGCAATTTCCTTGCATTTCACTCCCCACTTTTCCTACAAATTAGAGGTAGAATGGTCATTGTGCCCCAAAGGAAGAATTCTCTAGAAACTCAATAAACATTTTGTCATGCCCTTTGCTGCGACGAAGACTCTTTCTTCGCCCTGGCGAAAACTTCCAGAACCTACACCGTAGGTTGCAAGGCTTCATCGCCGCGGTGAAGCTTCTTCTTCGCCCCGACGAAGACTGTAACACAAAAATTCACCAAGTCTTTACAAATTTCAGGTCAATCACTCAACCAACTCACAATATTAATTCAACCAAGGACAAAACAATAAGCATTCAAGTAATATAACACAATTAAACTACGTACCTCAAGTAGGGCGTTACAAGATTTTACAGCTTCTCCCCAATAAAAACGAGGCATGTTCATGCCAAAAAGAGAAGCACGAACTACCTCTAAAAGTTGTCTATTTTTTCTCTAAGCTAGTCCGTTTTGTTGTGGGGTGTAAGTGCATGAGGTTTGATGATGAATTCCATGAATTTTTAGATAGTTGCCAAGAGAGGCATCCCCATACTCAGTACGGTTGTCAGATTGGAGTACAGGAATCTGCTTTTGATATTGAGTACCTACAATTTTGTGAAATTTTTGAAAGGCTAGACACACATCACTTTTTTTGATAAGTAAAGACACCTAAATCATTCTAGTACATTTATCAATAAATGTTACAAAATAACGAGCTTTAGAAAGGGAAGAAATTTTTGCAGAACCCCAAACATCAGAATGAATCATCACAAAAAGTTCTAAACTTTTATTCAAACTTGGTAAATAAGAGGTGCGATGGTTCTCTGCCATTTCACAAATGTCACAATGAAACTCTAAATCATTTAGAGTTGAAAAAAGATGTGGTTGTAATTTCTTAAGATAACCAAAAGAAATGTGTCCTAATCTCCGATGCCATAACCAAACATTTACCCGAGTTCAATATTCATTGGTAGCTTGATTTGCCTGACTGATATTTTGTCCCTCATTTTCTGCCAATTCCAAGTAATAGAGTTTACCTCGTCTAACACCATAACCAAGAATCTTCCGAGTTACGATGTCTTAAAAGACACAAAAAGTGGGCCAAAAAGTTACAGTGCAAGCAAGTGTGGAGGTAATTTGGCTAATAGACAAAAGATTGTATTCAAGAGATGGGACAACAAGAACAGTATCTAATGTAAGAGTATTAGTCAAGGTAACAGACCCTTCCCCAACAATAGGAGAAGTACTACCATTTGCAGTGGAAATAATAGATTGAGAAGATGGAAGAACATATTGTAATTGGCCAGAATCTCTAGTCATATGATCAGATGCACCTGTATCAATAATCAAAGTTCTATTCTTAGAAGTTACAAAAAATACAGATGCCTTACCAATAATAACTGGGTGGGCAACATCTGCTGTAGGGAATGGCTGTTCTTCGTCCTTTGTTGCTGTCACCATAGCCTTCCCAGCCATTTTCTTACAGGGCTTCTTTGAGAAATCCCACCACTCGGGATAGCCAATGATTTCATAATAGCGTTGTTGTGAGTGACCTTTTTCTCCGCAGTGAGTGCACACCAGATTGTTAACCTCGCTAGATGATTGATTGCCCTGGTTTTTCGAAGATCCATATCGATTTTGACTGGCTAGCATGGCGAAGTTCTCAGAAATTGGATGAGAGCCTCCCATTGTTTGTCTCTGCTAGTATTCCCTTCTAACATAAGCATACGTGCTTTCCAAATCAAGCTTCGAATCTTTTTGCAATATTTCTCCACGAACCTGATCAAACTCTAAGTCAAGTCCTCTTAGAAAAATATGAACTCGAAGCCTAGCCATTGCAGAATGTAGCTGTAACTAGGGGTGTTCGGTTCCGGGTACCCTATACTTTTTGAAGGAACCGGAACCGACGGTTCCTTGAAATTTGGAACCGAAACGGAATCGTTCGGTTCCTAGGTACCCTGAACTAGAACTCATGAACAACGGTTCGGTTCGCTCGAGGGTACCTCTGAAAATTACATGACCCCCAAAAGTTTTTAAAATGGCAAAAAAACCTTTAAAAACTTACAAATACCCCCCCACCTGGCACTTGTTAACAAAAATAAAATTACAAATTATAAATTCAAAATTACAAACTCCATTACTTTGTAAAGGTAGATTCTCAAAAATCAAACCAACTTACTTAAAATGTTATGAAATATAAATATAAATGTATTCACATTACTTTTTCTACAAAAGTTTATATTAACTCCCCTAATCTTTAATTTTATTTTATATTAGTCTCGGTTCCTGGTTCCTGGTTCCGGTTCTGGTTCCTAACTATAGGAATCGGAACCTACCCATTGACGACTGGTTCTAGGTAGGAATCGGAACCAAACCTAGGGTACCCGCCGGTTCCGGTTCCGGTTCCAACCGGTTCTTTTGAACACCCCTAGCTGTAACACCCTTTCGACTATTCCTTCTTGGGAGGTAGTCCTGTGATCGATTTCCTGGAAAATGGCAACCCGTTCATTGTAATATGTTGGTAATAGTCGCCCATTCTGTTTGGTAGAGAAAGATCTCTGATTCAACTCAAAAATACAGGTTTCGTCAGTTCCGTCATAGAATGTTTTTGATACAGCCTCCCATATATCTCTGGTTGTAGGGAGACGAATGAATCGTTGCATCAGCGATGGACTCATTGAATCAATCAACCAACTTTTGACTCTGTGATTTTCAGTAATCCATGATCCAAGAGTAGGATCTCCAGGTGCTGGTTTCTTCATTTTTCCAGTAAGTTAACTAGCTTTGTTGCGAGCACCGTTCCGCATCTCCATGAGTTGAGACCATAATGAGTAGTTGGTCTCATCCAGAGTGATTCCGGTTGGAAATGCCGAGTTGTCTTGATGAACAACAACTTGTGGTGCTGGTGGTGGGATAAGATATGTTGATACGCCTGTGATAGCAACCATAGACTTCACAAATCACAACAGTGGTGAATATTCAGAATACGAATACGAATTTCGAAAGAAACGAAAAAAAAATTCAATAGTTAACACATCTTCTCTTGGAGATGAACCTGCTCTAATACTATGGGGGTGTTTGTCTAAGTTTATAAGCTGGTCAAATTAGCTTATAAGTTCTAAAATTGAGCTGACCTGTTTGTTTATAACTTTTTTGAGCTTATAAGCAAAAAAAAAAAAAAGTTGGGGGTGAGGTACTTTTTTTTTTTTTGCTTTAGTTTGACCAAATATATTACTACATTATCTTTATTTAATTTTAAAATTCCATACTATACCCTTGTTTAAGGTAGTACATTTTTTAGTCATTTTATAATAAAATGTATTTATAAGCTACATTTTACCAAACACTTTAACTACTTATCGGTCGCTTATAAGTACTTTAACCAAATACGTAATTGCTTAAAATTTCAAATGCTTATAAACTATAAGCTAATTTTTATAAGCTCTGGTGTTTGTCTAAACTTCTAAGCTGGTCAAACTAGTTTATAAGCTCTAAAATTAAACTGACATGTTTGTTTATAACTTTTTTTAACTTATAAGTTGAGCTTATAAGCAAAAAAAAAATAAGTTGGGGGGAAGGTACTTTTTTTTTTTTTTTTCTTATAAGCACTCTGCTTATAAGTTAGTTTGACCAAGTATATTACTACATTATCCTTGTTTAATTTTAAAATTCCATAATATACCCTTATTTAATGTAATACCCTCTTTAGTCATTTTATAATAAAATGTACTTCTAAACCACATTTTACTAAACACGTCAACTACTTATCACTCACTTATAAGTAATTTAACCAAACACGTAATTACTTAAAATTTCAAATGCTTATATAAGTACTTGTTGCTTATAAGCTAATTTTCATAAGCTCAGACAAACACCCTTATATTCTAAGAAAGGAAACAAATTGTTTCTATACTTAGATACAAGATTGGTCAACTAACAGATTCCTAAAAGTAATTACAAAATCAATACAAAATCAATTCAATAATTGACAGCTCATGCAGACAATTGGACTAAAAAGTCCCGAGAGCTGGCATTTATTTACGAAACTTAAGGTTTGGCAAGAGGCCTACTGAAGCAGAACCTGCTATGAAAATACACCTCAGCATGTCTTTTATTGTGATGTCAAGAAGCACCTCAACTTATCATTGTGGCAACGCAATTACATCTTTGATACGTTTTCTTTCAAGAAATTGAATAATGGTTAGAATCAGATCATATTATATATTTGTATTTCTCTGAAATAGGAGAGATACAAGTTCTTGTCAACTTGGCAAGTTGTCAAGTCTTCTCATCCCACAACCACCATCTAATAAACAGAATGTCTGAAGACTGAACAATATGCTATATCTCTTATCCTTTTTCATGATAGTTTGCCTGCCATTGTGCTTGACTATACAAAGACTTCTATTCACATTTCAAAGTTCAATAGATAGCAGCGATCGAGCAGAGCTTGATATCCTTCCCTTAGTCTCAGTTTTCTTTTGACAAAAGAAAAAAATAATGGATAAATATCTCTGGAAACTTGTGGAAGAAAACAAAGGGTGGTGACAGGTAAGTCAATGAGTTGAATTCATGAGATCTAAGTAGGGGACAAAAGAGTGAAACAAAAACAACACATATAATCATGCCTTCCCCTTAAATTCCTCAAGAGGATCAATATCAGGGAGACATGACGATCACTTCTGATCTTTTTAGATACACTTTACATGGACCCATTTCTTCTAAAACCCTAGCCTTCAATTTTATTTTCATTTTCTTTTGATGACAGTTTTTTTGTGTAGATACAGCAGTGTCTGAATAGTTCTAGCACTATCTAGACATTTAATCCAGCAAGCGGGGCCTAACATATATATATACACAAACATCTGCTCAACACTGCCATCTTTACTATTTCTATTGGAAGCTTGAGTCACCCATTATCACCAAGGACACTGTTCCATAAGCTGTTTGGATATGTTTCTCAACTCTCGTATAAATGTGCTCCCCACCTATATATGCTGATCTCTGTGAAAAGTAAAAAGCTAAAAGCAAATAAAATCTCATATATTTATATAATAAAAAATTAAAGTTAGTTCAAAGACTTGTCTCCTCCATGTCCACAATTATCTTCCAAAAAGACATTTAACACTTTGTGCGTACTTTGTAGTCAAGCTAATGTTGAATACTTAGGCCCCTAATGCTAGCCAGAATGGCAACATGAGAAGATAGGCAGAAAGCTACATCTCCTTCTATAGGCTTGGATTGTCCCTTGAACATTAAATCACTAGGGTTTTGAAGGAATTTTAGGTTGGATTAAGTTAGATACGAAAAGGTTATTATTATATTAATTCTCTGCTTACAGATCAAGAAAGCTTGTGGCTTGTAATTAACAAATTACTAGTCAATCTCCACATACTCGTGTTGAACCATCAAGTCATGCTTTTTGACTTTAGATAAAATTTTATATATATCTTCATTAAAGAAGTTATGACCTGATAAATTTGCCGACAATCCTATATTTCTTGGTGAGAGGTGTTACTTGGGTCCTCAAGATCAGAGAAATTGGGATATAAAGTCTTTGTATGATTACTTAGAAGATTTCAACTTCCTTTCCGTTTGCTTTGTCACATGATAGGTATAATGATCTTAGGAAAAAAAATTTGGTGCCAACAATACTATTTTAATGGTGACACCAAAGTGATTTCACTTGAAAATTAAAATTTTTGAAACCTGTCTCATCAAGCTAAGGTTTGGATGATTTGTGGGTTTGTTAGGAAACCTACACTTCTTGTGCAAACTCAATTTCGATCACTGTCTAACCAAGTAGCCGTACGAAGAGGAAAAACGAAATCCCACTACATATATGAAACTCGCCGGAAAAAAAAATTTGGTATCACCCAGGCCGGTCTGGTTTTCTAGAAGTAATTAAAACATAGAATAATACTATGTATCCTAATTGTGTCTTTCTAATTTAGATCTCAAGAGATATGTTATTGATTTTATATATATTAGCAAGTGAATAATGAAATTAAATGGTAAATGATGTATTAATTATAGATTAGTAACACATTACTTAAGATAAAAAATTTTGACAACAAATTTGTGTATAAAAATGTATCTGCAAATTTAATTCCAAAAAAAAAAAAGTCTTAATTTGACATCAGTTTTGCTCAAATAGCAAGTGAAAGATCAATATTTCGCAATAGAAGGATGAAATTCAGATGATATTGATCTCGTTTATATTCAAAATTTAGTAAATTAAAGATGAATATACAATATAAAGAAATATATAATTAATTGGATAGGATTACCTTGATCTTATTCAAAATTCCTCTACTTTGTTAGTTAGTAGTCCTGAGGGAAGTCTCCTCACTATTAAAAAACGTTTATGAGTCTAATTGATACTTCCCAAACCTTAGAAAAGGTCATTGCAAATTTTCAAAAATATAAAACTACGTGCTTGCTTCCATGTGTTTACATCTTTGATTTAGCACCAATAACTTATATTAAGGTCCAAAACACCACCAATATTAATTGTACAAGAATTCGATGTGCATATATATATATATATATATATATTTTTTTTCTTCTATTGACGTTAACAATTAATATGATAAGTCAATTTTAAATTTAATATGGCGTAACGTTATGTATTTGCTCTTAGATGTTTAGAAAGTTATAGTTCTAAACCTGACCACACATTGCAGATTACCATTTGCACTAAATTTGGTTTTATTAGCCAAGTAAAGGCAATCGCACATCAATAATTTGGATTGTTTCTTAGAAGTAGGATTGATTGCAGAGACATGAATGAATGAATAGTGGCCTAATGCTATAGCAGTTGACATAGAAGAGTGTGGTTACAGTTGATAGACACAGACAGGTACCGACATCCATTATCACGCCAGCCAGTGCTGGAACCCAGAAATTTGAGTAAAGGTGAAGATTTATATCCCATGAAAGTGAAAACAAAAACATGTACTTAATCATCACATCAAGTAACAAAGTCATGGAGTAATTTATTATCCGGATAAGAAAAGAAAGTTTGAGGCAATGAATTCTCTCCACACGGAAACTAGGATGGCATCGGATGAAAAATTGCAGAAAATGTAACAACATAGAATCACCAAATCCTCAATAATATTGATGTTTCACTATGTTTTTAGCAGTGTCTTTATCTTCTAGAAAAAAAAAAAAATTGACATTGTCTATATACATTGTGGAGTCAGAATGAGTTGATCGGATCGGAAAGGTAGATATATATTTCTAGATGCGGTTATTTTTTATCCAAAACATGCATTCCATGTTAGTGAATTGTAGAATTCACGTACTGAGATGTTGATTGGCAATACGCTTGCCACGTCTTTGTGCTCACAAACAGTTCACCTGTGCCTTACACGTTTAGCTCCGTTCCAAAAGTTTACGTGCATAATAATGCATTCACATGTAGAAAGTGGAAACAAAACTTTAGTGTGGGGTGATTGCGGAAGTACTTCGCTGATATTATACAAGTTCTTTTTGAATGTAAAAATGCTTTTCATATGTATAATTGAGATAGACAGTATTCTTTTCTAACAACATAATGAAATTATCGAAACTGCTTACTTTTTCCAAATGTAATAAAAACATCGATCTTGTGGTCTCACTCAATTGATTTGACATTGGCGAGAACCAGTGACAATACTAAATTCTAATCTTTTGTTTGAGAATGAGACTTCAAACCCATCAAGCGACAATTACTTATTGCGATACATTCATCGCTTTGATCATAAAAATTGATAACTAACATCACTTTCCAAGTAGCTAACAGCTAATATGGGCTGAGAGTTAGGGCACACGAAAGAAATTTGATTGGATTTGACAATACTTTAAAGGCTGTTTAGCCGAAAAAAAGGCATAGGTATAGTATAGTATAGTATAGTATTTCTGAGTGGGCCAAAGTTTGGTGGCTTTCAACCAAAATAAATTATAGCACACTTTCCGAGTGATGGCCTGCCGGTTGTTGATAAACTTACACTATTCTGGGGCCGCAAGCGGGGAATATTAGGTATGAATTGATAGTTCATCTCACGGTGTAAGTAAAGGCAGCTTGCAACTCTAAAGAGAAGGCGCTATAATTGCATTCTAATTCCTGCATACTAATGCCTATTGCTACCGTATTTATAATTTACTAGAATGGTTTTAATTGTTTTCTACAATTTTATTCAAATTAATCCACTAATAATTCCGATGGGTTTAAAGCTTAGTGATGTTATCAGACCAAAAATATGATATTCACACTTGATAAAGCTTTTCAAGATGGCCAAATCTCCTTAACTGAAGAGTATTCCGATAACTCTTGGCTCAAGTTCAGTTTACATAGAGAATATATTATGACCAACTGGAAATATAAGAAAATAAATTTCAAAACCAAATTAAAGATCATGCACCAGAAGTCTTGAAAAACCTAAAAACAAATTATTAAACAAAATGAGTTCAGATGATCCAAAAATAACCTAAACCCGAATAACCCAATCAAAAGCAAATACTACATAGTCGAGTTGTAAATCAGATTAATATAAGGTACAGTTACAGAAAATACGTAAACACAATGACCTCCTATTCGAGATGCGCGCGAGAACTGCCTCAAATACTCGAAACCTGCTGGGCCACGAATTGATTCTCCAAATTTTTAATGTGATTTTTTTATGTCAAAGTGAACACCTTCGTTCAAATATATATATATATATACGTTTACTAGCTATATAATATATATATTAGAAACTTATTAATACCTTCAGGAAAACATTAGTAAATAAAAAAAATCTTATAAAAATAATTCTAAATGCGTATTTTTTACCACACTTCCACTGCATTATTAAAGGAGTAATCATGGTGGATCTCAATAATGTAAAAGGATAAAAAACATGTGGAGTCAAAGGTCAAGAATAACAAAGAAAGGAATAGTGTAACCTACAGTAGAACAAGAAGACAATAATCCCATGTAAACATTCCACAAAATCTTCATATCTGAAAACAATCTCACCAAGCACAAGGCAAAGCTAGCCATCGCTGGCTTGGTGGTGGGGGCTCTTCCACCTCCATTTCTGCAGCCTAAGCAACTGGCCTTTTTCTTGGGTTAATGTTATGAAACATAGCTATAGGCAATGAGGGTGGGGACAACCAATGTGTGTTTAACACTTGGCTTCTGAAAATGACTCTGCACACGCAAAGGAGACACCCGGAGATGAGGGCGGGATGGGACTTCAAGTCAACGCCTCCACCAGATTGCATGCTATCTCTATCTCAATTAACCCACCTCTTTATATTTTCTGATATATAGGGCCATAACGTGACTACTACTATATTATTCTCCTCATTTCTGTTTGCTCATAATTTAAGTTTCAGGTTTTGATTAAGTACTCAATGTTTTTTAATTAATATATTCACAAGTCAAACTTTTGCTTAATTTAAAAATTAATCTGAAACTGAAAGACTTGTTCAATAAAAAACTTTGAAAATAAGTTTCTGAAATTAATAATGTGTTTGATCATATCAGTATTTTATAAAATTCAAATAAGGGCTTTGCGTATTTGATAAATATTTATGTATTTAGAGTCACAAAACGTTCGTGAGATTTAAAACAGTTTATAAATACAAACTATGTCTTTCTTTCTTTGAGTTAATAATGCGTCTCGATGTTTCTTTTTTCTTGGTTAAAGAAAGAAAAAGACTGCTGCTTATAATATTAAATCAATGAAAAAGCAGAAGTACATTTTCTTAATGAAAATACCCATTAATATGGGTAGTTGAAATTTACATAGTTATATATGTTCATAGGTAATCTAATAAGATGGAAAAATAGTTAGGAATGAGTTATATAAGTAATTGCTAATTACATTGTAAAACCTGATAAATCTCCTCAGTGACCACTCCTATTAATAATCCAGGTAGATCAAACTCATAATCTTTTATGTAATACACTCAAAAATTCTAGTTAACCGCCTAGTGGTGATTAACGGTGCTCTTCTCTGTCTCACACATTCAAGCACACATCTAAGCATCTATTATGTGACCTTATTTCCAGCATAACTTTATCAAATCGCTCATATATCTTTGCTTTATTTAAGTAGGCAATCTCAAGAAAGAAAATCTGTTACAAATATTGACACATGTAAATGAGTTTACAAGGATTTACAAATAAAAGAAGAGCAAATTTTAATACGCACCAGAAAATGACGAAGGATTTATAACCAACATAGTATAAATAATTTTTTTCTTAATTTGTTCATTATATGGGGCTAAATATCCCTCAAGTGATGTACAATAGACAGCAAAAATGTAATGCGATGCACATGCTAATTAGTGAAAAAGTTGTGTACTTTAAACCATGAACCATTAGAGCGTCGAAGCTTAACATGGCATGGAAATCTAAAAACTTTATAGAATAACTTCAGATAAATTAAGTTAGAAACAAGAAATCAAATATAAATCTCCACTCTTGGTGTTGAAGAAGCGTGAGAAATTAGTGTCGGCGGGGAAGGATATATCGTGAAGAAGAAGGCTATTAATTAATTTTTAACCAGATTGCTGCTGGTTTTTTAACAACATCCGAAGTACATGCACGCATGTACTCAAGTTTTACAGGATATTGCCCGTCCAGTCACCTCCTTTTACGGCTCACTTCCTTTGAAAATGGTCTATCCAGGAGACCGTTCCAAACGGTTTCCCGGTTTTACTTGAAATCCAAGCGCATAATATAATTGAGTGATAAATGTATGAAATATCTCCTATATCACCTAACGTACAAAAGTTAGAATGTGTAATTAAATTAATGAAAAGTAAATGTGGGATTAATTAGCACGAATTTACGTTTTGTTGGTAGAGTAACACATTTTGTATAGGCTAGTGGGGTACAGCCACCTTCACTGGTCTATGTATATATATATATTGGCCTCGCTTCATTTTCTGTGTACCATAATTAGCACTACTCATTTCTTTTACTGGTTCTCTTTAAATCTTCCTTAGTTTCACTTTCTGTGTCGAAGCCATGCCAGAAGCTCCTGAAAACTCTCTTAAGGGAATTGATAATCATGATAGTTTGATTTCTGATCAAAATAAGAAAGCTTTTCAGTTTATTGAGAATGTTACGAGTCATGCTGATGAAGTGCAAGAGCGTGTTCTTGCTGAAATCCTTTCTCGTAGTGCCAATGTTGAGTACTTGAAACGACATGGCCTTAATGGGCATGTAGACAGAGAAACTTTCAAGAAAGTGATGCCTGTTGTGGTTTATGAGGATCTGAAGCCAGATATTGATCGTATTGCCAATGGGGATGCCTCTCCAATTCTTTGCTCACAACCCATATCAGAGTTCTTGACTAGGTGAACTTATGTACATATGCATATATATAAGCTTCTCCAATTCTTTTCTTAATCCTTTTTAATGGTTTTTGAAATTCTTATTTTGTTTAGTGGGTTTGTTTGATATATGTAGCTCTGGAACATCTGGTGGAGAGAGGAAACTGATGCCTACAATCCTAGAAGAACTGGGGAGAAGATCGTTGCTTTATAGCCTTTTGATGCCAGTGATGGACCAGTTTGTTCCTGGTTTGGACAAAGGGAAAGGGATGTACTTTTTGTTCATAAAAGCAGAAGCTAAGACCCCAGGAGGACTTGTAGCTCGTCCAGTTTTAACCAGTTACTACAAAAGCGCATATTTTAAGGACAGGCCTTATGATCCATACACCAACTACACTAGCCCAAACGAAACTATTCTCTGCCAAGATTCTTACCAGAGTATGTATTCTCAGTTGCTCTGTGGCCTTTATCTTAACAATCAAGTCCTTCGTGTAGGTGCTGTTTTTGCTTCTGGCTTCATTCGAGCCATCCGATTCCTTGAAAAGCACTGGCCTCTTCTTTCTAATGACATTAGAACAGGAACCATAGACCCCAAAATCACTGATCCATCAGTTAGAGAGGCTGTCTTAAAAATTCTCAAACCAAACCCCAAGCTTGCTGATTTTATTGAGGCGGAATGTGGTAAAGAGTCATGGAAAGGTATAATAACAAGGTTATGGCCTAACACCAAATATATTGATGTTATTGTGACAGGAACTATGTCTCAGTATATTCCTATACTTGATTATTATAGCAATGGCCTTCCCACTGTTTGCACCATGTATGCTTCTTCAGAGTGCTACTTTGGCCTTAACCTTAATCCTATGTGCAAGCCAAGTGAAGTGGCCTATACCCTCATTCCCACCATGGCATATTTTGAGTTCTTGCCTGTCAACAGAAATAATGATGGATTCATCACAGGCCCAACATCCCTCAATGAGAAAGAATTTGGTGAACAATTGGCTGACCTCGTTGATGTTAAACTGGGACAAGAGTACGAGCTTGTAGTAACCACTTATGCCGGTAAGTTTCAAGATTATCTTTATTACGTGGCACAGTTTTGATCTTCAAATAATATTGTTTAATAGAATCGTTCAACTCAAATATGTATGGGATTTGAGAATACATACACGATATTTACTTTTGATTTTGTAGGGCTCTACCGTTATCGAGTTGGAGACATACTCAAAGTGGCTGGATTCAAGAACAAAGCCCCTCAATTTAACTTTGTATGCCGACAAAATGTTGTTTTGAGCATTGATTCTGATAAAACAGATGAAGTTGAGCTACAAAATGCAGTGAAAAATGCGGCAAACCATCTTTCATCATTTGATGCATCTCTCATAGAGTATACAAGTTATGCTGATACATCAAACATCCCTGGTCACTATGTGCTATATTGGGAAGTTAGCCATAGCGGCGAAATTCCTCCTTCAGTCTTTGAGGATTGTTGCCTCACCATTGAAGAATCACTGAACAGCGTCTACCGCCAAGGCCGAGTTTCAGATAAGTCAATTGGGCCTCTGGAGATCAAGATTGTGGAGAGTGGGACATTTGACAAGCTCATGGACTTTGCTCTTAGTGAAGGTGCATCAATAAACCAGTACAAGACACCACGGTGTGTAAAATATGCTCCCATTGTTGAACTTTTGAACTCGAGGGTTGTGTCAAGTTATTTTAGTCCTAAATGTCCGAAATGGGTGCCGGGTCATAAGCAGTGGTGCACTGAGAACTGAATAAAGAGAGGGCTTTGCAACTTTTATGCGTCATAGGTTTCGGTAAAACTAGTGGAATTTGAACATTAACTGTGTTGCGGAAAAACTAAGGAATCGTTTAATCCCTCTCAATGTTGTTTAGTCACATATAAATCAGTTCGTTGTTCTAATAAAAAAGCTTCTTGTTAATTCCAGGCCACTTTGTCCATTTGGATATCTTCTGAATCTCTGACTCTATCTATGAATGTGGTTTGATTTATTTTATGTGCCTCTAACAGCAAATACATCATAGAGACATCAGACATGGGACTACTTTAGAGCAGCAAAATACTGTGTGCCTTTCTCTGAAATAACGACACATATGCAACATAAAGTTTGAACTTTTTGTCTTAATAAAATCTATGAGAATTAAAACCCAATTAATTAATAACTACATGATAATTAAAGTTAATCAGTACCATCCTAAGACAAACCTTTAAGCAGCCAAGTCCTTGAGGATAATATATAATAAGTTATCCAATTTCGTATCACATCGATGCCTCATAATTGAGTTCCAAAGGTGTTGAGCAATTGTCAGACAAAATAACTATTAACTCTTTATAATGTATTTGAAATAAACTAATTGGAAACTGCGAGTCAAACTAGATGACTAATTATGATTACAATATGAGAAGTATGTTGTAAATTATACGGACAAAAAAGGATTAAGGTGAGAACCAGCTAGCTTGGTACTAAGCATATTTTTACACAAAGATGAGCCCTGTCTGGCATGTCACCACACTTTTTTAAGTCTTACCCGATAATGATTATGGCCCATTAATCTCTTCTAAGCAATTGTTGAACACCATGCAAAACCGCATAATCCTGTTTAATCAATTGCCCACTAAGTAGAACTGAGTTACAAGCTAGAGTACGTCAATATTAATAAATCCAAGTACTAAATAATGCAAAAAATAATGAGTTTGATAACAACCCAATTTCATTATTATAATATTTTTCTACTAGCTGGAATCAATAAAGCTCTTGAACACCCATTGGCTCAATTCAATCTACATATAATGATATCTGCCACACAGACAGAAATGCAAAAAGAATGTTTTGTGCACTTGAACAGTTTTATTAACAAGTTAGCAAGTGACTTGAGGACAATATAAGCCTCTTGGGAGATCAGTGAAATGCAACTTTAGCGTTAGAAGAAGCCCAGGAGAAGCCCATCATCTGAGACCTAATCTTTTGTCGTCTCAGAGAATCTCTGTAATTGCAGTGTCCTGTGCAAAGAGTCATTTCTTGCAAGGCCTTTCCATTCTTGAGCAAAAACTTTGCTAGACTAACTTCATTCTCGCATTCTAGGAAACCATGGATCTCTACCACATTAAGGTGGTTTAAGAAAGGCTTCAACGTTTGCGTTTGAGATTGCCAATATTGTTCTTCTTCTGAAGTATACAAGTCCCACAAGTCCCTATTCCATTGCTGAAAAGAGAACACAGTAGTGAAATTAAGCAACTGTTAAAACTTGAATTTACCTCAAATTGAAAACTATGTATGTTACGTATCGCATAGTGAACAAATTATAAAGTAATTTCTGGTACTTACTCGCCTTTCAATCTTATAATCATTAATAATCTTGAGAATGAGAGTGTGAAGTGTGATAGTGCTCCTGAAAAGGCATGCTAAGCCGTGGACATTATTTTTGTTGAAGCCAGTATGCAACTCCAAAGATTTGAGATTGTCAAATGGCTGCAGATGCGCTAAATAATTCTTGTTCGAGAGGATCTGCTGAATAATATATAAGTTTAAAAAGAGATTAAAATCAATATCACTAGTTCACGAGCTATTTAACTAAAGAACTGGAAATAAACAAAGGAAACAACTTTATCTTATATAGGCACACCTAAATTTATATTTAGCAAATTGAAAGCAATTATCTTACATTCAGTATTCTCATGTGAAACTAGGCTACAATGTACAATGCTGCACAATTAAGACGTACCAGAATTGCTGCAATTGGATGGTTGTTAAAGGAAAGAAAAACTCAACCAAATACTCCATACAAAAATAGAAGAGTAATATTGTTAATCTTCCCACAGTAATTAGTGTATCAAATAATACGGAAGTTCCAATACCGAAAATTTTAGATTCAAATTTATAATAAAAGCAGTATACGGTTTTAATTTCCGAAAAAAAATATGGTCATTTGCCATTAAATAATTACTAATTTTAGTTCTTTTCAAGGTTAACATAGATACCTTTTGATCATCAAGGAGTTAAATGTTAAAACTGAATGTTGACTTACCTGAATTCAAGAAGATTTTCGTAGTCAAAAAGAAATTATTGTCCTCAATTGATTAAATTATGCAGTAGTACTAATTTGATTTCTCATGAATCAACTGAATAAAACAAATATAGACGTACAAACAAATAATAATTAATAAAGAAGTACCTCGATGCAAGGGCTTTCAAGTGTTAAACAATGGACATGGGAAAGACCTGATAAGAAATTGGATACGCTCTGAAGCTTTGCAGTTGTCACGTCTTCATGACGTACGATAAATCCAATGAAGGCCTCATGCAAAGATGTTAAATTCTCTAGAGAACTACTTCCAGTAATAGCATTGTATTCCCACCGGAGACTGTTGAGTTTCTGGGCATTAATCTTCACCCAACTCTTATCACAATAAGGATCAAAACAACTCGCGACTCTCAATCTCTCTAAGTTTGTACCAAAAATATCCAAACCATGAAGCTGAATACAGTTCTCTAAGGTTAAATCTTCAAGGGCTCGACAACTAACCTTAAGATTCTTTAACCCAGAACAAGCATCAAGATTCAGTTTTTTTAGGTGGGGAAATGACGAATCCGTAAACAAATCAAGAAGATAGGGTTCGGTGTATAAAATGACAAGAGAAAGTGACAAAGTATGGAGTGATCGAAACCCATCTTTCATCATTGATAAAGGAGGTAATCTGAATCCACGATAACGTGATTTCAACTTGAAAGCTCGTAAAGATTCACAAAATACTACACAGCGTGGCAAGTTAAAGTAATCATCAGTAGCGACCTCAATGTCAAGTTCACGAACATTATGCCTTACAGCCCGACGAATCAAGCCATTTAGACAAGAAAAACTCAAATGAGCACGAAAACGAAGGGTCCTTATATCGGAATGCTTATCACGGAGAGCTAAAACCCGGGAAATCAAATTCATCTCTTTAAAAGATAAAACGCTTGGCCTTTTTGAAGTGATGGCAGCGTTAGGAGAAATGCCAAGTGGGTTAATGGAGTTAAAGTCGAGGTCAGGGAATGAGGACCAGAGGTATCTCCATCGTTTTGATAAAGTGCTGGTTTGAGCGATGGATTTGATGGGGAGGAGGAAGAGTATTTGATGAAGAATAACGTCGGGGAGATCACTGATTCTGTCGATGCCATTGTTGTTAACCTCAATTTTATTCTCAACAAACCAAAGCTTTCTTCGCTTTGCAGATCTTGTTTCCATTCCAGTTTTGTGTTGTGTAGATAGTCTTCAGTCTGTGTTGTGTGAAGGTTATACTAGGGTTGGAATATTTCAAAAGGAGAACGAGAACGGCGTTTGAGTTTGTTTAACATTAATTTGTAATTACTATTTAATTCACGAATGTGATTAACGAAGTAACCCTAGGTTAATGTTAATTTATAATTATCAAAGATTAATTGTTAATTATAATTAAGAGTGATGTTATTGGCTCTCATTTTTTATTTTTACCGTATTAAAATATTTTAGTATATGCAAATGTCTTTATAAACCCCACTTGGTTACTAAAATATCCTTTTATTTATATTCGATCTTAATATTTTTTATGCTTCTTATTTTAAATGTAATGTTCATGGATCAAATCCCTTCACATGTGTTTTTGCTTCTAAGATTGTACAAATGCTAACTACGAAATTTGAATGCATCAAACAAACTTTTAAATTTTGGAGAAGTGAAAAAAAAAATGTAAAGAAAAATTTAACAAATCGCAACGCCTAAATTTCATCTCTATTGTACTTACAAGATCTTAATCAAACTCTTTCAATTGCATAAATCTCATCGTCATAGTTTGAAAATAAAATTAAGGTTTATTTAATTAGGGTTTATGATTAAAAGAAGAAATAAAATTTTTTTAAATATGTACACCCATAGTAATTTTAATAAGGGATACAACTGTAATTAAAAATTTAATATTAATTAAGATCTAAAAGAGAGAAAATATGGGAGACCGATACATGACTTTATAATTAATTTGGGACATGAATTAACAATTTTCCTATAGGTTCTCAGTATGATTATTATTTATAATTTTGTGTATAGCTTTTAATTTAAGCCCTTGAGATATTTATTAGTTTCAATTTGTTTACCAACTACTAATTTAAACCGATATGACAAAAGTGATTATTTGGTGCTACTTAATTGAAACCAACCAACATTAATGTGCAACTTGGAGCTTAACTTTGATAAGGTGTACTTAATTTAGCTTATTCATCATTTGTATTGAATAATCAGCTACATGTTTTTCGAAGTCGAGGCATCCAAGTGGGACTTTAGCAATTTTAAAAAAGGAATTTAGGAGAAGTTGGTTTGAGTTGTTTGCCAAGAAAAGGGTTAACCAGAAGAGGATAAAGCATATTATAAATTCATATATAAAGAAATTGCTCCGGAGATGCCCTAGACCAACCCTTCATGGAATTTTCCACTGCATTTGAACTAATAAGTCACTTATTGCAAGGAAGAAACCTTAAAAGATGAATCGCATTCTCATAATTGCACATCCTGGGACATCACCTTCGGGATCTTAAAATGAACTTCCAATTTTGGTCTGAGATTCGGCTATTTCCAGTGTTATTCACTGCAACTTGCATTTGTCCTACAATTCTCCCTTCCATCTCTGAAATCCAATTTTAGAAAATGGTCAGAATAAGGAATTTTTATGGGGAAAAAACGATGAAGAAGACAAAGAGAAGGAAAAAAACTTATCCTGTTATTGATCTCAGACTCTGCATTTTAATGACTATATACGTATAAATAAGTACTAAATTTATCCTATTCAATACTTTTGATTGGCCCTATGTCAAATTTTTCCAATCCAGTAGCATCAAATAAATCAAGTAAATTAGATAGAATAAATATCTGATATCATGTTTCAACTTCAAAAATGCTTTACTATCTGCATACATTAGATTCACTTTAGAGGAACCAGGAACAAGTGGAGGTATCATAGCATGTCATAAGGCAGGTATTTATAGCACTTCACAGAGTAATTGCATCCGTTTTGATCAAACAACATAACAAACTTGGATAATGTATACATTTCTGAAAGAAATTCAAGCCTTATTTCAAAACTTATGTTAAAATTTTTGACAGAGGTGGCTTGATAGTGGGTATAGCCAGATGAAACCTCCAATTAATGCAACAATGACCTGACATTATCAAGGGCTTGAAGCAATACTATTGTTCTAGATGCAATGAACTCACTGTAAACATCAAATTTGAAAATAAAATCTCACATAAATCATTCTTTTAGTCCTGAGAGCAGAAAATAAAATCTAAGTGAAACAACTTTCACAGTATCAAACAAATACCCAAGCTTTGTAATGCTGTCTGCAATACAACATTTTCCTAATTATTGAGCTACAACATTTGCAGAAATTTCAGTTGACAGATAGGCGATTTCTACAAACACCAGCAATATTACAGAAGAGTGACATATAATTACAAAATTGTATCTAAAAGTAAGCGAAAGACAGCTTAGAAAATTACCTTGACAGAAGAATCAAACTAGCAGAAAATGCCAACAATGGGCTAGCTTAGTAGCAGAGCTATAGCATCCATTTGGCCACGCTGAGATCCCACCATGGTAATATAAGCCGACGCATCCAGGTAGTTTTTGATCCTGCACATAATCCTTACCATGTCAGAAAAGAGAGTACATATACCCAGTTTGAGTGCTTTGATGTCCCATAGTTTGCAGGATCTAAAAAGCTTCTCCTTTATAGGGGAAAAAAGAGAGAAAAAACAAAACTGAATAACAGAGAACTGAATGTGCAGAAAAATAATAATGTAATAAGTTTGAATTACAAGACCAAGAGCAGGACTAGTGGACTGAAAAAAATAAAAGGTTGTTGATTTGGTGTTCGCCAAAGCATTCAAGAATGAAATAATTTTTTGAGTGCCCACATATTAGCTTTTGCTACAGAAGAAAAAAAAAATTTAAAATTTAAAAATAACGTTAAGACAAACTAAAAGCCAACTTGTAATATCATTTAGCCTTGTTTATATCATTTTTATAACAAATTCACATTTTGTGAGTTGAACATAAATAAGCTACCTCCACAAATTTTAACTTGAACTGAACCAGAAACTCAAAATAAATCTGAAAAGCTAAGCACCCTCTTCACCAATAGTCTCCACAAGAACAAATTCCATCCTTAAAATGATGAAAACGATTTGCATCCCTTACAATAATCTCCCTGTTTACAAGCTTTGATATAAACTTAGTGGCTGAATGACAGTTTACACATGCCCGCAGATTCTTTGTTATTCTAAGAGTAGTTCCACGAGCTGTACTAATGAGCCCATAAGCTATTGCTATCCTCTCACTATGATTACAAAGTGTCTCCTCCGTCTCTTCATAATTCAAATCATGCAAAACAGATTCTGTATGTGGAACAAATCCAGCTTCCTTCAGCCTTCTCTCCAATATCTCAACTTCCTCAAGAATCTCCTTATATCTTGGATGTGACTTATCCCCCACTCGAAATGCCTGGAGCTTTCCATTAATCTCAATTAGACTATACCCCAGGTCTTTAGTTAGTCCCTTTTCCTTCATCAATACTCGTACCTTTGAAACATGATTCCACAAGCGTGCTGCAGCATAGAGATTTGACAGCTGCACATAGTGCCCTGTATTGTATGGATCTAATGAGAAAAGCCGTTTTGCAGCATATTCTCCCAATGCTACATTGCGGTGGATCTTGCAAGCACTCAGAAGTGCACCCCATACAGAAGTTCCTGGTTCAATAGGCATGTTCATAATAAAATCATGAGCCCGAGTCAAGTAGCCTGCCCGACCGAGAAGATCGACGACACAAGCATAATGCTGGTGGCGAGGCTCAATCCCATAATCTCTCATGCTGTGGAAAAACTTCCATCCTTCTTCTACAAGACCTGAATGGTTGCACGCCTGTGAGGAGACCAACAAAGGTGACATCATTTGGGTGAACCCCAGATTTCCTCATCGCATGGTAAAGATTAATTGCTTCTCGGCCTCGACCATGCAATCCATATCCCACAATCATTGCACTCCACATAACAATGTCTTTATCATTTGTTCTATCAAAAACCTGGCGAGCCAAATCTACACTTCCACATTTTGCATACATATCAATGACGGCAGTATTAACAATAATATCATTTCTATACTCACTCTTGCTGATATAATCCTCCATCCATTTTGCTAACGCAAGAGATCCCATTTGAGCACAAGCTAAGATAGCAGAACTAAAAGTGATAGAATCTGTTCTTATATTCTTTGAGATCATCTCACGGAATAACTCCACCGCTTCCTCTGCTTTACCATTCTTTGCATAACCAGAAATCATAGCATTCCACAAAATTAAATTTGGAATCTTCACCCTATCAAACAATGATCTTGCAATTGTCACTTGCCCACATTTAGCATACATGGCTGTAAGTGAAATAAGCAAATCAGGTTCAAGTTCAAGACCCTAATTTAGTCACAAAACCATGAACGGATTTCCCTTGATCCAAGTCTCCTACATCAGTGTAAGCCCTCAAAATACTCACAAGAGCGATCCAGTCAGGTTCCACACTCATTTTCCTCATTTGACTAAAAATTCTCAGAGCTTCCGTAGGCTGTGCGTTCTGTGCATATCCAGAAATGATTGAAGTCCAAGAAACAACTGTTCTATCACGCAACCAATCAAACACAGTCCTAGCACACACAATTTGGCCGCATTTAGCATAAAATGCCACAAGACCATTCTGCACAAATACATCCGATTCAAACCCATGCCTAAATATCTGCCCGTGTACTCTTCGACCTATTTCACGCGAAGGCAAGCCACTGCAAGCTTTGAGCACAAGTGGGAGGGTAAAGCCATCGGGACTCACCCACGCTACTTGCATTTTTAAATACATTTCAACAGCTTCACTAAACAAATTGTGTCTGGAATAGCACCTAATAATAGCATTCCACAAAAAGACATCTGGTTCAGTAAATTCATCAAACAGTTCTCTCGCATAGCGAATTTCTCCAAGATTTAAGCTCACATTAATGAGTTTCGTAATTAAGAAACCGCTATTACACAATCCAGATACCAGCAACCGGGCATGAATTTGATTTAAGTTTGTCCGGTGGGTTGAATCATCGATAAGAGACGCGTAAAACGAATCAGGATTGAAACTGGGGAAATAGAGTTCATGTTCGTCATAATAGTCACCCAAATAAGGGGACGATGATAGAGAAGAAATCTGTTTAAGAAATTCGAACTGGGGCGCGGGAAATTGAAATGTTAGTCCAGACGCCGAAACCAGCTGTAAGATTTTTGCGGGAAGAGGACGTGGAGAAGTTGAACGATGAATGGTTAAAATTTTTGTAATTAGAGGAAGATTTAGAGCCATTTGCTTCTCGAAATATTATTTATATTTAATAGAGTTAAATATATTTGATTTTAAGGTTTAGCCTACCTACGGTAGGTACAGTCACACTACTTATTACCTTCTCTTATGTAATTCACATTAAAAATTAATAAATAAATTATAACTACCCCTTCATTTAGAATAATTATGGGAAAAGAGTATCCAGCATGTTTGGTTCATTATTTTTTGTTCATTATTTTTGGTTCTATTCTGGATCGGATTATTAAAATAATATTTAGTTCATTTTTTTTTAACTCTATCCCCAAAACATGATCGTAACACAAGTTTGAATTGTCTGCATCTTCATAGCTTTCTCAGGTTTTGACTGTTTCAATTTTTTTTATTTTTTTTTTCTGCACTGCGTAAACCATTTTCTTCACTTTTCGTGACTGCTTCACCATTTTCTATGTTGCATCTGACTGAGAAAATTAAACCATTTTCTTCACAATTTTTTTTCACTTTTCGTCACTGCTTCATCATGTTCTACACTGCATCTGACTGAGACGTGAACCATTTTCTTCACTGCATTCTTCACCATTTTCTTCACTGCAGCTTCATAGCCGTGAACCCACCTCACCTACTGCATCGTAATAGCCGTGAACCCACCTCAGCTACTGCAGCCTCCCCAACATGAACCCACCTCAACTTCCCAGCCACCTTCAACCCACCTCAGCTCCCCAAACACATATTCTATAAATTCAACAAAATATTATATTAATAAATCATTTATAAAAACATATATTAATCAAATATTCAACACAAATATCAAGGCCAAAATACTCAATCAAACACATATTCTATAAATCATATTCTCGTAATTATAATCATATCCAATTATCCAATTTTATCCTCAAAATCATATCCAAAATAATGAACCAAACGCACCCAGCGGTATTGATAAAATTATTTTAAAACATATTTTTAATATACTATATTTATAATTCAATCTAGTAGCTTTCTCTTACAATCTTGACGTGGCAATTTATAATTGGTTAATTCGTAAATATTATCTGTTTAATTACGAGCTAATTAATTATGAGTTAAAGATTGTGAGAAAAAATTTATAGGATTGGATTATAAACCAATTTTTATCCCAACATAAAATTAAATTCAAACTTTATAATTTATATTAATTTTTTAAGACATTTTTTAGTTTATTTTATTAATTTAAATATTACTTTTTAATAAAATTATAAATAAAATAAAAATTGGCAGAGCAGCGGTGGCATCGTTGGCTCAGCCGGAAGGCAGAAACAGAAGAGAGAAAAACAAAAGCTTGCGATCTGAGGAAGAAGATGGAGAAACACATAGAGGATATCTTAAGAAAAATCTCGTTCGGAGCGATAACCGTAGCAACATTTACTCTATTAATGATGATCCTCCAAACCCCTGAAACTTGCATCATCGAAAAAACACCCATGGTCAAATTCCCAAAATCATCTTGCGACTCGTCGCACCGTCAACACCTTCCAATCGAAAAAAAAAACCAACGTCTCTGGTCCACCAAGTCATGGAACCAACAAGTCCACGCTCACATGCTACACTTTCAACAACTCCAACGCCTCAGCCTTCTCTTTAACCACTCCAAAGTCCTCTGCATCTCGGCCGGTGCGGGCCACGAGGTTATGGCTCTGAACAAAATCGGAGTGGCTGATGTCACCGGCGTCGAGTTGATGGATTCGTTGCCTTTAGTGAGCAGGGCCGACCCGCATAATTTGCCCTTTTTTGATGAGGTGTTTGACGTGGCGTTTACGGCGCATTTGACGGAGGCGTTGTTTCCATCACGGTTTGCTGACGAGATGGAGAGGACGGTTAAGAATGATGGGTTGTGTGTGGTTCTTGTGGAGCAATGTGGGGCTCAAGAGCTCAAGGAGATCGTGGGTTTATTTAGAAAGTCAAGGTTTGTTGATGCGGTTAATATTACGTTTATTGGGTCTAATATAACTCGGATTCTAATGAGAACAACTAGAGTTTCTGCTTGAGTGTTTGAATTTCATTCCATTCGTTATTTGTTGTAGAGTTCAATTGAATTTTATGCTCTGTTGCTGATGAATTAATTTTCCTAACTTTGTAATATAGAATTAGCTAGATTGGTTTACATGGTATTTTAGACATCATAAATTGTATCTACTGACTTTTGGGAGTTTGTAATATAATTTTGCCTTGATCAAAACCTGATGAAAATAAAGTTTGTATTTTCTGTGAGTTGTAATTCGTGGCAGTGTTATTTGATTTATGCTGATTGTGGCCTTTGCAAATTTGAATATACTGCATGTTCTTTGATGATAAAAATCATGATTGGAGTAGAGCAAGTTAGGTTCTTCAGAGCTAGGATCAATTTACTGCTCGCTGTTGTATTTACTAAGTTAGCAATTGGAATTTTCAGCATTTGAATTTCAAGCACTTTTGTGAATATGGGTATGTGCACAGTCAAGTACCGCGGTAAGTTCAATTTCTAACTCAAGTGACAAACTTCATGCTGCCCTTTTGGTGGATTATACCATGTGAGTATAGCATAAATCTTTCTGATGCCTCATTCTAATTATTGTTTGAGAAGTAAGAAAATATAAATGTGAGAGGATTAAATTGAAAATTGAATCTTGTATTCATGTTAATGGCTTGACGAACTTAGATTTGTGTGTTTACTTATAGACATTTTTGTTGGTGATGTTGCATCACATTCTCTACGTTCAAAATTATACACTGACATACAAATGTTGAAGATAGTTTGGGAGCTGGTGAAAAAGAAAATGTAGGAAGTGGAGTGCTGGAGTTTGATATCCTGCACTTAAGTTCCATACAAACAAGAAAGCACAGGCATTTACAAGACAAAAAAATGTAACTCTCCACGCACTTTTGTCTGTGTTTGAGTAGTAGCCTTCTTTAAGATCTTTAGATTTCTCCGGCAGAGGGGTACTTTTGATTTTTTCCCCAGTAGCTATAGATTGAAGTTTTGCCACTACTTGCTTTCCTTTCAAAATGGGCATAAACTTCTATTGATTCTTGTATCTGCCTGTATTCCTATATGTTGTGTGGGTTTTCAGACATATGATCTTATATATTTTATCTTTTCATGCAAATAAGTTTGATTCTTATCAATTTCCACCTCAAACTGATGCCACATTTTCTACCATGAGTTCCCTGGTCATACTTGAAAACATTTTTGGGTAACCATATGTTATCAACCATGTTCAAAATGGTATGGTGTTTTTCTTTACTTTTTTGTTATATTTGTACTGTTTTCTCTAGAGATGGGACCATATAAAGGGTCACTGTCCATGGGGGAAAGGCTGTTGGCTGGAGAGAGGTTTCAATTATACAGCCAGGAAGTAGCCACAAAAACAAGGACAGTTCTATTTAACAAGGATAACTTGGATATTGCAGTGGCCCCATGTCCGAGGTTAACACGCGGTGGACTTTGGTGCTTTTCCGGACTTCATACTGTCTCTCTTGTAGCAGTATAATGGCAGGCAGTGGTAGTGGTACTACTAGTTAAGAATATCAAAGAAAGAAAGATGCTATCAGTCCATTCCACGGCTGCACCTTTTGACTGTTTAGCCTCAGCCCAATGGCATAGCCCGAAGCCTATACCAATAGATCAAACTTCATCAAACTCAAATGCTTTCATGAGTGATCGTCCCAACATGCAAAATACCTGTATCTCTCCAGTAATATTCGAACAGTTTGCACCATTATAATCTTCTAGTTGGTCCAACGCATTTGGTTCCGCATAATTAAAGGATATGTGAATCGTTAAGGTTTATCGGGCCATTAGCAATAGAAGAATCAACATTCTTGAGTAAACTTCTCTTACACGAAATTTGCCAGATTTGCTATAGAATTTCCCTGATTTAGACATAGGAATAGGATATGAGGATTCTGGGAACCGATTTTGTTGAAGTTAAAGATTGTATAATATATGTTAAGCCATCAAAAGAAGCGTCATAGTTTAATCTTACAACTATTATAACAATCAGGTGTCGTAACAAATCCAAGTAAAAAAATCAGAGCTGAGGCCATAGACAGGTAACATAAACCATCCAAAAGGAATACACTTAAAATCTACAAAGTGAGACACATAAAAACTATTCTATCTGACACATCATACGTGGAACAAAGAAAAGTTAACAATCTAAACTAACACAATAGCACACGCTGCTATACGTCATTACCAGCTCTAAGTAATGTGAGACTCTGCTATCTTGATGTATTAGGAAGCTCTGCTATCTCCTAAAGCTTTAGATATTCCGTGAATCACGAACTTCTTGGACCAAAAAATGTCAGGTGCAATGATCTGTTCTCCATTAACACACAATCCTTGGGTAGAGTTAACGCCTGCAGTGATCTCAAGATATTGATGGGCAACTATTGTTCTCAATAATGCTTTATCAGGCAAAGAATCAAGTTCTTTGTAAGTAAATCTTTGAGGGAGTATATGAAATCTCACAATTCTGTCTAGCAATGGAGAAGGAGATGCTACAAACAAGAACTCTAGTGGAGCGAAGATTGTTGTTGAATTTAGGTTCATGTGATCTTCAAGAATCCCACCAAGAACAGAATGCAAACCAATCGCAAATGAAACAAAACCATTTGAGCTTAGCAAACGGAAAATTCGGCTCCATTCGACTACATTCTTTGATTCGTTGGAATCGGAAACTAGTCTAGAATTGGAATCACATATTGGTGATTGCATGTAATTCCAACCCTGGAGAGAATCTTGAGCATTAAAAGATGAAAATGGCCGAAGAACTCCATGAATTGACAAGGGTCCTTCAAGAATCATATCAGGATGTGACACCAAGACGTGATTGATCTCTAAAAGTCTTTTCTTTGCACCAATCTTGGTTATGGCAATCTTCTGTCCATTAAGAAGGGTTGGGAAGCAACTACCTTGATGCTTCTTTAAGAGGTCATTCATGGAAAGCTTGAGAGGAGAGGTATGGTACTGAAGAAGATCTTTCGAGAGCCAGGGAGGGAAAGAGGTGTTGGAGATGGCAGAATCTTTGATGGCAAAGATTGTTGAGTTTGGAGAAGACATGAAGATTTCAGGCGAAACCTGGAGAAGAGTGGCAATGATGTTGAAGCCTGATCTTCTAAGAGCTCTGGAGGCGTTTAAAGAGAGCTGATAGGTGGTGGGATTAGTTACTGGGGTTGCAGTGTTGGTATGATGCATGGCTGTTGAGATTGCCATGAAGGCCAAGACTGCTGCTGAGAGGGTGAAGTAGATTGGTGCCTGCCACGATTGTGAACAAGAAGGCGACATTTCTGCTCAGTTATGGTTTAGAGTTTAGACAGAGAGGAGAAAGAGCATTTGTAGAGCAAGGTTTGAAGGAGTTTAATGCTTCTTGGTTTATGTTATTTGTTAGTCGACAGGGAAAAGGAAGAAAAACCGTTGAGTATGTACTGTATATGGAAAAAATAAGGGCATGCTACACTTCAAATTAGCCCGGGTTAAGAGAAATTTAAGCCCAACTATGTCTAATGGCTACCTGGGGATATAATTAATATCAAATTAAACGATTTTACAGTGTTAGAATTGAGAATTTGATGATCAAAACGTGTTAAACTGTATATCATGGACATGTGATATCTTATGTATCTTTGGTTGCTTTAATTCCAACAAATGAAAGTTATTGTAGCATTAAAATAAGTAAGGGATCACTTTTACTGTTAAACGCTAGACCTCCAATATGGATGGGTGCAGGCTTTGCAGTTGCAGACCCAATTTATAATGCCATGGGAGTTGAATTGAATTACAGGGATGACAATGACTTCTACAACCTTCTAGACACAACAATACAACGGTCTATTTCATTAATGTAAAAATAAATTCTGAACTCTGCATCTTTGCCACTTTTTTGACTTCTAACATTCTTTTTATGATACCAAGGCCAAATGTGAAACCCATTCAAATCGTAGCTTTGGGTTGCAAGGTCATGATCTGATTTTTGTGGTGTTCCCACACATTAGGAAATTGCAACATCTATATACTGATAACAAAGTCTCATCCTACTTCCTGGTTATGGCCTATAGAGACTTCATTAGAACTAAGAAATCACAGAACTCCCTTGCGAACACGGATCTTGCCATGTTGAAAAGACATAATTCGCTCAGAGTTGAGAAATATTCCATTAACAAGAATGAAAGACATTAAATTAAATCAGTTTCGTTTTTTGCTACAAGAGGAACAATATTATAGTTAGTGATAAAGATTACAGAGTAGGGCACCTAAAGCTTAATCATGAAGAGTTTTTTTTTTTTTTTTTTTTTTTGGGGGGACAATTCATGATACCATTATACATTAACTTTATACCATCTCCCAGATTTTCATTTTTAAACGCAGGGGGCAGGAGAGAGGACAGCAAAGAACTAAAAATGCAGACAAATCAATATTTACTATATAGAAATTTCAATCTAATATTCACATTAAGGTATAAAAAAATCTCTGCTAATTTCTCAGATCACATTATAATTTCGTATCAAAATCACTCCTCACCCCTACGCAACGAAGAGGGAAAAGAAAATATCCAAAAGAATCACCAAGATTGGTCACTTAGCACCATTATTTCTTCTAGTTACTCTGATGTAGCAAAAAACAGCGGCAAAAATAGCAGTGACAAGCCCACCAATGATGACTCCGCCACCAGCCACTGACTTATCAGATGAATGATGCTTTCCCATCCGTCTGATCTCCGGAGCCTCAGCTGCTGTAGACTCATCAGATGATGGCTCTGAGGGACTTGAAGCAGGTTGATCTGATATTCCAGCTGGTTCATCCTCGCTCTGAGACTTGACTACAAATGGGTTCACCTCAGATTTCTCAGCCACCGCTTGCAACACCAAGATCCCAACAACAATAAACAAAACCAGGACAAGTCTAGGCATGTTTATAGAATATGCAAAGACAAGAAAGATTTAGGCTCCTGAATCTAAATCAGATTCGCCAATGCAAATTGAGAAAGTGAATATAAATTTGCTTGCATTTGGAAGATTGTGAAGTGGTTGAAGGGTATATATAGAGAGGAAGGAAACGGATGGTTAAGATTGTTGGATTTGAAGTGAACGTGTAGTTGAGAAACAGCAAAGAAATTTCAGTGAGCTAGAATAGAGTGTGGACCCATGTCAGCAGTTGAGTTGAATTGATTCTCCCAAAGCTGGGCACACCCTGCCACAGCCAGAGTGCCAAACGTAGGACTCGGAGAATTGTAAGGTGACACCTGTCTTTATACAACAGTTCAAACTATTAACTGGATTCTATCAGGAACTTTCCGTTTATTTTCCTCTTTCGTTGTTTACTTTTCTTTTCAATGGTTTCACTCATTGTGCCATGCCATTTGATAATCATTTTCTCTTTGTCCACTCATGTAATATTAATGTATTAGATAAAATAAAGAAAAACCCTTTTGTAGCGCAGAATGTGGGGATAATTAAAAATATTAGAGTATATATTTACATTAGTTGTGAAGAAAATATTACCCGAATTTTGTTGATTAAGTGTAATTGTACACTATTTGCAATCCAAGTTGGGTAGGACATAACAACTTTATTTAAAGGGCGAACGACTTATGCATACCCAAGGTTTATCGAAACGATAAATTGGTACCCAAAAGGTTTTGAAACGACAAATAGGTACCTTACGTCATCTTCTGTTAGTGATTTTCATTTGATAATAGTGAAAAGACTAAAATGCCCTTAAAAGTTTAATATTTTAGTTTTTTATAAATTTAAAAATTTCTAAAAAACCCCCAGGTTTGCTAATTTGACTAAATACCCCAATATATAAAAAGTTTATAAAATAACAAATACACCCCCGTCACCCAGTTGCAGTTAGGCCACCACCGCCAGGTCTGGCCGAAAATGCGTTAGCACGACCCGCGGATGCATGTGCACATAGATCTTTCATTTTCCGGCAAGATCGTGGCATCTGGCCAGGAAAAGGCCAGATCTGCGTCAGCCAGAACTTCTAGGAAAATTGTGTTATGACACGAGACCCATCGGATGCATAGCTCTGTAGTCGAAGCGAGAACTCGGAAAATTGTGTTATGACTGGACCCATGGATCTGTGTCGTAACACCATCGATCCGGCATTTTCCGGCCGATCCGTGGAAGATGCGGCCGAAAGGCAGTCTGATCCGTGGCGATCAGGCGGAAGGAAAAGGCCACATCGGTGTGTTGCGACAGATCCAGATGGAGTGCGTGTCGTAACATTTTCCGGCCAGATTCCGGCGGTGGTGGCCGGAATCGCACTGTGGGTGGCGGGGGTGTTTTTGTTATTTTATAAAATTTTTATATATTGGGGCATTTAGTCAAATTAGCAAACTTAGGGGGTTTTTAGAAATTTTTAAATTTTTAAGAAACTAAAAATTAAACTTTGAAGGGCATTTTAGTCTTTTCACTATTATCAAACGAAAATCACTAACAGAACATGACGGAAGGTACCCATTTGTCGTTTCAAAACCTTTTAGGTATCAACTTGTCGTTTCAACAAACATTGGGTATGTATAAGTTGTTCTCCCTTATTTAAATGATAGGTTCACAAAATTTGAGGCAAGTTGGCAACACCAGCTGGGACGCGTGGGGTCTATATGATATCATTGTCAATTCTGCTCTAAAATTTCACCGATCAACTGTGGTTATTATTAATTTTTATTTTTATTTTTTTTAAAGGAGGTGTTTGGAATAATTTATCCATATTTTATCTAATTTTTAAGGTTTGAAAGTTAACCAATGATCATTTTTATTGGCAATAAAGATAAATCAAACTTAAAACCACTTGTGTAATATCTAAAAATTTATATTCAATCACTCGATCACTTAAGGTATTCAATCATCGTAATTGATCCGGTTGATTGAGCTATGATGTGATGTGAGACTCATTTGGACTCATTTCATATTTATTTTACAAAATTATTTATGAAAAAGTTACACTACATTTGATAGAATTGAATAATTTTACAGAATTTAGTTTCAAAATTGATTTTAACTTTATCGAATAAAAATGGTTTTCATAAATTACCTTAATTGGGAAGTTAAAAAATGAAAGTAAAACTGTAAAAGGTGGAGTCGAGAATGAAAAGTCAAGAGTTTTGGTTTACTGGTGGTTAGTTTTAATTAATGGGTAGAGTCGGTAGTAAGTGGGTTATAGCCAGCCAGTATGCACCAAAGACCCAACTACTTACTGTCAACGCCTCAATGCTATTATATGCTCAGGAATCCACTTCAATGTTGACTAATTCCTCACAAAATATGTGCAATGCATAAATAATTACTTGTGTTAATATAAGTTTGAATTAACACAATAATTTGTTACTTTATCTTATAATCAGCAATGCTTATTATATCATATACTTTAGAATTCTAATTTCTAAATTCTACCCCTTAATATGCCCACTTTCAATTTATATGTTAAGAATTTCTGACTTAATTATAAAGATAAATATGATACAACGTACAATGAAACTTTCCTTTCGGTGGTGGGTTTGGGCATGCAATCCTTCACGTGAAGTAGTATTTTATGGCTATATAAAAACAATTATTGAGAAAATCTCAAGAATGGATGTATATATGACCTCAATTTTGTTTTTAATTTCAGTCGAAAGAGGGTTATCAATATCATCTACTTCAATAAGGATCCCGTGCTGTGTTGGCATCTTGAATACAAGATTTGCGTCGGCTGCTTTTTATTCCACAATCCAAGATGTCACCCATTACTACTAGCTATTTTGTTCGTTTTCAAAAGACAATCACTTTGGGTACGTTTAGTTTATTATTTTGGATAGGATTTTAGAGATAATATTGGATTGTTAGATGGGGGAGTATTATGAGGTAAACTTTAAAAATTTATGAAAAAGCCCTTAGGTTTATCCAATTTAATTAAAGACCCTACTATATAAAATGACAAAAACACCCCCACCACCTGCAGTGCCAGATTCCAACCACCATCATCTGAATCTAGCCGAAAAATTTCGTTACAACACGCACGCTCTTGGATTTGCCGCAACAACGCGTCATTATGGCCTTTTCCTAGCCAGATCCAACACTAACTGACCTTAAAAGGCCGTATCTACTAACCGATGTGGTGGTCGTAATGCTGTGAAAAGGCTGAAACAATGGCCATTTTTGGCCGTTAGCGACGGCCAAAGATGTCATGTCATTATCATCAGTTCAGCCGAAGTTATGATAGAGTCCGGCCATTAACGGCTATTTCCGGTGGCTATGTGATTATTGTGATAGATTCCGGCTACCACCAACAGTGCTTGCCGGAATCTGGCAGATATTGATAGATGAGGGTATTTTTGTTAGTTTTTAAACTTTTTTCTAGGGGTATTTAATGAAATTAATAAACTTATAGAGTCTCAATGTAATTAAAAAAAATAGACTAAATTTTGGGAATAACGTGCCAAACAATGTTTGAAAAATAGGATTAGGAATATGGATAAAAACAATAAGCCAAACGCAGCCTTTGGTTTTTTTAATTCTCGATATATGAAGATTCATGCAGTATAATAATACTATTGAGTAATACTATAGTCGCTGAAAGTTGTGTACCAAATTTGTACACCGAATGACGTTACAAAATCCTAACTGTTAATGTATTATCAATTAATATTAATCAACGGTCAATATTTTATCACGTCATTTGATGCACAAACTTTGTGGCACTATCATTTTCGTAATACTATTACCTGCCGCCTGCCTGCGACCGTAACATCTAAATAGTTTTCTATACAGTATTTTTTACTATTTTAATTAATGAAATCGCTTAGACAAAGTTCAAAGTTTGACTTCATAAAGATCTTCATTGAGCTGGATCCAATTGTTATATGAGAGAGTAGGTAATTTGCATGGGGATCTTGAAAGTCGGTTACTGATATGCCTTGGACAGCTTCCGAATTTCTATATTCAATCTTTTCACTTGGCTTATTCCAGGAAAATTTCAATACAACACTCTTACTATTAATTACTCTAGTTTAGTATACTAAATTTAATAAAACTTTGTAAATAGATACAATAAGGATGAATTAAAAAGTAAAAACTATGAAATATATTATTATGCAAAAAATACACACTAATGTTAGCACCACCGATTAGAGCTCAACAAACATTTAAGGCAAAGTGATATTAGTTGTCAAAAATTCAAACTGCCTTAAAGAGATATTATATAACACTTGTCCCACATTGATCAAAACAATGGATCTAGATGAATGAGAGTTCTTTATATGTCAAGGAAATTTATAAAAGCACTCATTATGTTGAGTTCAAATGTATATAAATTAGCAACCCTCTTCATGAAATAAAGAAGGGTTTGACATATGAGAGCTGTGAGCTTCAACCATTATCTTTCCCTGTAAACAAATCATTACACCATTTTTGTATACCTTACAGACAATATTAGAAAAATAGTCAGAGAATAATAAAATAACAGTGGATGTAGGATTCTCTTATCAATCTTTTATTTATGTTTCTTCAAACATATATCATCTCTACACCATATACAACTCTCACAATCATATCACATGTAACTTCTAAGATCCTCTTAGCATTTTGCACATGCGAGGTCGTTGGTATCAAAATCACGCATCAACAGTTTGGTGCTAGAAAGAGGGTCTGATTCACATCAGCTCTCTATGTTTTTCTAGCTAGCAAGTGTCAACTTCTTCAATACATTCTAGTTTCTTTTTCTAAAATCACGTTATCATATGTAGAAATTTGAGCAAGATAAAGTCTGAATCTGGAGAAGCCGCAAACACAAGAATTGTAGCACTTTCGAGTTAGCTTTTTGATGGTCTAAGAATCATCCAAATCTGAGATCTACAGCTCAAGTTATCGTCAAAATAATGAAGCCTATTTCAGATCTGTCATATCGTGTGGCCAGGTAGCTCAAATCTCACACATTAGATCTGTCAGATCACATGGCCAGATGGCTCAGATCGCGAGCATAAATCAGTCAAATCGTGTAGCCAGATCGCTCTAATCTTCAGCTTCATATCACACGGCCAAATCTCTCACATCACGCACATCAGAGCTCTCAGATTGCATGCTCAGATCGCTCTGATCTTCAGCTTTAGATCGCGTGCTTCAGATCGCTTAGATCATGCACATCAGATCTCTCATATCAGATTGATCTCTCAAGCTCTCGAGCTCCCAAGCTCCCAAGCTACCGAGCTCTCAAAACTCTCAAATCACGTGTTCAAGATCATTGTGATCACGTGTTCAAGAACGTTGAGATCACCCGTTCAAGATTGTTGAGATCATGCGTTTAAGATCGTTGAGATGATGCGTTCAAGATCGTTCAGATCACTCAGATTGTACTTCTGAGTGGTCATATTGCGTTTCTAAATAGTCAGATCGTGCTTCGAGCACTCAAATCGCGCTTATGAGCACTCAAATCATGCTTTTGAGCAGCCAGATCATGTTTTTGAGCACCCAGATTGCATTTTTAAGCTGCTAGATCGCTCTTCCAAGCACCCAAATCGTGCTTTCGAGCACCTAGATCGCATTTTCGAGTGGCTAGATCATGCTTTTGAGCACCCAGATCATGCGTCCAAGCACCTAGATCGCGCTTCTGAGCACTCAGATCGATAATTTTGTGTTCTCATATCAAGCTATGCACTTTCTGATCAAGTTTCTTATGTTCTCAGATAAAACTTTGCCTTTTCTGATCAAACTTCTTGTGTTCTTAGATCAAGTTTTGCACTTTCTAATCGAATTTCTTGTGTTCTTAGATCAAGCCTCGCGCTTTCTGATCGAACTCTTTATGCTCTTTAATTGAGCTCCTTATACTTTCGGATTGAGCTCATAAGCTCACTCATTTACTTGAGATCGCGTGCATTAGATCGTTCAGATTGCGAGCTTTCGATTGCTTAGATCACATGCACATATTGAGCTCCTTAAGCTCTCAGATTGCGCGCTCCAGATCGTTTAGATCGCCCGCCTTAAGCTCTCAGATCGAGCCCATATCAAATCGCAATTAGCTCTTAGCTCTCAAATCGCGATCAGCTCTCAACTCTGAGATTATGAACAACCTTAGATCGCGATCGTTCTCAGCTCTCAGATTGCGACCAACTGCCAACGTCAGAAAAAAAGGGTAAAAAACTTAAAATAGCCTCGAAACATACCTGAATAGTGGATTTTGGCCCCGAAAATGGCCCCAACTGAGTTCCCTTGTTGCCATGACGTAGAGCTCGGAACGAGTTTTCCATGATTATCTTACAGGCTCCAAAACTTCTCCCAGATCAAAAGTTATGGTTGTTTTAAGTTGACATGTTCGTTTAGGACCTCTGAACCATCTGTTTGGGCTTCGGACGTCAGCTCTCTCTAGAAATTCATCTGCTAGACATTTTATGTCAGTTATCAGATCGTGATCAGCTTCGGATCACTCCAAGCTCTCAGATTGCAGTCCTAACTCTTAGCACCCAATCATTCCAGACATAATTCAGATTGAAAACATGAGTTTTTGAAGTGCCATTACGCACTCTAAAAACTAGGAGGGTTCCGTTATGCCAAAAATATACAATGATGTCAGCACCACCAATCAGAGCTCAACAAGCACTTAAAGACAAAGTGGTATTAGCTGTCAAAAATCTAAATTGCCTCAAAGAGATATTATATAACACATGTCCCACTTTTATCAAAATAAAGCATCAGGATGATTGAGAGCTCTTTATGTGTCAAGGCAACTTACAAAAACATTCATTACGTTGAGCTCAAAGGTGCATAAATTAGCAACTCTCTTCATGAAATAAATGAGGGTTAGGCATATGAGAGTTGGGCACAAATGTGAGCTTCAACCATTATTTTTCTCTGTAAATAAATCATTACGTCATTTTTACATGCCTTACAGGCAATATTAGAAAAATAGTCAGAGAATAATAAAATAACAGTGGATGTAAGATTATCTTTGCATCATATACAACTCTCACAATCATATTAACGTGTAACTTCTAAGATTCCTTTAACACTTTACCCGTGCGAGGTCGTTAGTATTAAAATCACGCATCAAGATATGTATAGGTTATGAGAATACATATTGGAACACTAACCCTGGCCGACTTCAATCTAAATTGTTATACTTTTGGTAAATATCATTAAGTGATTGTTATGTTAAAATGAAAATGCTTGGTGTCGTAAGAATGGTAGAACTATGTTTATGAAATGTCTGGAAGTGGAAGCATAGTACGTGCTCCACATGTTTATGGTTGGATATGATGGTGCAGACAAGAACCCTCAATCTTATCAACCAATCTGCAAACTTTGCTGGGTTTTGGGTGCCTGGTAGATGTAAGAATGCAATCAAAAGGAACAGGGCCTGAACTAGATGGCCCATTTTTGGTCTTCGGATTATTAGCCTTGAAACGATTGTGGTAATGCATGTGGCTGTGGAGTTCCATGTGATTATACTGTGTTAAAACAATTTAATTTCTTGTTTGGAATCACGAAAACAATATCCATCACTGGGGTTGCTGCTGCTTGCCATTGCTACAATGCGGCCCATTGGCCCATTGGTCCACTTTGTTTTTATTTAACAATGACGCTAAACATCCCGCCCCTACTTATTTCTTGTTTAGTCCCCAATCCCTTTATTTCGGCTTTCAACCGGAAAACATACCTATCTCAATTTAAAGTATCCTCTTCCTTCAAATTTGTAAGTGAAATCAAGTAACTAAAAACCATTATAATATTAAATCAGGTTTTAGAATATGGTAAATTTACAAAAGTGGGAGAGGATTTATGGTGGATTAGATTTGTCTCTATGACCCCAAACAAATTAATAAAAATCAGGTTGCATGATTGAGTTAATATATTTTGTTATGGTGTGTATTGTAATTCAGTGATTATATTTGACTTATTATGATGCGTTTACTCATTTTTAGTGTGAGCAGGATCTATCAAGTGATTTGGGATGAAAAATGATTTTTGATTGATTGGAGTGTTCCTCTATTTCTACGGTGACATCGACGTATCCAGACTGATGCACGTAATTTTTATGTATTCGTATCATGTTTTTTTGTGAATTTATGGTGTGAATATACTGATCAAGCGGATGTGTGATGTGTATAAGTCTATTTAGGCTTCCTGCCTCCCATGTGCTAAATGAAATCTTTCATTGGATTCTCTCATTGTTTCATGTATACAAACACATTGAAGTTAATTTTCATACATAAACTTTATGTGTATTCCATATGCTTATCATATTTAGTCTGTGTTATATAATTCTGATCATCCCAGCACGTCTACTAAATACGCTTCAAAAGTTAATGAATCTATTCTTATATCTTCCATCGCTCTGTTTTATGCAAAAGCGTAGTTGATTTTCGGTGTGGAGGCTTCTAGAGGCATGTATTAAAAAATTAATTATATGTATTTCATATTATTTATCGTGTATGTGTTTCTTGTTTTCTCCATCTTTTTTCATGTTTAATTATTTATTTTCAACTTCATTGTTGTGGTGTGGACTCGTGTTACCTTATATTATTACTATGTTGCCTTTTTGTAGCATAACATTTTGAAATCTAAACAGCCTCAAGTGTATTCTAATGATCAAAGATCTATGCATTAGATACGCTAAATACTTTTATGATTTTCAGAGCAGTATCGAGACAATTATTGACATGTGTTTAATGTTTTTTACATATCTTTGAAGTAAGTAGTGTTTACTGGTTTATTGGATTTGCTTGAAGATGGTTGATGATGAGGGAGTATTAATTTAAAACTGAAATGATTTGTGGTTTCAGGGGCATTACTGCTATCATTTCAAGTTGTTTAAAAGCCAAATAATTCTCAGGTTCAGTGCTCAACAGGCGTAGCAGTAGTTTTCTGTGTGATCTAAAGCTACTATAAAAAATTAGTTAAAAGGAACTTGATTCGTGTTTAATAGGTTCTCTTTATCACCAAAATTTTAATTAGAGTATGATAAATGTTAAGCCGAATGCTTTTAGTTTTAGATTTATTAATGAGTATGGCTTTAGAATTTTTATATGCTATCATTTACAATTATCTGAAATTGATTCTTAAATGTTGGATGACAGCCAATACCTCATTAATGCCTCTGCTTCAGTTCTTATTAATCATTATAGGCTACCATTATTGCTTATTTTTAACCCTTATCCTTGGTTATGATTGAGAGACTTTTTCCATTATGGACAGAGACAGAGTAGAAGAATTTGTATTAGTTATAGACTAATCGTTAATCTTAATCCTCCAATAATTCGAGTGAATTGATTAAAAAATTGGCTTTTTCTGCCACCTTCATATGTCTAATCTACCTCTTTCACTCCATTCCAATAAAAAATTTCAGTCATCATTTAACATAGTTTAAGTGGATGTTGATGCTTCACTTGTATTTGGACTTGATCTCTCAAGTCTTTAACCTTTTCCTCTCTTCTTCTACACAAGGTTGTGAATTTCAATTACCAGTAATATTTCTTTCATTTGAGCTGTTTTTCTTTTTTCTAACAAATCCACTTGAGGTTTCTGTGTGCTTCTATTTTATTCTTTGTATTGATCAAGAGGGCCCTCCAGAGGCAGAGGCAGAGCATGAGAACCAATTGATTCTTAAAATTGACCCCTATCAAACTTTTTTGCCACACCCATGTCTCATTAAAGGCATTGAGTAAATTCGTTTACCACCCATCATATTTAATATTGGCGTGTCCATGGGGTCTGTTCTTTGAGTTTGCTTTTAAAATTATTAATATAAATGCAATGAGTGATTCCGAGGGGGGAGCGCTCTAGTGCAGAGCTCAACTCTCATTAGTCACATAGAAGAACATCTTGACCCCATTTCCCAAAAATAAAAGGCAAATTCAGGGTCCACATTCTAAATAATGTTTACAACTTAATTATTCAGTTGACACATGTTTTTCGTTCTTGGAAAAAAGGGTGAGAACGGGATCACTAATAACAAAGCAGGATTTGATATAATCCTGAATTATTTTGTCTATCTGCATTATTTAGGTGATTTACTGTGTATTCAAACACAAAGGTCTTTTACAAGTCATTGTTAGGAATAGGAGAGGAGCTTTGTTTTTTGCACGAAGCAGATAATAACCACACATATAAATGACTAATCTTTTATTGAAATTGAAAGATTAATGACAACCAGTTTGAATATACACCTAGCTGCTGAGGATATTGATGTTTCAAACAAAATATTATATTTTGATATTCATGTGCCTCTGTTAGATCCATATCGGAAATCAATACATGGCATAAGTGATTGCAATACTTTTTTCTTACTGAATTCCGGTCATGCAAACTGATCCACTACTATGATAAATATATATAGATGTTTTTCAGGTTGGCTACTTAAAATATGGAGCATTGGTGTTTTTTAGTCTGAGATATTTAGTTCCTGTCTATATCAACCCTTCGTTTGTTATCGAAGATTACAAGATAAAAGTGTGAAACAAAATATGGCAGACTTGAGGAGTAATTCCAGAACATTGACTTATAATCAATCTTGGACTTACCTCAAGCTCCATCACTTCGGAAATTAACCTTCTCACTTTCATTTCTTAGAATAACTGTTAAGAACCCCAATTTTTCAAACTATTTGGATCATCCTTCTAATAAGTCCGAACTCATAAAATATAGTTAATTCTTAACTTATGAAAAGCAATCCAACTTTCGCAACTTTAATTGTACCCTCTTTTAACATTCATTGAATTTTGTATTATGGCCATAAACCGGTCCACTTTGATCAACAATATAGCCGGTAAAACTGGTTTCTCATCTGTCTGCTTGCTTTCATCAAGGTCCCCTCTACTTTTTGCATTAGCTAAAAGGAATTTACCCTACGGAGACACCATCCTATAAGAGATGAAGCTTCAATCTGCATCACAAAAGCGATGGGCTCCACAACACCATAATTATTTATATTCTTCCTCTTGATGATTTACCTCAAAACTCCATATCTACCGTTCATGAGCGGAGGAGACCAGATTTTATTAAAGCTTTGGGGACCCTTTCCACATTTAATGTTTAAGTTGTCTGGTTGGTAACTTGGTGGCAAGTAATAAATTTTAGAAATTCAAATGACATTAATCTTATTGGTACTATCATACAATCTACAACCACAACGAACAAAACAACATGGAGTTCATGTTTATGACTATGAACTTTCCGACCCCTTTTTTTACACAACCAGAACGTCATCATCTTCTTCTTCTTCATAGCCAAACAACCAAAACCCAACCATCAACTAGTGCCGGTGATGCACACACTCTGTGGGAGTGACTGGGAACCTAGCAGCATCAGCGCAGTAGTCATAGATGAGGTGATTGGCTCGAACCCACAAAAGCTGGTGGTTTTGGTGCAAACTCAGCTCGGACATTGTAGGCTCATCCCACCAGTACCTTTTCTCGGCACTGCTGCTACATTTCTTTGCATTATCAACTGCCGCTACTGATACTGGGCATTCGCACGCATCGATTTCAAAGCCCTTGTATGAGGCTAAGAAGGGTGCATGGCTCCAGTCAGTTTTGATCCGGCCACCTTGTGTGGCCCAGTCATCTGCATTCCATATTGAACTGTACACTCCCATGGGTTGATCCTTAGGAAAGGGAATTCCTTTGTGTTCCAAGTTGGTGTGCACTCTAACTGGGGTCTCATCCACCAAAAATCTGAACAAAATCAAGACATTGAACTATATATTAGATACCCAAATTACAAACAATATCCTTACCTACCAAATTTAATGACGCCTTGAACATTACATAATTCATTTCACAGAGACCTAGGTGAAAATGCATTGAGTTATCTCCTACCCCACCTCACAGAGGAGTCAGTAGGAATCATCAGAAACTAGGTGGAGTATGACATGTATGTCATTTGTCATTGCGATAAGCCACGGTGAATATGGGAAACATTACAGAGTATACATGTTTCTCTGTAGATCTGAATGGGACCCATGGGGGCATGTATAAGTCATCCAAGATTCGTTCCCCTTTTGTGGGTTTGTTACTTCCTATGGATCTTTCTATACCAACCAAAATCTAATGGCACCCACTGTGCACACACGATTCATGTTAAATAATTTGTTTATGTTACTTCACTTGACACTGATTATTAATACTGCACTATTATTCCCCTCCCCTTTATTTAGAGCTTTTCAGATTCCTGAAGATAAAAAAAACTAATATGCACCCAAATATACAAGTAAATCCATAACAAATACAAATATTATGCCTGTGATTTTATATATTTTTAGTGAAGAAGAAAAAGATGGTGCTTACACAACTTGGCGCTGGTTCCATAGGACTGAATAAGTGTGAAAGTCCTTGGTGGGGTCGAACCAGAGGTCCATTCTCTGTTCCCTGTTACCTACGCCATTCACATACACATTGGTTTGGATCAGGTAGGGTTCACCTGTGGTGTTCCCCAGGAACTCAAAATCAAACTCGTTGTGATTTGGACCATCTGATGACATCTGGGTTTCATAAAAGAAATATCAGAGTCAGAAACATGTAAATTAAACACACAAGTAATAATTATAACAGAACAAGAGAGTAAAGGATATTGATGGAGCCCTAACAGTTCTACAGCTAATATGGAAAGAACATTGATTTTTGGTTCTCCGTGATGACGATTAATCAAACGAAGGGTAGAAGAGAAGATGTAGCTCGAAATGATAGTATTGGTTGCAGGGCTATGATGGGACTGTGATAAAATAAATATGAACATTAATGAAGTTCATGAGGCTGACAGGAGTCGGTAACCGTGCTAGACGAAGTGTTACTAGTTATTAGCTTGGCTATTATAGCTATTTCATGACTCCAAATAAAGCCAAACTTTAAGTTTTGTCTGTAAATGAAAATTTTTCAATGGTTTGGCTTAATTGCGTTTAACATTATTAAATCGGGTCCCGCCTCAAGGAGTAGATAAAGCTGAGTTATTACCAAATAATCAAAGTAAAGTAGGTAGAGAAAATGAGTTAAGGTAAAAAAATTAAAATGGGGCTAATATGAAGAAGAAGATGAATAATCTTTCATTCATTTTTTTATGAGACATGAATAACACTCACATAGAAAGCAGTAACAGTTCCAGCAGAGTCTCCCTCGACTAGTTTAATTTGCATTGAGACTTTCCCAAACATGTACTTGCTCTTTGATGCAAATCCGGCACCTGAAATCAGCAACCCATTATTCATTATTACTCTTAGAACATCGCTCAAATGAAAGCCAGGAAAAAAAAGTACAATGAGGTTTCAAAGAATAATCAATAGATAAAATAGCTGAATGAACAACATAATGCATAAAAGGAAGTTAATGGTCCTGAAACACAAAGATAAGTGTTATTTACCAGAATAGTTATCAAGCTTGAGCTTGAGAGTGTCCCCTTCTTGAGTAAAATGATCAAGAGCCCAGCTAGGCTGGTATAGCTCTTCAAAGTTTCTTGAGCTAACCAAACCAAGCAAAACAAAACCCACAAAGAAACCCAGAAGCACAGACATTTTAGCCATTGGAGAGGAAGAGGAAGAGAGAGAGAGAGAGCCGAGAGAGTTGGAGCTTTTTCTGTGAAATGCTCTGCTGAGAGTTTACAGAACACTGGGATTTTATAGCCAATTCTATTGGCTTCTTTAACAAGCACCATTTACTATCTTATTGGCCACGTCATCCGGATTCTCATGCCATGTAATATCCCACGTAGGATTCGAGACATGAATAAATTGACAAATTAAGCTAAAATTAAAAATGTAGCCGTTGCTATGCATGATTTAGGTATTAGCTGGCTAAAGCTGTGAACTGTGGAGTGGACGCAGTGGGGCTGCACTTGGTACGACATGTCGCTGTTTAAAATAAGGGATGGATGGGAGTATTGATCTAAACGAATGAAGAGTTGACAAGTGGTGACAGACAGCTGTTTCACTTATGTGTCCAGTTGTCAATGGCAGTATGAGTTAAAAATTAAAAAAAGGGTCCCTCTTTCTTCTCACGCTTTGAAATATCTTTTGTAAAACTTTCATACTCGCGAAGATATATAATTCACTCTACTCTCTTCCTCCACTTACAACTTCTACCGATCCATATTATACTAATCCATTGAAATTAGTATCATCTCATAGACTCATACTAATTTCAATGGATTAGTTTAGTTCTAATTGGATGAACAAAATATTTGAATAGAAAAACAGATGGCAAAATGTAATTGATGTATAAATATTTAACATGTTTTAAAAAGAAAACTAGTGTTTATTGAAGTTTAAATAACTAAATATGAAAAATAAAAATAACGAATAAAGGAAAGTGAGTATAGTAAATATGGAAGAGCAGAGAGTAGCTGACTTTATCACCTTTGTTTTTTGGTTTTACTTTGCTGACAAAAATGCCAGCTGGGCAGTACAAGAGCATTATGGAATTAGAATGCCATATCTCTTTACAGTTAAAATTTAATTTCATTTAAAGTTGGGAATTTAATTCCAAAAAATAAATATATAAGGTACGTGGAGATGCGTGCAATATTATAATAAGAAAAAAATACAAGTGGAGGTGGAGCAGGTGTTGGAAATATGCGAGTAAAAGATATTTTAGAGGTTAATGAAGGAAAGGGTGGTCCACCATTTTATTAGTTTTTAATCATCATTTTTTCTCTTTTACATCATTTTTTTCTTTATCAATCATTACACTTTTATAATCTTAATTATGAATTAACCCCAAGACCAAGAGCAGTGTTAGTAATTAAGTGAAAAATCAATAACCTATTTAACAAATGGTGGTCAAACAATGACTTTTAGTGGAAAGACGAGTTTTAACTAAAGTGGTAAATTAAAGTTAGGGGTAAAATGAGGAAAATAGTGCATGAATGAAGATACAAGACAATAATTGTACGAACACAAGCTGGAAATTACTTTTAAGTAAGCACGCATATCCACAAAGAATAATCTTCACTCTCTTGCTCTAATTTCTAACCTTGTCAAGGTTTCTGACATGCTAAATTAGATATTTATTTCGTGACCATCAAGTACTCAAATAGTACACTCCCGTTCCTCGATAAGACCCGGCTGGACTATTTCCATTTGTTGCATTTTGAATTTTAGATCGAACTTCAAGTTTATGCTACCCATTTTCCAATTTAATCTGTTTTAAAGTTAAAAATCCTATGTATGAGTCAGAAAAATCATTACTTGTGCTGAACCCCCTTATGCTTATCACAAGAATGATATATTTTTTAAAAAAGAAATTGAAAGTGCATGGAAAAACGAGCTCTCTACTCCTTAAAATAATCATGATTACAACTGTAGTTTTCCGATTGGAAAATTGAATTTGTAGTTGAACATTAAAAGCAGGAGTGAATGCAATTGGAGGGTGAAGTACAGATTGAGATGAAATGAATGGATGATGAAGAGCTCATCTCGTGTATAGAGGGTAGGGAAGGGAGCAGAGTAGCTAGCTGTTTTTGCATTGATGCTTTCATATTTCTATTTCTGTATCGTCTCTCTACAGAGCACTTTGTAAATTGAAATCAAGAAATCCAATCTTACTAGCCTAGCAATAGTTAAATTTGGAAAATGGGTATCTTCCTTGTAATTTAGGTAAATATTTAGATTTGATAGGAAAGATGAGTAGACGTCAGAATCAGATTGAACAAAAACGACTGTGAATGCACAGGGATTCGGTGGTAGAGTGCACGCATCTTGACGTAAATGTGTCTTATCCAACTTGATGCATTTTATTTCTCAAACTCTGTGACTTCTTTCACTTTGGCTGCCCACAAACAATTATTTAATCCTACATTAGAGTAATGGACAAGTTTGTTCTGTGTGGCACGTGAAATGTGTTTGAAATTTATTTTTATATAAGTATTATATTATTCACATTACGGCTTGCATTAGCCAAGCCTAGGAGGGAGGCTGCACAATTTCGCACGTGATGCTTTATTAGTTTCAATGTTGTGGAATTTGGGGATCATCCTGTCTCACGAGATCACAAGTAAACAAACTCTCCATTATTGTACCACACACAGTGGAATTGGATTTGGAAGCAAGCAATTTAAGTTGGTTCGGATGTTGTTCTTGCACTTATCTAGCTATGAAATTGATGTTTATGGCGAGTTCTTCATTCATAATACAAAACTGAATAACAATCTTCACTGCTTGCAGGACCGACATTAAATATGTTTGGATCTTCTGGTCACTCTCATGTGCTTAAGATTTATCATCTCCATACGATTCAAAGACTACTTTTCTTTCTAGTCTTGTTTCAGTTTTGTCTTTCTCCTTTATAACTATAATTTGCCAATAGCTGGGTGTAGATCTCAGTTGGCATGGGGAAGATTAAATGAAGAGAGTTAAATCCTTCACATTCGACACTAAACAGCTGAATCTTTTGTTGGAGACACTACAGAAACCAAAGTGAATGTAATTTCCAAACAATTGAACTCGTACTAATAAAATTACAGTGGCCACTTTCGCATTGGAGGGCTCAACGGACCAGCCCGCATTGAAATTGAAGCCATCAGTGTTTCATCTTTCGTTGTGAGTGTTCCGGACCTGATATAATAGTCCAAGGAAAAAAAGAAAAAAAGCAAAAGCAAATCGTGGGAGCCACCATCACCGTCGGTGAACTAATGACCATGGAATGAACGTGACAGGATCCACCACCATTTATCCAATTGAGAACCACTGGTCTGATATATGTCTCACAATTATTTAGTATTTTACGTGTTGGCCAACAGCAATGGGGGCACAAAAATCTCTTTTCCTAGACTTGGGGATAAATAAAATTCTCCGTTGGAGAGTTATGGGTGTCCTGAACCAGCAGATAAGATGATATGCTAAAGAGGAACATTACACTCAGTAGTAGATAGAGCGTGATTTCATCAGAGATCCAAGATCTATTATCGCCTCAGAGATGATTGGTTCAGGTCCATCTTGTGTGAAAACAAACAAAATGGAGAAACCGAGAACATATGTATGTTACCGCGATGCTGCTAACACTATAAAATGATATATCCATTACTTGCCAAAGAAAATCCTATTTATAACATCAACAGGCAAAGCATAAGCTGGATCAATTGCTTTCAATTCAGGATATTCAAGAAATAAAAGTCCTGCATCAAATGGTAAACAAAAAAGACTTTAGCCTTGGTAAATGAAATTTACTAAATGCAAAATGCTGTATATGAAATGTCTCACAATTTTTGAATGTTTGAAACCAATAAGTTACAGGGGGACCAGCCCCGCAAATAAATAAATAAAGAAAAAAATTGAGTAAACACTTAAAAGTTCTAGGTCAGCTGACTGTAGTAAGCCCTGTTTTTCCTAATAAATTTCTAATTCATAGTCTGAATCTTCTGTAGTTGTAAAAACTATTCTTACAAGTACTGCATTGAAATTAGGAAATTGGCAGTTTGATAAGGGATGGAGAGCAAATTCCCAAATGATAAAAGTAAGACTACAGTGAAAATAAGATACTAAAGGACTAAACAGACTGGGAGAATTGCACATTAATATTGCAATCAGCAAGAATTTTACAAGGACAAGTCGGAGATAGAGATCAAACAATTTCCGAGAGATAACAGGAAATTCAACCCATTATCATAGTTGATGTGGCTGTTGTCATATAAGAATCAGCATGCAAATTCTATGGCTTTCTATCCTGAAGTACAGAATAATAAAGAGCACACTAGATGATGCAAATCCATGCATAAGACTCCCCACCATGAGTGCATCCAAATCCACCATCCAGATTTTTGCAACTCACTATGTAGTTCACAACCTTATCTACATTGATTTTATCTAGTCGGTGTAATATTTGAGAGACAACATATGGCAATACATGAGAATCTACAAAAGAAAAAGAAAATGGTAGAGGAGAAAACATGCACTGGATGCATGTAAAACAAAGAATCTGGCAAACCAAACCGTGTATCCACTTTGCCCCACGTCCCCGGAAAAGGATCCATCTTCATTTTGCAGCCCAGCAATATCTGACTTGAAATTTAAGTGAAACAAATGGTTAAAATTTAAAGTTCCGGCAGCCAATCTGTTTGCCTGTTTACTTCTTCATACTTGAGTAAGCAAGAACATAACAGAAGTGACAACTATAACAATCACGGTTCACTAATTGCCATGTCAATCAAATGAAATTCTACACGTGGAAAGAAAATCATGATTATAACTAGAACTTTTGTATTTCAAAGATTTTCTGAGAAGCAAAGAGTTACAGATTGCATGGTGAAGTAGCTTTGTAATGAAGAGTGACAATCCGACAAACAAATTTCCAATTCCAAACAATAAGGATACCATTTGACACCTTATCAATGTCAAGAACATCTGGCTTATCAATGTCAAGAAAATCTGACAGCACTGAGGGTAAACAGTATATGTGGATCATATCCAATATTACCAGCAAATCCACCTACATAACAAAAAATTTCCATCATCCATCCCTTTGTTATTATCATCTGAATTTATCAACACCCTGATCTCTTGACTGATAATAATATGAAAAATGTATCAGTAAATGCTGTATGGTTTAGATTTCTTGAACTGTCAAGTAATAAGCATCAATTATTTCATCCAGATATATATATATATGTGTGTGTGTGTGTGTGTGTGTGTGTGTGAAGAAATGTGAGCATTTATGGATGAATTGAGAGAGTTGTCACGATTGCCTAGAATAAAAGATCAATGTTTGTATAAAAATAGGCTTCTCTACAAACCAGACTCACGTTGGCACTTCATCATTCATGAAATAACTTCTTCTTTATATACAATATCAAGTTTTCTTAAAAGTTAAAAGATCCAGAGTCGTCAATCCCCAATATGCCCCTTTCAGTCTCAAATGCTCCATCACTACAGATTCAAAAGTATCATTTTTCTAAGAAAACAATGAATACATAACCATAAAACAATGAATACATAACCATAACACTCTGGTGAACAACCTCACCTGTATATCTTAATGGATGTGTGTGGAAGTGTATGAGTGGAGTAAGCTAACACACACCTTTTCCACTGATATTATGTATTTACATGTTTATCAACTGCCAGCTCCCCCATCTGGCATCCAAAACTGTACCACAATTATTTTAATAACTTCACAATTTCAGATACTAAAAATACAAAAGTGACTGCAAAATCATAATGGGTTTGAATATATTTCAGTCACTTGAAACTTGGGTTCTTCATGTCATTAAACCACTTCACTAATTGAAATTCCTTGATCAGCAAACATTACATTAAAATTTCATTACCAACAAGGCTATATTAGCGATCTTATGGAAAAAAATAGCAGTAACCGTCAGTAACAGGATTTCAGAAACAACGGCAACACAAATAAAAGAAGTAGTCACAAACAACAAAATCAGAAATTAATTGGCTACAAGCCAATGACAACGGCAACAATGGGAGCATAAGTATTAAGAAGGCAGCAATAATTATCATATATCAATAACAAAATTAACAACATCAAAAAACAGATACTGAAGACACCTCATCAGTGGTCAAAACTAAAAGAAATCAACTATGACAATAGGACGATAGCACAAATTACAGTGACAAATTTCATTAACACTTGGATTGAAATGAGAACTAAAATCAATAAACAAGTGAACTCGCATATCTCTAACACATGGAAAATTGCAAAAGTAACTGGAGAATGAGATGTTAACTAATCGTAAGAACATCAAGAAATTCAATTACGAAAGACACCTTTAAGAAATAACAGAAACAAAAAAATGGTCCTAGTTTGAGCACGACGTAACTAGCAACTTCGGAGGTACTGAAGTTCCAATGGTATCTCAATTGCAAAATCTACTGGCCAAATTCTGCTGCTGCGAATCAAAACTCTGGTGGAGCGTCCGTATACGAAGAAGTATTCTCCCGCTTTGTTTGCTTGCTCTACCCAAATCTACGATCTCCTGCTGCCAATGCTGTAAATTAAATGGCCGGGCCGGACTGGAACGTCAAAAAGTTTCATTTGCTGAGTGTTAAAAATCCTCAAGTCTCCAAGATAGTTTTCAAATACAAATATTTTTATCCAAAATAAAGTTTTTTCATTGTAAAAATTGTCTTCGTAACTTGTCCAACTCATGAAGCATTAGTAAGAAGAATAAAAGAACAATACAATTAAGAAAAAAAAAAAAACTCATGCAAGTATCGATTATAGTATATTTTCTAATTTCAGAAGTGATTGGATTATTGTAATGTCGTTCAAATTTTGATTTTTAAATACTTAAGATATATAATCTGTATGGAAGAAATTTTTACTGGAAATCAATCAAATTTTATCACACCTATTAATTTTTCAGGCAATTGATTGAAACAACTGTGGAAGTGTTTGCTGCTTTCTTAAAAATGATTTTGAAGAAGAATTCTGGATTCCTACTTATATCAAAAAAAAAAAAAAAAAAATTATCTGGAAATTTTGCTTTTCAAACATTGTAATTCATAAAGATGGACCAATGGTTATATATCTTCTTCAGTAAGGCAATACTTGAACAATAATGCTATAGATATCGGCATTTTTACACTGAAATCTTGTACCGGTCTACGTGTCTTGTGATTCACACCAGTAAACCAAACACGTTTCACGTTATTAAATTTTTTTTTTAGTGAACGGCCGTTCATCGAATATAGATGGCCGTTTACTTACATGGACTCTCGTCCAAATTATATGGACAAGGGTCCATTTACTACGAACGGGCGTCCCCATTTAAAGGACGCCCGTCCATCAGTAAAATAGAATAAAAAATATAAACAAAATTAAGAGATGACCATCTATAACTTGGGGACGATCGTCCCAAAAAATGGACGGACGTCTATCCAATATTTTAATAATAAAATTTTATTAAACAAAATTAATGGTCGGGCGTTCATAATGAACGTCCGTCCATTAACAATGCTTTTAAAAAATAAAAAAAGATTTGGATAACAGTCCATAAAGAATAGGCGCCCGTCCAAAAAATTTTAAAAGAAAAATAATGGACGGGCATTATATACTTAAAGAAGCTTCCCTCAACTTCTTTGACTTATACGTCCGTCCATACTAAGAATTTTTCTTTGCAAAATGTCTGCAAGCATGAGATCAGATTCATGAACTGTAGAAAAGCACCGATCAAAGTTGTGTAAGCTGAAAAAGTGTTAGGGCAAAAAATCGTCTTGGGCTTGACGAGGACCAATAACGAAATAAACATGTCACGACCCAAAGCCTCAACCCAATCCCGATTGGGCCCACGCTTAAAATCACCTTGCGACCTACCCACTCTATGAGTTGGGCTATCCTACAAGTTAAGCTAAACTGGGTTTCAGCCCATTAGCTCACAGGATATAAATAGGAAATCAGAATCTCATTCTATTTCCTCTTCTACTAAGATTTCAAATCTCACTCAAACTATTAAACTTGATCTGATAAGGTCAAGAAATCATATCTCTTTCATGATAGGGATTATCTCCCAAAATAGGACTTAATGTCCTACTAAGATTCCAACTCTTATTTAAACTATTAAACTTAATCTGATAAGGTTAAGAAATCATATCTCTTTTATGATAGGGATTATCTCCCAAAAGAGGACTCAATGTCCTACTAAGATTCCAACCCCTTAGGTTCACTATAAAAACAGAGGCTTGCCCTCTCATTAAGGAGGCAATCTCCCACAGTCAATCTATACTACTCAAAACCATCTATTCGCTCCTAAGTTCTTGCTCCCAAGAACTCGACACCTCCGCCGTAGTCCTAGCCTCCGACAAGACTCCTGGTAATTCTTCTTCTCTTTAATTCTTATTAAATCTCTTTCAGCCTTGCTGACTTGAGCGTCGGAGTGCCTACGGCAAACACCACCTTGGTGTTTTCCTGAAGCCTCACGCTTGCCCTTTCATGTGTGCAGGTCTAATGGATTGTCAGTGACCTCAACCTCACGGGATCACACCCTATTTTCATGACGCTAGATTTTTTGCATCTACAGTTTGACGCCCACCGTGGGACCCTGACAATTATCTGCCAACGACGACTTGCAACATGAGAGGAGGCGCAAAACTCCTTTGACTGACATCTTTAATTAGAAAGTTAAATCATGATAAGAAAGTTTTATTTACTTTTCTCCATTTTAAATTCATTGGAAGTATCTAGGAATCATTCACATATCATATCATATCATATTATATTTGTTCAGAGGAAGCATAATGTTTTGAAGCATTAAGACGCATCTCCCATGTTCATTATTTGTTCATGCACCGCTTTAAACATTGATCACGTTTTGGGACTTTATGTGCATGAGTGCATGCTTAATTGCTTATTTGGAAGGTATATCATGTTTTAAGTATCCTTGTATGTCTTGGGCATGTTTTAGAATGTTTAAAAACATCTTTCCAGAACTGACTTTCGAGCCAAAATCCCAAAACCCTTGTGTAGCTTCATTCGACTTTGCAATATATTCTAAACCCATGGAGCCGAATGAAGGTATCGCATATCTTGAACTCCCCTTACAGAAACAATTTTTGCTTCTTTCCAAACACCAGAAAGAAAAACAAAAAAAAGAAATTCAAAGCCTGTCCGTTTTCTTCTTCAGAAGCGCACAAACCAACCCATATTTCACCAACACAACTTGTCGTTTTTCGAAATTTCCTCCAAAATACAAATCCCAAGCACAAACAGAAAACCAAACACTTCCAAGCACTAGAGATCCTTCAAAAATTTCTCATCCCGTCTTTTACCTACACTCCACCAGCAGACCAAAAAAAAAAAAAAAGGAAAACCAGTCAGAGAATGTCAAAATTGCCTTCAGAAAATCCAAAACCCGTATGCTAGAGAAGCCCATACTTTTCTCATTCGAAAATCACCAAAACTGCCTCAGTGTCTTCCAAAAACAGTCTAGAAAGTGTTCAGTGCACAAAAAGAACAAAGGAAGAAGAGAATCAAGAGAATTACCGTGAAATTGCTGGAAAAATCACCTACTCCATCAGTTAAAAAAAAAAAAAAAAAAAGCTTCTCTTTCAAAGAAAAAAGAGATGAAGGGAAGATAATGTGTCAAAGTTTCAATTGAATGGATGCCAAAACATGTTTTATTGTCTTTTAGTGCACATTATTTAAAAAAAAAAAGAAGGGCCATGTGTCGAACAATGGTGAGACTTTGAAAAAATAAGCTTTTGCCGCCTCCTGCACAAGGAATCCATGTTTCATGTGTTTTGCTCACATGCTTTGATACTCCTTTGGTGAAAAAGAGCCGAATAGATCAAAGTTTTATTTGAAAATCTTTTCGTTTGCCGAATGGACATCACAAAAGACACCTTCAAAGGCCACATCTTCCAGGATGAACCAAATAGATTGAACAACAACAACATCAACAGCGGCAGATGTTGGCTTAGCAAAACCTCTCAAGTATGCATCATCAACAATTGGGCCCACAAAATAATATTCCACGATTACAGTCACAACAGCTACTTGGAAATCAGTCTGGAAACTCAAGCATGCAAACTAATCAAGACTTTGTCCATATGCTACAACAATCCAAGGTTCCATTGCAGAAACAAAGCCAGTAAAGTGCACCTTCATTCCCGAGTCAAGGGAAATAGTCATAGTTGCATCAGATACAGCATCAATTAAGGTTTCTGTTGGATCTCTACAACAAATTTCTGTGGGTACTTCTCAACAAGCAAACAGGAATACTTTGTCATCACAAAGTGGAGTTAATATGCTGCTGTCAAATATTAATCCCCTCCAGTCAAATTCAAATACGATACAACACCAGCATATGAAACAAGAGCACTAACAAATGCTGTAGTCCCCACAACTCAAACAACAAATGCAGCAACACCAGAGGCAGAGTCAAATAATGCAGAAGCCGATGCAACAACAGCGACAATTGCATTAGCGAGCAAAGCAGAACCTGCCGGGGCATGCGCAAACGCATCTTTCCCTTAAATGATCCTCCATTCGACACCACCTTGGCACATTTGGCATGCGCACCATTTTTTCCTGGTACGTTTTACGCAAAACTTCATTTTTCTCTGCTTTTGCAAATCACATAGTAGAAGCATTCACCCCATTTGTCTTTTTCTTTCTCCATTTGGCTTAATTTTTATTTTGTTTATTACACGTGCACGCCATGCTGCCATGCGTATTACTTCACCTCTTAACTTACACCCAGTTTGGTTTATTTTTTCTACATTCGACTTATTACTTGAACACATGCAGCCCATGCATTTTACATTTCCATTTAGCTCACTCTTCATTCGATCTATAACACATGAACACCACGCATATTAGCTCCCTATTTGGCTCTTTGCTTAAAACATGCATGCCATGCAAGTCACCGCTCCAACTTCAATCAAAAGGTTTCGACTACAAGTCGGTCACGCAGACTTGACCGCAAGCTCCATACAAGCTCTACTTGGCATACACCTTCAAATCGGCCTGCCCGATTAATGTACAGACACCTTCAAATCGGCCTGCCGGATAAATGTACGGACACCTTCAAATCGGCCAGCCCGATAAACGTACGGACACCTTCAAATCAGCCGGCCCGATAAACGTACGGACACCTTCAAATAGGCCTGCACGATAAACGTACAGACACCTTCAAATCGGCCTGCACGATAAACGTACAGACACCTTCAAATCGGTCAGCCCGATAAACGTATGGACATCTTCAAATCGGCCTGCCCGATAAACTTACGGACACTTTCAAATCGACCGACCTGATAAACGTACGGACACCTTCAAATCGGCCTGCCCGATAAACATACGGACACCTTCAAATCGGTCTGCCCGATAAACGTATGGACACCTTCAAATGGGCCACGCCGATAAACATACGGACACCTTCAAATCGGCCTGCCTGATAAACGTACGTACACCTTCTCGCTCTCCCCGCCGATCCACAGATTTACACCTTCGGATCGACCCTGCTCGATCCACGGATTTACACCTTTGATTGGCCCTGCCTGGTCCATAAAGCTACACATTCAGTCAGCCAGATTGGTTGAAGGGTTCTTGCACCTCAAATTGACAAGTCATCGACCCAATCCACACAACGATCCATCCGACCTAACGAGCTGCTATCACTAATCCGCCCAGTCTGCACTCATTCGATTTAATCTACTCTCTAAGCTAAATACTCTTTAACTTAGAGAGTGGGGGGCTAACTGTTAGGGCCAAAAATCATCTTGGGCTTGACGAGGCCCAATAACGAAATAAACATGTCACGACCCAAAGCCTCAACCCAATCTCGACTGGGCCCACGCTTAAAATCACCTTGCGACCTACCCACTCTATGAGTTGGGCTATCCTATAAGTTAAGCTAAACTGGGTTTCTGTTAGTGTATATTAGTGTATGCCCTAGAAACCATTCGTGTTGTCGGTTTCAGAGTATTTTGTCTTGTATCTATATATATCATAAATAATAGAAGAAAGAGTTCTTTAATTCATATATGTAAATTGCTTCCTTTATTCAGTCATGCATTTAAAATAAAGTATGTATATGAATTGTCCAGATGATTCATTTAATAGGTAAATGAATTATCGAAAAGGGTTCCTTACGGAAGCAATATAAATTTGGGCAACTATATTGCACAGTAGGCATACCGGATGCTTCCGAAAGATATCATGAGTTGATATAAGTACGAATGACGATGATAGTCATGTCACTGGGGCATTGGTATGGATTAACGGTTGGTGAACTATTTTTTGAGCGTGGACCGAATAACGACAAATCACTTGGAAAAGCATGTAGTCAATGATTTATCGTTTGGTTATATCAGTGCACAATGTAGTCCTTTGACCTGAGACATTGTAGTCGGATTCGATATGGATGCGTATGGTTCATACGGTGTATAAGTATGAGACTAATCATGTTTCGTACAATAAAGCCTATTTGGTCATGCGTTGTTCATATGCGGAAACGAACGATGGTCAAGAGGGGATCCATTGACTCGAAAATATAGGATCGGGAGTACCGCTGACTCCATCCGGATTCGAGTTCCTAGACGAACATCGATAAATGTCGAAAAACTGAATCTCTGGCCAGAGTCTATTATTAGTCATACAAAAGTAAGTTTGTGATGACAAGTTTGACATATTGATCGACAATTGGTAGAAGATCGAGTTTAGGATTTTGACGTTCCATGAATCCATACTCGATTAGGATATCTCAATGGAGGGACTTTACCTGCATGGTACGTATGATCTTAAATGGGTTCGATGAAGTATTTCTTCATCGTGGTTTAGGGACTATGGCACATTGCTAGATGTTTACCATAGTCGTTGGGCCTCCGGACAGGTTTTCGGATTCATCTAGAACCGGCCCACGGCTAATCCACGGTGGACCTACATGGTCACACCAATAGCCTTGAGAAGTTAGAGAAGGACGAGAGAAAGAAATGATTATTCGAAGAGGGCTAGCACCTTCCGAGGGTAATAACGGGATTTCTATGGTAATAGTTACATAGAAAACTATTTGTGACATTTTAAGGATTAAAATGGTCAAGCAATAATTAATTATATTTAATTATTATATCTTAAAGTGTTAAGATTAAATCTTAAAGTGTTAAGATTAATGAGATGAACAAAAATAACCTTTTAATAGTTAAAGGGTAAAATGGTAACTTTATGGGTTGTCATTGTAAACTAGTTTAGTTTACATGGGCCCTTGAATAATATTGATTATTCAAAGGGTAGCATAATAAATTCATGGGGTCCCTTTATAAAATAAGATTTTATTGGGCTTTGAAGTGAAAAATAAATAATTGCAAAATTGCCCAAGTATATATAAATGCAAAAGGTTGCATTTTTGTTCATAACACACATTGTTCACTCAAAGCAAAACCAAAACTCTCTCTAAAAGCCACGACCACTCTCTAAACCTCTCAAGGTGGTGTTAAAGTGTGGAGGTCTCATTACTTTGAGGCTGATCTTCATCAATCCAAAGCAAAGGAGTAGGTATAATCTCTTTTCCAAGCTTTGTTTGAAAACCGGTTTTTAGAATCCATGCTTTCATGCTTTCATTCTCCATCTCCACCACTCTTCATGCATGCTGATTCTTTTAGTTTCAGCCCATTAGCCTGCAATAGAGTATAAATAGGAAATCAGAATCTCATTCTATTTCCTCTTCTACTAAGATTTCAAATCTCACTCAAACTATTAAACTTGATCTGATAAGGTCAAGAAATCATATCTCTTTCATGATAGGGATTATCTCCCAAAATAGGACTTAGTGTCCTACTAAGATTCCAACTCTTATTTAAACTATTAAACTTAATCTGATAAGGTTAAGAAATCATATCTCTTTTATGATAGGGATTATCTCCCAAAAGAGGACTCAATGTCCTACTAGGATTCCAACCCTTTAGGTTCACTATAAAAACAGAGGCTTGCCCTCTCATTAAGGAGGCAATCTCCCACAGTCAATCTATACTACTCAAAACCATCTATTCGCTCCTAAGTTCTTGCTCCCAAGAACTCGACACCTCCGCCGTAGTCCTAGCCTCCGACAAGACTCCTGGTAATTCTTCTTCTCCTTAATTCTTATTAAATCTCTTTCAGCCTTGCTGACTTGAGCGTCGGAGTGCCTACGGCAAACACCACCTTGGTGTTTTCCGAAAGCTTCACGCTTGCCCTTTCATGTGTGCAGGTCTAATGGATTGTCAGTGACCTCAACCTCACGGGATCACAACCTATTTTCATGACGGTAGATTTTTTGCATCTACAAAAAGCAGGCCTGAATTTGAGTGTTGTTTGTTGAAAATGTGAGCAACTTTAGTTGTTGAAAGAGTGACTCCTTATAGGTTTGGGAATAATTCCATGGAAAAAAAAAAAGTCAAGAAGCAGGTGCCATGAAAATAAAGTAAAAAGCAGGTGCTATTAAATAGGTAAATGGACCCCCGTCGAATACTTTTTTTTTTTTTTTTTTTAATTTAAACCATGGACGTTCATATAATAAAGACACCCATTCATTCAGTAGGACACGGTCCATAATATAGATGGGAGTCCATGATTTTTGTTTTTAATTTTTTTTTAGTTTAAATTATGAACGGACATCCATTATAGGTGGACGATCGTTCATATAATGTGGACGATCGTTCATATTAGATGGACGATCGTCTACTTAAAATGAACGGTCGATGTTTACATTATGGACGGGCGTCTCTTATTTGCGGACGCCCGTCCAAAATTCAGGAACGACCGTCCATAACTGATGAACGGAAGTCCCTAATTTTTTTTAATTTTTTAAAACCATTAATAATGGACGGGTGTCCTTTAAATGGGGACTCCCGTCCATAGTCGATGAACGACCGTTCACTAGAAAAAAATTTAATAACGTGAAACGTGTTTGGTTTGTTGGTGTTAATCACAGGACACATAGATCGGTATAAGATTTCAGTGTAAAAAATATTGGTGTTTGTAGAATGATTGATACTTGAAACAGTCAAATAAAAGTAAAAATGAGGTGACCAGTCTAATACAGTAATGATTCAAACATGATAAAGATTCAATAGTGAAGCAGAAATCCATAGAATCAACTAGTGAACCAAAGAAGTAGACCTTTCCAGATAGGAAAATAATACAGTTACCGACGGTAGTATACCGAATTTGTGCATCGAATGACGTGACAAAATCTTGACCGTTGATTAATTTTAACTTAATATTAATCAACGGTCAGGATTTTGTCATGTCATTTGGTGCACAAATTGGGTACACTACCGTCGGTGGCTGTAGCATTACTCTTCCAAATATCCCTGGTAAGAAGTAACAAGGAGCTTCCGATCCCCGTTCTAGATTCAAAATAGAATGCTTTTCGCATCCGGAAGCGCTGGTTTGAGACCAGCTCGTGGCAAGGCTTTCCAGGTTTTGAGTAAAGGATCTCCAGCACGGGATAGTTCTCGACCCTTACTCATTCTATAGGGCGGGGTTGCTTGGAAGTTTGCAAGCATTTCTTTTTTTTTCAGTAGCTTTGGAAGAAAAGCCTCTATAAAGCATTAGAATGAGGGATAGGTTCTATTTTAGATTTCATCCAGTTATAAATTAGAAAAGGCCTTCTCAATATAGAAGTAGGTCGTAGAATCGATTTACCACTCCAAAAGGAGCCAGTTTCCAGGCCAAATTATCATATCGTTCTAGAAACCTTTGATTAAATACATTTCAACGGAAGGTCAGAAAGGGGGTAAACATTAATTGAATTGTGGCAGTTGGTGCTCTCTTTTTCATCATCAATATCTTTAGCATTACGTAGTCTCCTTGATTTCACTGTCAGTTTGGATTACCCACCATCTTGAAGAAAGAATCTGATTAAGTTATGGACGCAAATGCAATTTCAATTTTCAAATGCCCTTCATTTTCCATTGCCAAATATTTTGGTAAAGGGATGTCACTAACTATTATATAGTAATGGAAATACAATAATGTTGCCTATATAAGATATAAAAAAGTCTATGAAAACATAGAATGGTGGAATTAATTCAATGACAATATTTGTTATACTATGAGAAATTGTGAATGAAATGATATAAAGATATTGTTAAGAGTAATGCTAAAGGCCTACAATCACCGACGATAGTGTGTCGAATTTGTGCACCGAATGATGTGACAAAATCTTGACCGTTGATTAATATTAAGTTAAAATTAATCAACGGTCAGGATTTTACCACGTTATTCAGTACACAAATTTGGTGCATCATTGTCGGTGACTGTATTATTTTCCTATTGTTAAATGCCCTTAAGACCTGTATCACAAAATAAACGTTAATTCCGTCCTAAAATATTATTTGGAAAATAGATAGAAATGATTATCTGAGTCTCATTAATTAAGTTTGATTAATCTCAATACCCTAAATCTAAATTATCTAATACAATGAAGGGCAATGCTATAAAGTAGCCCTAAAACCATAAACCCTGCACATATATAGGCCCTAACCCTCCCTCCGTTCACCCTTCCAGCCGCTGCTGCCCCTTACAAAGCCCCCAACCCTAAAACCATCGAGTCACCGATTCGACTCAATGGGTCGAGTCATCCGAGTTCAGAGAAAGGGTGTTGGCTCTGTCTTCAAGTCCCACACCCACCACCTAAGGGTCCGACCCGGTTCTGTTCGCTTGATTTCGGTGAAAGGAACGGGTATTTGAAGGGGTGGTAACAGAGATTATCCACGATCCGGCTCGGGGCGCACCTTTAGCTCGCGTAACATTTCGACACCTTTTTCGATACCAGCACCAGAAGGAGCTGTTCGTGGCGGACTAAAGGATGTACAGGCGATTATGTCTGAAAGAAGGAACAAATCGATGGTGGAAAGGGCGTCTTGCCCTTGCGTTCGATTCCTGAAGGTGCGGTTGTGTGTAATGTGGAGCATCACGTTGGTGATCGCGGCGTGTTCGCGAGATCTTCGGGAGATTATGCTGTTGTAATCAGTCATAATCCTGATAATGGAACCTCCAGGTATTTTGAAGTTTTGTTTTGTTTGATTTGTTCTTCCATAATCTATTTAGGATTTCTGTTGTGATTTTGAAAGCGACAAATAAGAAGGATTGAGTGAAGGCCAATGTGATACATCATACATGTAGTATAGTTACTTCTTTAGAGCTATGAAGTTCTTTTTCACATAAAATTAATTTGTTAAAGTATGGTCCTTGTATTTTCTTTGTTTAGTGCAGTTGGGTTATTCCTACCTGAGCCATTAATTGTTTCATCATTTGTGTCTTAAAATGGATGTAAGAAGATGCTGTTCCTATGAATAATGACTTCTCTATCTGTTAAACCAAAGCTTCATCAATTGATATTAAATTTAATTTTCTTATAACTTCCATTTAGGCCAATGTGGTGAAATTCTTGTCTTGCACCTTTTCTTTTGGGTGGTTTCAGTTTACTCTTGCCCTATACTTGGTTCTAACTTCCTTGATAAATTACATGTTCATTTGGCAGATATCACCGTGTGATTCCTCATAAGTGACTTATATGACTTGTCCTAGCATTTTGGTGGACTCTTGCAGGCATGCATAAGTATGCTTGTTTTAATCTGTTGTTTAATATAATGGCTTTGGTCAGCTTATGCCAATATCTTCATTACTTAATATTTCTGCTAGATATCATCTTTCTGTTGAGGTTTTGTATCACTTTGTTAGGTGTCATCTTTCTGTTGAGAATTTGTTAAATTTTGTGTGTTGCTGTTGAATTTTTCTTCTTCAGCCGATTCTTTATCTCTTCATGTTTTATCTCCCTGCTCTCTTGCTCTTCGTTCTGATCTTGTTCCTACTTTATAATGGCTGTTAACTGTTGTTTCAAAATTTGTATTTATGAAGGATTAAGCTTCCATCTGGTGCCAAGAAAATTGTGCCAAGTGGGTGCCGTGCTATGGTTGGCCAGGTTGCAGGTGGAGGCAGAACTGAGAAGCCATTGTTGAAGGCAGGAAATGCATATCATAAGTTCAGAGTGAAAAGGAACTGCTGGCCCAAGGTCCGTGGTGTTGCCATGAACCCTGTTGAGCATCCCCATGGTGGTGGTAACCACCAACACATTGGGCATGCTAGTACCGTTCGCCGAGATGCTCCTCCTGGCCAAAAGGTTGGTCTCATTGCTGCCCGGAGGACTGGTCGTCTTAGAGGACAAGCAGCAGCTACTGCTGCAAAGGCTGACAAGAGTGCTTAGAATATGTTACTGCTTTGTATCCCTTGTCATTTTATTTTTTGCTCTTGAAAGTTTTTCATTTGCTTTCGGTCGAACGATTTGTGCATACCCAAGGTTTGTCGAAACGACAAGTTGATACTTAAAAGGTTTTGAAATGACAAATATGTACCTTTTGTCATGTTCTGTTAGTGATTTTCATTTGATAATAGTGAAAAGACTAAAATACCCTTAAAAGTTTAATATTTTAGATTTTTATAAATTTAAAAATTTCTAAAAAACCCCTTAGGTTTGCTAATTTGACTAAATACCCCGATATATAAATTTTTATAAAATAACAAAAACACCCGCCATGTATGCAGTTACCTGCCACCGAATGCCATCGCTATTCTGACACGACTATCGGATACGTGTGCGTGGCAACGTCAGATCTTTCATTTTCCAAGAAGATCCGTGGTCGATCGGGTGGAAAAGACCGAGGATCTATTGCCGATCGGCCGTCGAGGCCGGAAACTTGTTAGGAAAATTGTGTTATGACATAGACCCATCGGATCGCGTAACGTGGCTGCTCATCTGGCATTTTCGGCCATCGGCCGTCAGGTAGAAAAAGGCGGTGATGTGTTACGACACGAGATCTCGGCAGTGCGTGTCGTAACACATTTTTGCGCAGTTAGGTGGTGGTGGTGGAATGCGGCATTGTGGGTGGTGGGGGTGTATTTGTTATTTTATAAAATTTTTATATATTGGGGTATTTAGTAAAATTAGCAAACCTAGGGGGTTTTTTAGAAATTTTTAAATTTATAAAAAACTAAAAATTAAACTTTCAAGGGCATTTTAGTCTTTTCACTATTATCTAACGAAAATCACTAACAGAACATGACTGAAGGTACCCATTTATCATTTTAAAACCTTTTGGATACCAACTTGTTATTTCGACAAACATCGGGTATGTACTATGTATAAGTCGTTCTCCCTTTGCTTTCTCTGGTTATGCTGAAAATTTTGTTTGCTAATTTTTGAAGGATTTTTTTTTTTTTTTTTTGATATTTAATATGTGAACTTCAATCATTTGTGTGATTCGTTTCGAAAGCTAATTTTGTTAGAAATTAATTTTTGGAATTTGTGTTCAATAATTTGTTATTGTGGCCATGTGGCAATGTGTAAATGGCAGAGTAAGAGATATTTTGTCACTGCGTGAATAGAAAATATAGAACCTAGAAGCTAGTAATGTTTGTGTGTGTGGTGTCTCTTCTCGCTCTACTGGTCATTTTTTGTGGCGTTTGGCAGCTCTATGAAGTATGAACTACATTTACATTACCCAGATCCACGGCAGGGAATTTTCTTTTTTAAATTATAAATCTCCGATAAGATACTTTATACTCTTCAATAACGATTGATTTATATTGAGCTATCTCATACGTCATGAACAAGTTCTATTAACATTATGAATATCTTATTATGAGTTTATAGGTGAATTCAATATTGTTATTTGCTATATATAGTTTCTAAAGATAATTAAAATCAAATTTTTTGGTAGGTATGGACTGGGTATGAAAGTGCTCACCGCCCAGCATACGCCATTGAAAGTAATGTATACTATTTTTTTTATTTTGAAAATAATTTTATTGTAAACAAGGTTCAACGTTTCTAGATTGTTAAATAAATCCAACACACACACACACACAAAAAAAAAAAAAAAAAAAAGAGGAATATTTAAGTATGAGATAAATTGTTATGGATGTGATATTATTAAAAAAAAATTAAACCACTCAAATCGACCATAAAATATGGAGACGCATCAATCGTGAATACAGAGTACAGACACGTAGAACAAAACGTAAGTATGGTGTGACTAAGTGAGAGTGTTCAATTGCTCTTTATCTTCAGGAACTTTCTGTGGCCATCAATCTTTCGTACTACGATGATTAATTAGATTCTCAACGCAATTTTGGCTCCTCTCCACACATAACCTCGTCCACATACCTAGGTTTTTTTATCCGTTGAATTGAAATTACAGTGAATTAGGAGCACGCAAAATTTTGAAGCCCAGATTTTGAGAGGTGTAGGTTCTAGTAACATTTCACCCTCTATATATTTACGTGCCTTGGCAAACACACGCAGTATCCATTAATTTGACCAAAGTTAAATACTTGCATTAGTATTAGTGCATAAACAATGGTTTCTGAGCTTTTGTGCTTGCAGCATCCTTGCTCTTTGTTTCACAAACCTTGTACATTTTATCCGCCACACAGTCACAGTCACAGTCACAGAGATCGTCATGGCAGTCTCAAGGTTTGTTGTTCAGTTGCTACTCAAAATTCCCAATTAACGGTAAACCGACGGTCAGCCAATTATCAACCAAGCACTTGGAATTATGACACCTTGCAGTCCTTGACCAGTGCTCAAGCTGTAAGTATAATTAATATTATACGGTTATACCTATTTGATATTTTAAATTTCATACATTAATTTTTCTAATTTATTTTCTTCTAGTATCTTTTAAGATTTCAATAAATATATATATATATTTTAAATTAAAGTATCAAATTAACAAGATTTTAAATCGAATTCAAGTATTATGTATTTTTTTTTTAAAGAAAAAGAAAAATTATAGATTAATGTTAGTACTTTAATGAATGAAATAACAAGTGTGTTTGTTTTACTATTTTCAAAATCCAATCATATTCTATTCTATTCAAATCAAAATATTTAAATTTTTTTAATCCTATAAGTTTGTTAATTTAACTAAACACTCTCAACCAACTAATCGTACGCTATTTTGACGACTTTTTGCCACCCTCTAACGTTAGTGGCTAGCTTTCGTTATTTAGTAGGTGGGTAAAATTATTTTTATTAATTTTAAAACTTTTACTATTAAAGGTATTTAACTAAATATATTTTTTTATTTAAATTTTATCTTCGTAATAATAATTTACCTCAATTTAAAAAAAAATGCTGTTCAAACTAATAAAACAAACACACATAAATCCTTGAAAAGACGTTTTCTCTTAATTTCATATATAGTTTTCTTATTTTAATTAGTACAGTGTTATTCATATTTGGGCCACGATTTATTCATACAATGTTGTTGAAGTGGTTTGACTTAAATAACATGTAGATCTCCAACACGTGCTAATGACAGCAACTCATTCACTTTCAATTTTCAACAACTCATTTCATCTTTTACAGTTTACACTTGTTTAAATATCTTTAGACGCTCTCCATTACAAGTTTGAATTCAAACTTTTCAAAATATATTTTATAATTTTTATTTTACATTATGTTTTTCAATCATCTCAAACTTTTTGTCATTAGAAATTATGTATCATCTCATTTTCATCTTTTCGTTTCAGTTATATAGAGTGAACTAAATTTTTTTTTTTAATAGAAATTTTAATCAGCATTAACAACTCAAATTACATAAATAGTTTGAGATTATACATATTTCTGAAATTTTATTACTTAAAATTATATCAAAATGAGTTTATAAATAGTGTTCCATGAAAGGTGATGATAAAGAAATTATTATAATTAGTAAATCATTATATGTCTTTCGTGTGGTTGGAAAATGGAAATGATTCCAAGAATAATACTCTCTCCATTTAATTATAACTGTCGTTTTAAGTTGTTACACAGTTTTTTATTTAGAGAATTGATGTTTTTCCTCATATTGTAGGTGGGAAAATTTTGTGTTCCCATTTGCAATATATGCGTGAAATATTAAAATAAAGAGAGAAATTGTTAAAGAGAGGAGACAAGGGAAAGAGACAGATAAAGAGAGAGAGGAGTGTGGGGCAGGGTACGGAAAAAGGTAGAGAGAAAAGATGACAGGCAGGATGGAGAATGAAGATGTGGATAAGAAAACATTAAACGAAGAGAACGTAGTTTATTTTGAAAAAAAATTAATAGCCTCAAAGCGACTTTTTTATAAAGAAACAGAGGGAAATATTTTGCGGTTTACTAACCATCACCTTGTCATTGTGTAAAATGCTGACTCCATGCATATTGTCAGTACGTAATTCACGCATGTGAATCTCGTTGGACACTCTCAGGCATTAATCAAAACGCCATAACACCTCTGAATTAGTAACATACACTATTCCAGACTAACTCTAACTTGATCATTTGAACTACAAACATTAGCAACAACTGCAATGGCACTCCATCTCTCTGGCTTGCCTATGCCTCATTCACAGCCCCAGGTTCAGAGTCTTTACAGAGGTCGACATAGATACCATCTACAAACAGCGCATGATGGCGTTTTAATAATTCCACAAGTTAGATGTTCAGTGACAGCGACTCTACAAACTTCCACTGCTCCACATCCACGACGATCTGCAAATTACCAGTCAACCATTTGGAATTACAATTTTCTCCAGGCGCAAAATATTGATAAGTTGGTGATTAATCAAGGGCCATTGCTTCATCTTTAACTACTCATTTATCCTACTATATATATATTTTTTTAATTGTGCTAATGCAATCAATTTTTTATTTTTATCTGTTTGTAAATCAAAAAATTTAATCCAGTGTTTTCTTTGCTCAAAGCTAAGAATTCTAACAAGAGACCACAGCACCGTATGCATGTAAAGACTGCATATTGCACCATGAAACGACCAATTTTTTTAATCACTAAACAAGCGGTAATAGCATTTCCTCTTGTAATCTTTTGATATCTATCTCATTCTCTGCATATTTTATTGTAGGACGAAGAATGCGAGAACAGGGCAAAGAAGCTGGAGGAGGAGGTGAGGTCTATGATGAACAATGAAAATGCAGAATTGTTGAGCGTTCTTGAGCTGATTGACGACATTCAGCGGTTAGGTTTGGGATACCGGTTCCAGAAGGACATAAAGAGGGCTATTGATAGAATTAATATGTGCTGGGAAGAATACGATGATGATGCCCAAGAAGAAAACAAACTCCATTATGCTGCTTTAAGATTCAGGCTCCTTAGACAACATGGTTATCACATCTCTCAAGGTATATTCAGTTCCTTGCAAGTTAAATTTCTAATATTTGTATGTGGTGGACGCAATGACAATGGATAACTTTTAAAGGCCTTTCTAAAAAATAATAATAATAAAATAAAAAAAAGTTACCCGTCAGAGAGACATTTTAAAAAAAAAAAAAAGTTTATCTTAAAATCTCATTCACACAAATACAAGTTTTAACAACTTTAATTTTAATTCATAAACTTCAACCAAAGAAAAAACAAAAAAACACATATCAAAAGATATTGATAGAAGAATGAAATCATCTTTTAATTCATGCTTTCATATGAATAATTAATACAATAATGTCATTATTAGTTAATAAAAAGTAGTTCCATGATTTACAGATATTTTCAAGATTTTCGTTGACAAAGAAGGCCATTACATGGAATACTTTGACAAGGATGTTAAAGGATTGCTAAGTTTGTACGAAGCTTCATATCTTGCCTTTGAAGGAGAAAAGCTCTTAGATGAGGCCAGAACTTTCTCAAGAAAACATCTCACTCAATTAAAGAGAGACACAGACTCAACCATATCAGATCTTGTTACTCATGCTTTAGAGCTTCCGTTGCATCATAGAATGCAAAGGCTGGAAGCTCGGTGGCATATTGAATTCTACAGTAAAAAAATTAACGCAAATTACTCGCTACTTGAGTTTGCCCAACTGGACTTTAACCGGGTGCAAGCGATATACAAAACAGATCTTAAAGATATGTCAAGGTAAAACCATCTCTAACTTCATATGTTACTAATCAAACATGGAATCTCTCATGCTCCATCTGATTAATTAATATACAATATGGTTTCACCTTTTGTTAATTAGGTGGTGGAAAGAAATTGATCTAGCAAACAAGTTGTCATTTGCTAGGGACAGGCTGATGGAATGCTTCTTTTGGACGGTTGGAATGTTCCCAGATCCACAATTTAGTAATTGCCGTAAGGGACTGACGAAAGTGACCTCATTTATTACAATCCTTGATGATGTCTATGACGTATATGGGACTCTGGATGAATTGGAGGCTTTTACAGATGCGGTTGAAAGGTTTGTATCGTACATAAGTATTTACAATTATGTATGTGTTTAGGTCATTTTCTCCGTATACTTGATACTTAATTTCGAGTGCTCAATGGTCATTTTAGATGGGATATCGATTTTGTGAATCAGCTTCCAGACTACATGAAATTATGCTTCCTGGCACTCTACAACAGTGTTAACGAGATGGGTTATAACACTCTAAAAGAACAAGGAGTGAACATTATTCCGTCCCTAGCGAAAGCGGTGTGCTACTGCATATACTTCGAGTGTTTAAAAATTTAGCCTTTTGGATTGATTGAATCAGTATCATTAATTTCTCCATCCTAACCTGCCTTACTGTAATTTTTGTGTTGATTCAGTGGGGTGACATGTGTAAAGCATTTTTAGAAGAAGCAAAATGGAGTTACAATAAACACACGCCAACATTTGAGGAATATCTTGACAATGCTTGGCGATCAGTATCGGGGACACTAATTCTGATTCATTCCTACTTTTTATTGAATCAAGGCATCACCAACGAAGCACTTGACTCTTTAGAAAAGTATCATAATCTGTTGCGCTGGCCATCCGTTATTTTTCGACTTTGCAATGATTTAAGTACTTCAAAGGTATGATTTTCATTTTCACAGTGAGAACCTCATCTCATCTCATCATCCGTTTTAGTTAATAACAGGATGCTTATATGCGTTTCGTTACACAGGCTGAGATAGAGAGAGGTGAAACCGCAAGTTCAATATTATGCTATATGCAAGAAACAGGTTTACCGGAGGAAGTTGCTCGTGAAGATATAAGGAAGCTCATTGAGAAAACCTGGAAACAAATGAATAAGGATCTGAGTGATAAGCATCCATTTGCAGAAGCTTTTGTAGAAACAGCTATTAATCTTGCTCGGATAGCCCAATGCACGTACCAAAATGGAGATGGGCATGGAGCTCCAGATGTTAGAGCTAAGAAAAGAGTCCTATCAATAATAATTGAACCCATTTCAATCGTACACAGACAAGTAACATCACAATTAGTAAGTTGAATAGAACGGTAATCAGACCCACAGATTCAACAATAATAATGGAAGATATGGGTTGCATGTATTAACCAAATGTCATGTAATCAAGGTAAGAGCATTATCCATGTATGTGAAATAGTTATATGTAATAATAATGGTGTTTATACTATAATATTACTGATAAGAATTCTCACTACAAGAAAACTGGCATTTAGACGCTAAGCCATTTTTAGCGTCTAAATTTGGTTGTCGCCCCCTTAGTTGCAGTAGGCTGGTCGCAGATTCATAGCGCGTCTATATTGTGGTTTAGACGCAAAAGGTTTTTTTTTTGCGACTATCAAAATAGTCGGCAAATGTTGTTCAAAATAGTCCCCCCACTTAGACGCTAAAAGTTGAAGGGTAATTTGGTAAAATTGTATAGTGACTAATCAATTAGTTGCAAAATGTTAGTTTTAGTGTCTAATAATTTGTCGCGAATCTCACACAAATTAGACGCCAAAGGTGTAAGGGTAATTTCGTCAAAGGCTTTCGCAACTATTTTATTAGTCGACGAATGTATCTTTTTGTGACCAAACTTTAGTGGCTAGTTGTAACTCTTTTAGATGCTGAATGTAGAATCCAAACGGTTTTCGCGACCATTATATTAGTGGCCGAATGTATCTTTTGGTGACTAAAATTTAGTTGTTAATTATAGTAATTTTAGATGCTGAATGTGGAATCCAATAGGTTTTCGCGACTATTTTATTAGTGGCCGAGTATATCTTTTGGTGACTAAAATTTAGTAGTTAATTATAGTCATTTTAGACGCTGAATGTGAAATCCAATAAGTTTTTGTGACTATTTTATTAGTGGCCGAATGTATCTTTTAGTGACAAAAATTTAGTGGTTAATTGTTATCATTTTAGACGCTGAATGTGAAATCCAATAAGTTTTTGTGACTATTTTATTAGTGGCCGAATGTATCTTTTAGTGACAAAAATTTAGTGGTTAATTGTTATCATTTTAGACGTTGAATGTGAAATCCAAAATGTTATCGCGACTATTTTTTAGACGCTGAATATGGAATCAATTATACTAAATTACTTTTTGCTACTAAAACATTAGTTGCAGAATGTGTTTTTTTTGAGCATTTCATATTGACGTCCAACGGAATGCAATTATGCTAAATGACTTTTTGCTACTAAAAAATTAGTTGCAGAATGTATTTTTTTTCAGCATTTCTATTGACCTACATTATACATTCAACATGAACAAAATAATAGACACAATATAAAAAATCGATCACTAAATCAAAAATCATATTTTCATACATATATATATAGTCCATACATGGATTTTTTATACATGATGAGCAATAAAAATCCAAAATGCACTATCACATGTGCATAACCCAAAAGAACAAAGATGCACCCATATTTTCCTTTCTCTACCTATCTATCTGTGCATAACTAACAAAAAAAGCCCACCCATGTACACCATCTAACACATATATGCAAACAATCCTAAAAAGATGGTTCTACCCCCATGTCAAAATATCTTTTGTCCATACAAAACAAAAAAAACCTTCAATACCGTTAGCATGTCAAGTGTCACCACTTCCGGTATTTGAAATAGCTGTAGCTGATGAGGACGAGTCATCATCACTTCGAGAAGGCAAGTGTTGTCGAGTTGGAGCTTTATCAGATTTCTCTAGCTCAAGGGCTATAGTTAGTTGCTTCATCATCTCTAACAGGGATGAATTGTTGGTGTTCAAGGCTTTTTATTTTCTTTTTTGTTCGATCAAATAAGATTATTGTCCTCCAATTTGACTCTTTTTTGTTGATCAAATAAGATTAGGTCCTCCAATTGTTTAATCTTATTTTCTTGTTGTTGCACAATGCACCTTAACTCAGCTCACAGGTGGATTGATGCTCAATGTGAAAATGCAAAATTCTTGTTAAATCGGAAGCTTTACCCGAACTTCCTCACATATCTCAACTGTTTTTTCACTTTCCCCTGCTTGTGTTTCCTCTTGCAGCTCTATCATTTTTTCCTACCATCAATTGAATGCATAATCAATAAGTCAACCAACAAACTAAATAGCAACATGTTAGACCGGTCGTCACGGTCACAAAAATAAACCTAAATACCGTAGTTAGTGGTAAGTAGGGTCGAATCCACAGAGAGCAAGACTAATGACCTAATGTATATTCGAGTTAACGAAAGAGAAATTGGCAGAATGATTGATTAAAACTAAAGAAACTAATTACTTGCAGGAAATTAAAAAGCATTAAATAAATTGCTAACTAAAACACAATATTAAAAGCGTTGTCGCTACGGGTTCAGTTTGACTCAAGACCAACTCTCACAATTCCTCTCCTCGCTCTTCAATTTCCTAATCCTACAAGGCTAGGCAAATCCATAGAAATATCTCCCGCAATCTAGGCATAATCTATCCTGTCTCCCCGTCTGCCTTAGTTACGATCGATTGGTTAAAGACTATCATTGACTAACCGAAAAATGCTAAACCCTTAAACACCACTAGTTGGTACAACGTTAACAAGTACAACCTATCAACCTGTATCATCCAATCAACTAATTACACAATAAATGCATTCCTAGTAGAGATGACATTAAACGCTACTACAACTTGATTGCAATAAGTACCGAAGCAATTTAAAGTCATAATCAACATTCAATAATCTCAAACCGACATTCAATTATGCGAAAAGTTATATATCAATAAACGTTCTCAATGGACATTATCAATTCAACACATCGAGCATCAGAATAATATTAAAGTATCGCAAACAAACTGAAACGAAAACAAATATAATCTGAATACAAGAAACTTAACCAAATATCCAACATTCGGGCTCATCCAACTAGTCGAGAGCTGATGAGGAGATCAGTGGAGTCAATCTCGATCTCGCCTACACCGTAACGGACAACCGGGAACTCAGCCGCTCATGGTGGTGATGACGGAGGCTGAAACAATGGAAATGGAGCTGATCATGGCGAAGAGGAGGCAACCGACAGTGATATGATGCGAAGAAGGGCCGAAAACGACCAACGGACAGCCCGAAATATGAACAGCCGCGGTTCGCCGGAAAATGTTAATTTTCCGTCGGGTCTCCGGAAAACGGTGGTGAAAATGGGATCCGAAGGTACCGATGGAAAGCTCTGGTAATGGGGAGTTCAGATCAGGTCCTGGGGAGGTGAGAAGTCGCCGGAAATGAGCAAGATCTGGCCTAGAAGATGAAGAGGCGCGACGGCAAAATCACGGATTCTGGCGGTTTTCGCGGCGGCTGAAGCTAGGAAGTGTAGATCCATTGCTGGGGAAGGTGGATCGACCCTTGGGGAGCCGAAACGTCGCCGAAAAACGGCGAAATCTCGCCTGGAAGACGAAAAGTCACGGTGGTGGAAGGTGAAGGGTCGCGGCGTGGTGGTTCTCGGTGGTGGTTTGCCGTGGTTTTGACGGGATGATGATGAGCCGTGCACGAGGGAGACGAAACGTTGCCGGAGAAGACGAAGGGTCGCCAGAGGGAGACGAAGGGTCGCCGAAAAAGATGATGAACAGCCCCCCCTGGAAAACGCGATCCGCACTTTTGTTTTATAGAACAATATGTAAAATATCAGTTTAGTCCCTACACAATTGAAAAGTGACAAAATCAGCCCCTTAAAACATGACATTTTACCCCCTAAACAGCATAAATGAGACAAAATCACCCTTAATCCATAAACCACAACCTAATATCAACTCATTTACTTTCCAAAATCATTCCAAACACGTTAAATTCATAAGAAAAATATTAGGAAGCGATTTTCGTGAATAAATTCATAAATTCTTTAATTATCTCAATATACTTCAATTTAATCACACATGGGGTATTTTTATCACCAAAATAGAGTCACTTTCATGACTCTAACACAACATAAAAGAATACTACAGCAGCAAAGAAAAATAAGTCTGATGGAGTAGAGAAGCAAGTATCTCAAACATTATCAATCTAATACTAAAAGGAAATTTCTGACATAAAGTTTTTCTTATACACATATAAGTAATAGATTTACTTGTATATGTTTCAGCCGTGCACTTCTATGACATGCAAACATGGTAATTGTGTTGAACAAAAGTTTGGAATGGCTATTCTGAAAATTTGATTTGATGGATCTTGAGGAAAAACTTAACAAGATTCTATGGAATGTATAGATGGATTCTTTTTTACTAATTGGAGGTCAAAGTCTAATATATCAGTTCTACTAGGCATAATTGGAGTCCTACAAATGAAATTATATTGTTTATAAATAAAAGAGTACCTGTGGTAAAAAATTGTTTAGGTGTCAAAAGGTGTTTTGTTTAATGTATTGTCAATTATGTTACCATCATACCACCAAAAAATTATCAAATTGATGGATAACTGATGGTGTCAACAGTATTTATTTCATCTAATTGCTTTCCAATTCTCATTCAATTCTCTATTACAAAATAAGTTAATAAGTAGGTATATTAAAAATTTTGGTTGTCAGTTGTGGTGGGTATCTGAGAAGACTCCTAGATGAGAAGTGCCATTGGCTTTCACATGATTAGTTAATTGATTAATTATTTAATTTCCTGAAAATTTGCTACTATAAGATACATATTCCTGTCTCATGATAGCCTCTTTATTGAATGACTATACCTTGTACATTTCAAGTTTTTAATTTATATGGGAACCATCTAACTCAAAACTTCTATTTCAAATTACAGTGTTGCTTTACTGAAGCTTGCCGAAATGGAATATTGCGGCACTACAAGGTATCCAGATTTATTATATCAAGACAAAAAGTGCTTGTCTCGATGTGCATGTGTTTTTACAAATGCAGTGAGTGTGTGCATGGTGTGCCTTTGTGTGCAAAAGTGTAACTTTGAGTTGAGTATTAGAAGTGGAGACATGTGCATGGTATGATTTGAACATTTAACCGACCGAAGAGAAGTAGAAAGAGAATTTGTCGTGGGGATAAGATATCATGGATTCTTCATATCAAAAGTTCGATTCAAAATGCATAGCCTAACAACACATTATAATTATAATACGTAAATTCTATGTATGTACAATCGCCTACATGCAACATTGAGATGAGAAACAAAGAGATTGATATCTCTGTATGGATCTAGGTTTTAGCTGTAGCATGTAAATTGAGAGACAACTTAATCAAATTAATGCTCTGTAAAGGATATTATATTCTTTGGAGGCATCTCATTTTTATTGTTGCAGAATGATCTGAAAATTACTTCATAATTTTATCTTTTTAATTTTTTGCAGCTACTTCATAAAACTCCCCATGTATCTATGTTTCTGACTGTAGCGAACACAGAAAAATCATACTAAAAGTGGATACAAGTTTTTCCTACTAGCCATGATACAAGTTTTTCCTACTAGCTAACCACAGCAAAGTTATAAACCATGATACAAGTTTTTCCTACTAGCCAACCACAACAAAGTTATAAAAGTTTGGTAACACTCAGGAAAACTAAATGCCAATATCAAAAAAATGCATAAGCAACAACATAATTACAGGTGATCAAAAGATGACAGAGAAATGCAATGAGACTCAAATAAAAACAAATCCAAAGATGGCAATATGGAAGAGATTACGAAAAAATGATCAACTTACATATAGCTCTCTTGCTTGTTCATTAATCCACCCTTTCTCCGCGCTCCAACGAGTGTCATGAAATAATTGTATAGGACCGACAGATTCCCCAACTTGTTGCGCCTTAACAATTCATATCGTCATTGACCATAAATTGAAATAAATTTAGTAAACAGGACAACAATGTTGTATATTTGTATAGGTGAATCATAATAAATACCTTCTCCTTTTTGTGCTGGATAAAGTTCTTGGAACCACCGCGGTGGTTACACCTCATCTTCGACCGGTTCTCAGAGTAAGTTTTTGACTGTGCCTAACACCACAAAATCAGGAAATTAAAATACAATACATATATAACAGCATTAAAAGCCATGTTGACCTTACCTGAAACTTTTCACTCGAAAAAAGGTCACAAAGATATATCCAATCATCAAGATCTTTAATTTCTTCTGGTCTATTCTGTAATGCTTCCTCCTTAGTAGCATATGCTTTGAATTTCTTGTGTAGGGCACTCCGGAAGCTATTGAATCTCTTACACAATTTGTGCTTTAGCCATTTCAGTACATGGGGCTCCGTGACATCAATGTCAAACTTGGTCTAAATTCATCAATAATGTACATGCATTAAACTTATATGGGTATTATATATTATTTTCTGGGGACGTATGACAATATGGATAATGATATTAAACTACATTACCGTGATCCGAGCAATCATTTGTTTTTTCGACATCGTACGGAACTTTCTTCCAAGTAAGCACTCTTACGGGGCATAGTTCCTTGCAACTATTCCTACCTCAGTACTCAACTTTGATGCATTTACTCCAGTAGGTACTCCATCTTCTTTCTGAAAGTCTACATGCAACTTTGACTGCGCTGTTTGTAGGAGTCTTTCACATCCAACTCCTCTAGTCTTCCCTCTCACGTTCTTCGCCACTATATTTTCTACAAAATCAAAATAATGCATCAACAGTTAATACTATGTTATCACAAGGACGGTTTACATGTTGGTAAAGTAAAATGTATTCTTAAATTTTAAACAAACATTGTACTCGATATCTAAAATCCAAGTATATATTTCAGTATGCTTATATGGACCAATATCATAACTTTACTAGTGATTGTAGCAATTTCAGGTGTCGGTACAAGACTATGATTCTCTTGAACAACATTTGCACGTCTAGCTACGGTCCTTCTTCTACCAGGAGCCATCTTCGGAATCTGCAAACATCAACATAAGAGAAACTGTACCAGGTAAGATATATGTCAATTTATACAATTAATCTCACGACATTAGATCATTAACTATATTTACACATTCAGGAAATAGTAAAGAGTACATATAATCATACAAGCATACCATCAGAAGTTGTTATCAGAATCACTCATTAAATCATATTCATTATCAGTACAATAATCAATCAATGTATCATCTTCTTCTTCAACATCAGCATTGACATCGTCTCCCACCACTTCAGCTCCAACATGTGTAATTGTTGCATCAACCAAGTCAGGATCAATATCATGTCTAATGAAATGTCCCCTGTCAAACTCATCTTCCTGAATAGGAACAATATCCTCCTCTTCTTCATTTGTGTTATCCATCTCTGGTACATCCCATAGGTTTCTATGTTGAGCTTTTTGAACCACTTTCCAATTAGTCCCGAGTTTGTAATCATCAACATAGAATACTTGTTGAGCTTGAATGGCAAGTATAAAAGGCTCATTTTCATACCACAATTTCCCAACATTAATACAAGTGAGATGATAATCTTTTTGTATCCTCTTTTTTTTTTGCATTAGTGTCAAACCAATTACACTTGAATAACATAACCTGAAACCCATTAACATGATTTAGCTCTAACACACCACTTAATTCACCATAAAAATCAATTGGATCACCATCATGCTCCCCTGGCACCATCACTCCACAATTTTGTGTAACTCGACAATGTGATTGATCATTGTTATGGAAACGTACTCCATTGACAATACAATTGTTATAACATTTAACACAAAAATCAGGACCACAAGATAAGAAGTACAGTTCCTTAGTTGTATCATTGCACCTGTCAACATGCAAGGTGTTCATCTACATAAAAACATCAATTCCAAATCATTAAGCATAACCTAAAACATATTAAACCTTGTTTTGTATGTTTTATAAACGATTAAGGCATACTTACACGATCTGCAAACCATTTAGGAAATAACTGTTCTTGTGTTTTGAATATGTTATCACAATTTAGGGCCTCCAACTCTTTTAAAGTGTTCTCTGTTTGTTACACAAAGAAAAGAGACAATTATGGTTATAATGCTCAAGTTATATACAGTTTAAAACATTTGTTTGTCAACAGGTTTCAACTAAACTTAAAAAGGGACTCACTCTAGAAAAGGTTGCAGTTCTTCACAATTGTTCAAGACGTACCAATGAGCCTTTTGCAATTCATCTGGTGGAAGTTCGATTAACTTCCTTGAACCCCATGGACGAGCCTTTTGACAGAAAACTGATAATACTCCTTCTGGTTGTCCATGCAAACTGTCATCATTTCTCTCTACTCTATTAAATCTAGTTTCAATTCCCCATAGATATATTGAACAAAATGTTAGTGCTTCATTCACCAAATAACCCTCCGCAATAGAGCCCTCCGGTCTAACTTTGTTTCTAACATATTTTTTCAATTTTCCCAAAAACCTTTCAATTGGATACATCCATCGATATCCAACTGGACCACCCAATTTAGCTTCCAATGGAAGGTGTATAGCCAAATGAACCATAATATCAAAAAATGCAGGAGGGAAAACCATTTCAAGCTTACAAAGAATTAGGACTATATCTTGTTCCAATCTATTTAGATCATTTACAGACAACATCCTAGCACATATTTGTTGGAAAAAGTAGGACAACTCAACAAGTGCAGTACAAATGTCTTGACGCAAAAATGGACGTATTCCAACGGGCAGCAGTTGTTGTAGCAGGACATGACAATCATGACTCTTTAACCCATGAACCTTGCCGTCTTTCACATTGACATATCGGGAGATATTACTTGCATAACCGTCTGGAAACTTCACTGATTTCAGGAACTGGCAAAATTGTCTTCTCTCATCTAATGTAAGAGTATAACATGCTTGTGGTTTCAAATATCTATCACCATGAGGTTGCAAATGTAACTCTGCGCGTATGTTCATATCAGCCAAATCCAGTCTAGCTTTATCAGTATCTTTTGATTTCCCTTCCATGTTCAATAATGTACCAATGATGTTGTCACATATGTTTTTTTCAATATGCATCACATCAAGGTTATGTCTGATTTTAAGTTTACACCAGTATTCCAACTCAAAGAATATACTTTTCTTTGTCCAATTTGATGCACCAGGACTCTGTTTCCTTTTTCTACCTCTATCAACTGATAATAAATTTTTCCCGAAACGCACATCGTTCACATGAGATTTTTGTTCATGAATTTCATCCCCTGAATATAGTTTTGGCGGAGATCTAATTTCTCTTTTCCCATCGAATTGCTTGCTTCGCCTCCACCGATGATCTGGAGACAAGAATCGCCGATGTCCCATGTAGCATATTTTACTTCGCAACAATTGGGATGAAGTATTCTCATTACATACAGGACAAGCCTTATAGCCTTTGGTTCTCCATCCAGGACAAATTGCCTAAGGTGGGAAAAATCATTAATTGACCACATCACAGCGGCGTGTAAACGAAAATGTTCTCCCCGAGCTGTATCATAAGTCTCTACACCATCAACCCATAACTCTTTTAATTCTTCAATCAATGGACGCAAATACACATCAATATCTCTTCCAGGTGCTTTAGGCCCTGGAATGAGCAATGACATCATACAGTAAGGGTCTTTTATACACTTCCATGGAGGCAAATTGTACGGGACAAGTACCACTGGCCACATGCTATAAGATAGACTCATGTTCCCAAAAGGATTAAAACCATCAGTTGCAATACCCATCCGGACATTTCGGGCATCTTGTGCAAATGAAGGGTATATCTTGTCAAATTCTTTCCAAGATTCAGAATCAGCAGGATGCCTCAACATATCTTCTGTATTTAATCATTTTTCCTTATGCCACACCATATCTTCAGCTGTGTGCCTTGACATGAAGAGTCGTTGGAGTCTAGGTTTCAGTGGGAAGTAACGCAAAACCTTATGTGCAATTTTTTTGCCCTTTCCATCATTAATCTTATATCTAGGTTCATCACATACAGGACATTTATCAGCATTCGCATGCTCCTTCCAAAATAATGCACAATCAAACCTACATGCATGTATTGATTCATAGCCTAAGCCTAATTGTTGCATAATTTTTCTAGCTTCGTAGTAGGATTCGGGAGATTGGATCCTTTAGGCAACACACTTTTTATCAACTGTATTATCAAGTCACATGATTTATCAGTCATGTGAGTAATGGCTTTTATATGCAACAATTTAACTATGAACTCTAGGATTGACATGTTGGTGCACCCTGGATACAATTCTTGTTGAGCATATGCAAACATGTCATCAAATTTCTCATAGTCTACAGTCCGAAAATTATGGGTTGTACTACCACCTACATTTGATGAATCCCCATCCATATGCATGTTTACTGGACCACGAGCATCATTAAGCATGTCCATGATGTCATCATTATCTTCATATTCATTGTCGACTTCGTCGCCAGACACGACATCAAATATGGTTCCAACATTCAAGTGTTCCCCGTGAAAAGTCCATACATCATAACTTCTTGAAAACCCATGTCTATACAAATGTAGCTGAATGGTGTATATATCATGTGATCTTGTATTCAAACAAGATCTACATGGGCAACGGGTCTTACCCTTAGTATCCAAATGTTGTTTTCCAATGTCTATGAAAGAGTCAATTCCTTGAATATATTCATCGCACAACCTATTAGACAACCAAATCCATCTTCTATCCATTGTGACCTTCTAGGTTCGCAAACAAAACATAAATTCAGTATCATAAATATGTTCTATCACAAAGACAATACTCAACCCAAATAAACCACATTCATCCATACAAAGAATATAGTACTAGTGATAATGTAAATGGGTATAAACGATCAATAAATTAATTAATTATCAATTTACGTAACTTATACCTTTGTTTTATGGTTTTAGTAGCAGTGGTGCCCACACTCTTCTTAGCCTCGGTCTTCAAGTCAACTTTAAGATTCTTAAATACCTTTTACAACAAAATAATTGGGTTATAATTTTATAATTTATCAAGAATATGTCATTTTCCTTATATGAAAATAAATACCACACTCTAAATTAAATGAATCAGAAGCAATGGCTAAAATTAAAGTCAAAGGAACCTGACCTGCAAATTATGCTTAATTTAAAATAATCACCATTGAAGGGAGAACTAAATTAGAATATTTTGAATATGTTGTCGTGGCCCTATCTAGTTAGATTAAGGGTAAAACAATAAAAGAAACTAACAAGAATAACAAAGACAGAGGTCAGGTTCCATCACATTCACATTCTGATAGAACCTGACCTGCAAATTACTCAACACAGCAAGAATCTGTCCAACAATCCACAATCAAATCCAGAACCAGAATGATGTAATTCTATATTGATATCAACAACATTACATCCAGAAATAGCAACCTACTCTATATTGAGAAAGCACCTAGATGTTCTACGGGCATGCTACTATATTCTGAAGTCTGCTTATAATCAAAACGACTTTGCTATTGAGGTTATTTACTTAGGTTGATAAAGTTTGCTGCATTTATTTACTTCCAGAGTGTATGTACTTTCACCCTTAAACTCCTCAACTGGGTGTTTGTTTCATATTTATGTAGCATTTATTTGATGTTCTCATTACAAAAGATAGAGGCTCATGAGATTAGTTTAATGAATGGCATTGGCAATAGCACCCTGTAGTTTCAGAATCACTGGATCAGTTGTTTTATCTTTGATATTTTTGTTACATTACTGTTTATCTATGTACCAAATATAATATGGATGGTACGTTTGGTTCATGTGGTTAGTATTTGGTCTGGAACCTCCAATTTGATAGCTATACCAGGTGCTTTGATTACTGATACATACCTAAGCAGGTTCCGCACCCTCCTCTTTCGTTTGGTTTTATCCAGTTGTTACATTGTCCAAAAAGACATGGTATCAAAGAAAGTCACTTTAAAAAAACAGCTTGATATAACCAATTTCATAAGCAACTGCGTGTGGGCCTTGAACAGAATGAAGTAATTCTATATTGATATCAACGAACATTACATCCAGAACATTATAAGCAAACACTAGAATGATCCAAGAAAAAGCAAAGCATGGCACAAATGACTTTAGATGTAAAATAAATTGGGGATATTCATAGAAGAAATTAAATAAGCTACAAAAGGGAGTTTGTATTTTGCACACAGAATGTACAAAGATTTAGAACCCAGTAGAGCTGAAATCAGATAACAATTTCCTAACACAATACATACCAAGTCTGACGTGGAGCATCAATCCATCAAATGAGCAAAGAATCGAAACTTCTTCTATTGGGGTAATCGCCAGGGATTTGCGTGGAGAAGAAATTCAGAATTTGGGGAAACAGGGAGGGATTTGCGTGGAGAAGAGAAGAGGTAGGTAAGGTTATGAGACTGGGAATTTGGGGAAATAGGGTAGGGATTTGCATGCGTGGAGAAGATTGGGAATTTGGGGAAAGGTTTAATTTGGGGAAATAGGGTAGGGATTTGCGTGCGTGGAGAAGATTGGGAATTTGGGGAATTTGGGGAAAGGTTTGCTTTATATAGGTTAGGGTTTTTTGTAAATAACTTGAAAAGAATGACTAGTAATTAGTTGTTTAATTTTTAAATATAATTATATTTTGCAAACAAATCAATTTGTAACTAAATTTTTAGTTAGCAAAAAATTTGTTATAGTTGCAAGTCTGGCGGGAACAAATAATTTGGGGGGAAGATGAATTTTTCAACTTAAATTGGCAACTAAACCGAATTTAGTTGCTGTATATAATTTTTTGCAACTAACACAAACATTTGTCGCTAAAAATGCCTCAGGGCCCTTGTAATTATTGTCCAAATATGGGATATTTTGGTAATTTAATTTTTCTATAACTAATCATAATAGTTACTAATACATTCTCAATTAATTGCAACTAATTTAGCAACTAAAAGATAGTTGCAAAAAAAGGTTTTTTTGTAACCAATAATGTAGATGCAAAATAAAATATTTTAGATGCAAATTGTCAAATTATGGAGGGAAAAATGGTCAACCAAAAATTGTAACTAAATTTATTAGTCACTAAAGCAACTTGTTCTGCAACTAACAAAATAGTCGCAGAACATTAACTTTAGACGCCAAAAGTTGGAACATGTGGACCCCAAAATTGAGTTGCTCTTTGTCCGACTAATGGCAATTCAGTTGGTAAATGTAGCCTTTTTGCAACTAATTCTGGTTAGTTGCTAAAAAAATGGTTGCAGAATGTCATTTTTCTTGTAGTGTCTGAATCCCTTTGGGTTGAAGTTCATCCTCATATCATCCACTTCTTTAAATATCTTGTATAGTCTCTTTATATTTTTTACTCTGCATTACGAGTGGTATTGGTATTACTTGTGTTACAGGGCTACAAACGAACCGAACAGTTCACGAACGTTCGTTGTTTGTTCGATTACTGTTCGATAATGTTCGCGAACAGTTCGATATTCGTTCTATAATATGTTCAATCGAGTTCGAACATGGGTTGTTCGTTCGATGATGTTCGCGAACACTATATGTTCGACTAATCCATCTGTTCGCGAACAATCGTTTGATTGTTCGTTCGTTTATGTTCGAAAAATATGTTATGCTTTATTATAATTAATTTTTTTTTCATTTTTATATTATGTTTGATTTAGTTTGGATGAATTTTTTTTTAATTGTAATCAATAATAAAATATTGTGATACTTTTGTTTTTCTTATATATATAATATGTTTGGATTTTTTTTTCAAATGTCATCAATAATTAAATATATAAGTATACAACATTTTAATTAAAAAGTAATAAATTATTATGATCACTAGCATGACAAATTTAATAACATAATAGATTGTATAATCAAGTGATATATAATATAATAAATCTAATAACATAATAGCTTCATATTTTTCTAAATGTAATCAATAATTAAATATTATAAGATAACATTTCAATTAATAAATAATAAATATAGTGTGGTAAATTGATAAACATAACATATTGTATAATCAAGCGATGTACAGTATAACAAATTTAATAATACAATAACTTAATTAAACCTAAATTAATCACACATTTGTATAGATCATATATTACAATAAACCCTCATACCACTATGAATTTATAGGTGTTGATACAAAATATATATGTAGACAGTAATGATAACATATGTATTGATCATATATTACAATAGACTTTTATTCCACTATAAATTTATGAGTGTTGATACAAAATATATATGTAAACATTTAAAATATTTATGATAATTTATGTAATGATAATAAATATATGATAACCTATAATTTTGGTAATTTCATAATATATTTAACCTATGATTAATATATGTATGATAATAATTTTGTATATACACAATTATACATTATAAATAACAAATTAATCACACATATATGTTGATCATATATTATAATAGACCCTCATTTCACTATAAATTTATGGGTGTTGATACAAAATGTATATGTAGACAGTAATAATAATATATATTTATAAATAACAAATTAATCACACATATGTATTGATCATATATTACAATAGATTTTCATTTCACTATAAATTTATGCGCGTTGATAAAAAATATATATGTAAACATTTAAAATATTTATGATAATGATAATAAATATATATGTAAACAAATTCTTTTTGTTTGTGTCATGTTTGATATGAAACTAAATTTGTTTTGAACGATTTATTGTTCTGTTTAATTTATTTTGAAGTTTTATTATTTATGATGGTTAGTTATTTTAATTTACTGAGTTTTTATTGATTTGTTTAAAATATAAATATAGATAGAGAGTTGGTTTATTTTCAAATGTTGAATTAAATGAGTATAAATTATAAATTGTTGCATATTTGTTTTTTAGAGCATCAATTGGAAAGTTGGTGTATATTTTTTACTCGAATAGGTATTCAAATGAGTTATTCGAACAGGTATTTACAAGTTATCGAACGAGTTATTCGAATAGGTATTTACAAATTATCGAACGAGTTAGTCGAACGAATACGAACGAGTTACGAATGAACACGAACGAACTTTTTGTTAATCGAACGAATACGAACGAGCTTTTTGTTAATCGAACGAACACGAACGAGCTTTTTGTTAATCGAACGAACACGAACACACATCCTGTGTTTGTTCCAACACGAACACGAACACGAACACGAACACGAACAATCAACATGCTTATCGAACGATTTTTGAACGGGCCTGTTTGTTCATGTTCGGTTTGATTGCAGGCCTACTTGTGTACCATCAAATCTTTTTTAAATTCTAATTTTTAATAAAATTAATTATAAATATTATATATATATTATACTATTTTTGTTTTTTTTTTGGCAAAGTTACCCATCTCTTATTCTCTTAACATTCCTATTCTGAAACTCTTTAAACCATTCCTTTTAGTCGCATTTTGTCTTTATATGAACTTTTAAATAATATAATTATTATGGATCACCTCCCTTGAGCTTTTCGAAAAACCCAGATACTCCCCTCACATATTTCACAACTTCCATTTAGATTTTTCGAAATTTTCAGATACCTCCCCTGTCATATGACTGTAAAGTGAAACATAAGTTTTCAAAGTCGATTTGGCTTTGTATACTTGTCCTTAAAATTATAGATTGTTACCTATAAAATAATTTTGAAAAATTAAAGACTTATCACAACGTGTGCATCATGCTCAGAGCAGGCAATTTTCTTTGTAATCTACTTTTACTTTCCAAGTCTTTATCTTGGATAAGGATAGATATAGAGAAACTCAATTAAAAATAAGTTGGGGGAGATTGGGAGTAGACTTAAACTTAATATTAGATATTTTTATTAGTTGTAATTTCATCGTTTATATATGACTCTTATGATGTTTCATTTTTTATTGGCATTGTGATATGTAGTAAGACTTTTAAAGATTACAACCCTTCAAAATTTAAGCTCAAGAACAATTTATATTATTTTTATATATTACAATTATTTTAGAAATAATTGTTTATATCTGAAATTACAACCCTTCGAAATTTAAGCTCAAGAACAATTTTATATTATTTTTATATATTACAAGTATTTTAGAAATAATTGTTTATATTTGAAATTTCATACATGAATTTTCCAAATTTATTTTCTTCAAGTATCTTTTAAGATTTCAATAAATAATTTTAAGTTGAGCAGACATAAAATATAATAAAGAACGTAAAGTGAAAATTAAATATAAAAAAAATTATCAAAGCATTTTAACAAGATTTTATATCAGATTATAGTATTATATTTTTTGTTTTTTTAAAGGAAAAGAAAAATTAGAGATTTTATAACAAAATTACAATGCAGTTATATAAAAATATTTTGAAGGCAGGTGAGAGTTGGGGATGGAAGACATGTGGGGTATAAATTTATATCTATAACCATAATGGATGGAAAGTTAGGGCCAAAGATGTTTTCTCTTAATTTAATGTATACTATAATTTTTGTTTGAAAATACAGGACTAGGTGTTTTTTTTTTTTTTTTTTTTTAAATAACTAGTACAACGTTTTTCATGTTTCTGTATTATTTTTGGACCACTGAGCCTGAGCCCACTATTTATTGTCCTTTTAAAGTAACGCCATTGAAGCATGCATCTTTTCGGTGAACGCTATTCATGCTCTTTCTGTAGGAAAATACCAATTTTGTTCAAGAAGTTTGACTTAAATTACGTTTCAATCTTGTATAATTTTTTAATAACATATGCGTTTTGTTACACAGGCTGAGATAGAGAGAGGAAAGTTCAATATTATGCTATATGCAAGACACAGGTTCACCATTGGAAGTTCCTCGGGATCGGGAAGATACAAGGAAGCTCATTGAGAAAACCTGGAAACAAATGAATAAGGATCTGAGCAATAAGCATCCATTTGCAGAAGCTTTTGGGGAAACAGCTAAGCCCATCGCACATACCAAAATGGAGATGGACATGGAGCTCCAGATGCTAGAGCTAAAAAAAGAGTCCTAATATTAATCAAATGTTATGTAATCAAGGCGAGTTCATTATTCATGTATGTGAAATAGTTCTATGCAATAATAATTGTGTATGTATTATTAGTGTTACTGATAAGAATTTTGAATCTCCTTTAGTCGTTACAAATGACTTTTAAGTTCAATCTGGTATCATTTATTTCTCTAAACATCTTGTATTGTCTGTTTGTATTTCTTACTCTACAGTACGAGAGGTATTAGTATTACTTGAGTACCATCAAACCTTTTTGTAAATTCCAATTTTTAATAAAATTAACTATAAATATATTTTACTTTTTTTTTTTTTTTTTTGCAAAGTTACTTATCTCTTATTCTCTTAACATTCCTATTCTAAAACTCTTTATTGTAATATAAACACTTCTTTAGTCTTACTTTATCTTCGTATGACTGTAAAATGAAACAGAAGTTGTCAAAGTACAAAAAAAAAAAAAAAAAAAAAATCAATAATCGTCCTTAGTCCATTTAGCTTTACATACTTGCCCTTCACAACCTATGTATCGCGTTCAGACTAAGTTACCCATTTCTTATTCTCTTAACATTCCTATTTTGAAACTCTTTAAACCATTCCTTTAGTCGCATTTTATCTTCATATGAACGTTTAAATAAGATAATTATTTCAGATCACCTCCCTTGAGCTTTTCGAAAAACCCAGATACTCCCCTCCCATATTTGAAAACTTCTAAGAAATCCATTTAGATTTTGCAAAATTTTCAGATACCTCCCCTGTCATATGACCATAAAGTGAAACATAAGTTTTCAAAGTCGATTTGGCTTTGCATACTTGTCCTTAAAATTATAGATTGTTACCTATAAAATAATTTTGAAAAATTAAAGACTTATCACAACGTGTGCATCATGCTCAGAGCAGGTAATTTTCTTTGTAATCTACTTTTACTTTCCAAGTCTTTATCTTGGATAAGGATAGATATAGAGAAACTCAATTAAAAATAAGTTGGGGGAGATTGGGAGTAGACTTAAACTTAATATTAGATATTTTTGTTAGTTGTAATTTCATCATTTATATATGACTCGTATGATGTTTCATTTTTTATTCGCATTGTGATATGTAGTAAGACTTTTAAAGATTACAACCTGTTGAGAAATTGAGAGCAATCAAGAAGAAAGAAATTGGGGAAAATATTGTTCTGCTTTTCTTATTACGCTTGACTGCTTATAAACTACAGTCATTAACCATACAACTTGCTTGAGTTAACAAATAACTCTGGTTACAATAAAGTCAACTAATCAGCTAACTACCCAACAAACGAAACTACTTATATGTACAAACTAGCCACAATTAACTGTACAACTTATACAATTAACACCCCTCTCAAGTTGGAGGATGATAGAGATCAAGAACCCCTAACTTGTGTAACAATTTGGAGTGAAATGTGCTGCCAAGAGCTTTGGTTAGCAGATCAGCAGGTTGCTCTTAAGAAGGCCCATAAGCAGTCTGAATCAAGCTAAGTTTGAGTTGTTCCCAGACAATGTGACGGTCTATGTCAATATGTTTTGTCCTCTCATGGAACATGGGATTTGAGGCAATGTGATTTGTAGCCTGATTGTCACAATGAAGTGGGATTGGAATCAACTTTGGAAACCCCACTTCTGTAAGGAATTGCACTAACCACATAACCTCACATACAGTAGAAGCCATCGCTCGATACTCAGCTTAAGAAGAGGATTTAGATATAGTTGCTTGTCTCTTAGATTTCCAAGAGATCAAAGACTTACCAAGAAATATACAATAATATGTAGCCAATTTCCTTGTCATGAGGCAAGAGGCCCAATCAGAATCACAAAAGGCCGATAGATTTAGATTGTTTTCAGCAGGAAAAAAGAACCCCAAACTTGGAGTTGACTTAATATATTTAACTATCTTAAGTGTAGCTCCCATATGAGACTCTTTAGGATGATGCATAAACTGACTAAGCAAGTTGACAAAGTAACTTAAATTAGGGCGAGTCATACACTGTAACAACTGCTGTAAACTAGTACAATGCATGCATAATAATAATAGAAAATGGGCCCAATTTTTTTTTTTTATTATTATATGTAATAAGTCTTTTATACACAAAGAGCATTATTTACAAAATGCCATTTCAAAAGACAAAAACAGGGGAAACAATGTAGCTATTGCTCCTCGCTTGCCGACGCCCCTCCGACTGCATCATCACCTAGATCCTGCATCCACAAAGGAAAAAAATAACGGGGTGAGCACAAAATAATGCTCAGTAAGTAAACCCTCTATTTGTCTATCCTCGTATGTATTTCTCTTAATTCTTTCCTCACACTTTTTTTCTATTGTTTTCTACTAAACGTCATGGTCTCATCTTACCGGAGGTACGGCCGGATGGCGTTCACACAGCACCATCTCACTCTTCATGACTGTCGGGTGGAGTTCACACAGCACCAACCCGCTCTTAGTGACTACCGAGTGGGGATCACGAAGAACCTACCTAGTTTTCGTAACTATCGGGTGGAGACCACAAAGCACTTACCCGTTCCTCATGACTTTCGGGTGACGATCACAAAGCATCAACCCGTTTCTAATAATTGTCGGGTGATGATCACAAAGCATCAACCCGTTTCTCATAACTGTCGGGTGATGATCACAAAGCATCAACCCATTTCTAATAACTGTCGGGTGATGATCACAAAGCATCAACCCATTTCTAATGCTCTTTTCATTCACTCTACCCTTAGAGTAGCTGCATTCACAAAGTTCTCTACTCATTAAGCAAGTGCATATACAAAGTTTTCTACTCTTTCTTAAATCACTTCTCAATGCACAATTAATGCCTATGGATGGTTCATCTCCACTAATGCACTTATGAAATGCCAACATGCAATGTTGCAAGAATTAAGGTTCACTACTCATACTCAAACCTCTATTAGGCATTTCATCCAACAACTCAAGTGCATAACAAAACTCTACTATAACAATAATTCTATGTCTTTCTCTAACCATCCAAAATGGGAGAAAACTCCCTCACATAGCCATAATTCCTGCCATAGAATAGCACTTCCAAAAAGGATTTCTCAATATCCTTCAATTCCATCTCAAACTACATTTCCAACCCATATCTCACTTCTCACAATTGAAGTGTATACCACAAGCACTAATAATCTCCATTTAAAACTCAATAGCATAGCATATAACATGTATATAACATACATACATAATTGCTATTAAAACCCTAATCAAGAAAATTCTCAAATCTCAACTTGGGTTGGGATTTACTTACCTTGTTATGGAGAGATTTCACTAGCTCTTCCTTTCTCTTGGTTTGCTTGATTTTTCTCTACTCTTTAAACAAATGAACCAAAAGACCTCAATATTCAAATATACATAAAATCTCACAAAGCTTCACATCCAAAGCAAGAATCCTTACCTTAGGATGCCTTAGATTGATTTTCTACCTCAAATCACTCCAAGAGCCCTATAAAAATCCTTGAACAAATGAAAGAGAAATTGAGAGGAAGTAAGAAAGGAGAGTGGCGATGGAGAAGAAGAATGAAGGGTTTGCAATGACTTAATTCCTTTTAATGCAATTTATGCACAAGCATTCCCATTTTGCCCTTACTCTTCCTTAGGAATTCTATCTATATCCTTTGATTCATTACAAACACACCCCCATATTAACAAATGCTCCAAGAAATTTTCTTACATTTTACTCCCCACTTTTCCTACTAATTAGGGGTAGAATGGTTAAAATGCCCTTAGGGAAGAAAATATTTAAAACTTAACAAACATTTTGGTCGGCCCGTCTTCGCGGTGAAGAAGCTTCTGTCGCCGCGGCGAAACTGTCCAGCAGCTTCCCCGTGGGCTTCAACACCTATTCGCCGCGGCGAAGATTCTTCTTCGCCCCGGCGAAGCCTGGAACACTAAACTTCTTCTATTTTCAACCAATTTCAAAGCAAGTGTTCAACATAACACTCAATCAAAGGTCAACCAAACAATAATACTAATAAACCAACTCAAATAAGAGCAAAAGAAGAAACATTAGCTACGTACCTCAAGTGGGGCGTTACATACACAAATACAATAGTTTTCCCACCAATCTTTGATAAACACATGGGTCAGAAAGAAGAGGATTATTTGTAATAGGGAATAAGGCATCATATGCAATAGAGGTGAGCTTCAAATTTGATCCCATAGGGACTGAAGAAGGTTTAGAACCAGATAAACCAGATTCTGAAATGAGCTCTAATGCATATTTCCTTTGGCATAAACTAATTCCCTTGAAAGATCTAGTAACCTCAAAACCCAAAAAATATCTCAACATCCCCAAATCCTTCAATCGAAAATTAGAATGCAACATTTTCTTGGTTTGATTAATCATATCAACATTGTTTCCAGTAAGTACTATATCATCAACATATACTAAGAGTATGACAATACAAGAATCTGCCCTCTTAATGAACAAGGAATAATCTGCCTTAGATTAATTGAACCCTCCAGCAAGAAGAGCTCGTGTAAGCTTAAAGATCCAGGCTCTAGAAGCTTGCTTCAATCCATAGAGGGATTTGTGAAGCTTACAAACAGTGTGCTGCCCCCTTACTGAGCAAATCCTTAAGGCAAAGACTTGTAAATTTCCTCTTGTAAATCCCCTTGGAGAAAGACATTGTCATCATCTAGTTGATAAAGGGGCCAATCATGCAAGGAAGCCAATGATAAAATGGTCCTAACAGTAACCATTTTTACAATTGGCGAAAAAGTCTCAGCATAATCTATACCAGCCTACTGAGTATATCTCTTAGCAACCAACCGAGCCTTATACCTATCCAAAGAACCACCAGCCTTGTATTTGAGTTTGTATACCCACTTGCCACCTATAGGAACTTTTTCGAGAGGGAGAGGGACTACGGACCAAGTATTATTGAGCTCCAAGGCCTTAATTTCTTGCTGCATAGTAGTGACCCAATTTGGATCCCTAGAAGCCTGAGAAAAACTAGTCAGTTCTACTAATGATTGTTGGGAAAAAATAGGCTTTTTTAGGTGAAATATGTGTATAAGTAACAAAGTTGGAAATGGGATAAGGAAAGTGGGAAATATGGTTGGTTGAAGGATTGGATAGAGAAGGGCACATAAAGTCTGAAGTCCAAATGAGAGATTTGGAAACTCTAATGGATCTCCTAACAGGCTGAGGTGAAGAGTTTATATTAGAAACAGGAGAAGTTGGGGAAGGTATAGCAGGCTGAGCAACTAAAGAAGGAGAAGGTTCTGTGATCTGGACAACATCAGTGTGGGAAGGAATTACAGGAGATGAAACTGACTCCAAGTCAAGGAAAGAAGTGTCAACTGGAAAAGAAAGTTGTGATTTTTGAGAATAGGTAAAAGAGAATACATATTCATAGAAAAAAACATCCTGAGAGACAGTATCAGTATGTGAAGATAGAATGTAAAGCAAATAACCCAAGAAAACACAAGGAACAGACCTTGGGGACAGTTTATCCTTAGAAGTGAGGACAATAGCATAAGCTAGACAGTCAAATACGTTTAGATGATCCAAAACAGGAGGTTTTCCAAAAAAAAAAAAAAAAATTGCAAATGGTGATAAACCGTGAACGACAAATGTAGGAAAACGATTGATAAGGTACACTGCTGTTTGCACACAGTATCCCCATAGATGAGTTGGAACATTTGACTGGAATTTTAAGGCCCTAGCTACTTGCAGGATATGCCTATGTTTCCTCTCAACAACTCCATTTTTTCTAGGGGAATAGGCATAAGAACTTTGGTGTATAATGCCTTTGCTAGTGAATAAGGCATGACAATTCTTATTAAAAAACTCAAGGCCATTATCAGTCCTAACACATTTAAGGGTTAAATGGTATTGAGTTTGTACCATTTGAAGGAAATGTTGGATGGTGGCAAAAGAATTAGATTTGAATTGCATTAAGAAAAGCTAAGTAACTCTAGAGTGATCATCTACAACAGTGAGGAAATACCTAACATTACCATGAGTCCAAGCATTGATATGTAATAGATCAAAAACAGCACTGGATTGGGAATTGCTATGAAGAAAATGAGTCATCGTTTGTTTAGCTAAAGGGCAAATAGCACAAGGTGAGGGATTAGACATATTAAGCTTATGGTGCATAATTTGCAAAACTGAATAAGGAGCATGTCCTAAACGTTGATGCCACAACTCATGACTAACAGATAAATTTGCAGTCATAAACGAAGCATGTGAAATCAAAGTTTTATTCAACTGAACATCAAAAGGTACAATATTGTTTGAAGGAAAAACAGTAGATGCATTATAAACATTTTTGTTTAACAGATCTATATTTGATAATAGGGATGAAATTTTCGTGTTTCGATCAAAAAAATTTAGGCCATGGCTATGTCTACCAATCCCCTTCAACTTGCTATTGCAAAGATCTTGAATGAGACAAAAATCAGGATAGAAAACAATAAAGCAATTGTTAGAAGCAGTGAATTTAGAAACAAAAAATAGGTTGTGTTTAAAATTTGGTACATGAAGAACTTTAGAAAGGTGAATTCCATTAACTAGATCAACAGAGCCAACATGCCTAATATAGGTTCTAGTGCCACTTGGTAAACCTACAAGGGATTTGGATGAAGGTTCTACGGGAATAAGGGAATTTAAAAGTGTGTAATTCGAGGTCATGTGATCTGTAGCTCCTGTATCTATGATTTATCCATTATCATAAAGCAGTAGATATACCTGCAAGATTAGCGGTTGGAGAAGCAATGTTTTCTTTGCCCAGCAACTGAAAGATCTGATTATATTGCTCTGAAGTCAAGACTAGTCCAACCGTCGTATTAACATTGTTAACATCTGAAACTTCCGAAGTTGAATTCTAAGTCTGCACCTGATTAGCTGAAAACTTCGGTTTTGAGCTTGTTTTGCCTCTTGTAAACTGGAAATCCGCAGGGTAACCAATCAGTTTATAACAAGAGTCTCTTTTATGTCCAGGTAAGTGACAATAGTCACATTCGACGTATGGCTTCTTGCCTTTGTACCTGTTTCCCTGATTCTGATTCTGATTCTGATTCTGACTTTTATTATTATTATTCTGAGCATAAAGGGTTGTGGCCACCTCTGAGTTAACATTCATTCCAGTCAAAACTCTTTGGCTTTCATCCTGATTCATTACCGAATATGCTTGTTTTACGGTTGGTAGAGGATTCATTAGCAAAATCTGACTACGTACCATCGAATATGACTCATTTTATCCAATCAAGAATTGCAGTAATTTTTGTTGATTGAGATGTTCAAGATACGCTTTTGCAGAGATGCTATTAGGAGAAGGTAGGCTGACCAAGGAATCTAGCTCATCCGAAAGTGATTTGAGCTTATTGTAGTAGATCGCCACTGTGTTTGTTCCTTGTGTCAAATTCACAATTTCGCGATGAATGCCAGAAACTCTGGTGCCATTAACCTTGTCGTACTGTTCTTTCAAATCTTGCCATACTTGGGAAGCAGTTGTCAAATAAACAATGCCGTTGAAGATTTCTTTAGAAACCAAATTGAAGATCCAAGCAAGGACTAAAGAATTGCATCTCTCCCATTGTGAAACCAAGCATGAGTGCACTGAAGACTTTGTATAGGTTCCATCAACAAAGCCTAGCTTATTCTTGCGCAAAAAGAAATCGTCATTGCTCTACTCCAGATTCCATAGTTTTTGGTGCCTATGAGTTGCTCAGATACAAGTACAAACCCTGGCGTGTCCGAAGAATGAAAATAGAGAGGCGAGTTCAAGTCAACTATGGGAATGATTGATTTTTCATTTGATGTTGTCATAACGATTGATCAGTATCTTAAAGAATCTTGAGTTGAAAGAGTATGCATGTAAAGACTGCGTAACATTGCACCATGAAACGACCAATTTTTTGAATCACTAAACAAGTGGTAATAGCATTTCCTCTTGTAATCATTAGATATCTATCTTATTCTCTACATATTTTATTGTAGGATGAAGAATGCGAGAACAAAGGGAGAAAAGCATGCAGGAGGAGGTGAGGTCTATGATGAACAATGAAAATGCAGAATTGTTGAGGGTTCTTGAGTTGATTGATGACATTCAGTGGCTAGGTTTGGGATACCGGTTCCAGAAGGACATAAAGAGAGCTCTTGATAGAATTAATATGTGTTGGGAAGAATATGATGATGATGATGCCAAAGAAGAAAACAAAATCCGGTCTGTTGCTCTAAGATTCAGGCTTCTTAGACAACATGGTTATCACATCTCTCAAGCCTCAAGGTATACTCAGTTCCTTACAAGTTAAATTTCTAATATTTGTATGTGGTGGACGCAATGACAATGGATAACTTTTAAAGGCCTTTTTTTTTTTTTTTTTTTTAAAAGTTTCTCGTAGAGAGACATTTTTTTAAAAAAAAAAAAAAAAAAAGAAGTTTATCTTAAAATCTCATTCACACAAATACAAGTTTCAACAACTTTAATCTTAATTCATAAAC
>CM047897.1:13343872-13367754 GCA_026229545.1 Pistacia atlantica | reverse complement strand
CACTTTGACATATATAAATTCGACCACTAAGAGCAAGACATTTGTATCCTTTGTGTTGCAAACTGAAACCAATAAAGGTACATTTAGTGGTATGAAAATCAAATTTGTGATGGTTATAGGGTCTAAGGAATGGATAAGCAGCACAACCAAAGACCTTTATGTGAGAATAGTTTGGGGAATGATGAAACAGTTTTTGAAATGGAGAAAAGTTAGAGAGCCCTGGAGAAGGAAGTATGTTCGTTAAGTAAACTGCAGTTTAAAAGGCATGCCACCAGAATTTGAGAGGCATGGGAGCTTGTGCTAATAAGGTTAGGCAATTGCTCAACAATTTGTCTATGTTTCCTCTCTACTCTACCATTTTGTTGGTGGGTGTAAGGACATGGGTGCCTAAAAGTAATACCATGTTGAGCAAAATAAGGTGCAAGACTCCAAAATTCTCTTTCCCAATCAGTTTAAACACATTTCAAGGTTGAACTAAATTGTCTTTCCACTAACTTATGAAACTAAGTGAAGATAGAGTAAGTTTCAAACTTGTTTTTCAAGGGAAATATCCAGGTAAACCGACTGTGATCATCCAAAAACTGGATGTAATACCTAAATCCCTTAGGTGAAGAGATAGGAGATGGTCCCAGAGATCTGAATATACTAGATCAAGAGGTTTAGCTAACTGAGAAGAGGACTTAGGATATATAGATTGTTTTAATTTTCCAAATTGACATGCTTGGCAGAAGGTGTAATCAGTCTTGGATGAGTGAGATACTTTAAGATCAGTTAGGATTTTAGTTAAAATAGAACTATTTGGATGTCCTAATCTCCTATGCCACAGCATAACATCAATTCTTTGAGCAGGAAATGATTGCATACCATACATTTTATTAATATCAGAAGCAACACAAATAGATACATTTTCAGAATTACATTATGTAACAGTATTGACAGGATTAGATGTTGTAACAGAACACTTATTACAATGCAAACATGGTTGGCTAGCAGATAAGGCACAACCTGATAGACACTTAGAATTATTTGTAGATACTAAAGGAAAAATACAAGTGCTGAAAGAAGGCACTGAATTATTATCATGAAGTTGATGATGAACTGAAGCTGCCAAGTCTTCAGTAGAGTTTAAATAAGCAGAGATTGAAGGTTGAAGTCGGTATAAACCATCCTTAAGCATTCCTTGAAGAAGAATTGCTTTGGAAGACTTGTCCTTAACCACACAATAACCAGAATAAAATTCAACAAACACTTCATTATCTTTAGTAAATTTAGATATGCTAAGTAGGTTTTTTGTAATTGTAGGGACATAAAGAACATTCCTAAGATGCAATTTTTCTACCAGGACAAGATAACCAAGAAAAACCAATATGAGAGATTGAAAGGAACTCACCATTTCCCACTTGGAGCTGCTCACTGCTAGTGTAGCTGGTGCTTGCTATTAATTGTCCAAAATCAGAAGTGACATGGTCTGTTGCTCCAGAGTCCATGTTCCATGCTGCATCCTGAACAGCTGAAGGTGTAGCAACATAATTGATTGTTACAAGAGTATGGTTCTGATTGTGATTCTAGGGATTGAGCCATGAACACCTGACTGTTGGTGTTAGCAGGTCTAGATGCGAAAAGATTGATGTGTTGGTGAAGCAAAACCAGAAGGAGCCTGTGTTGAAAAATCCTTCGAAGACTGCACTAGTGATCCTGAATTCATATTAGCTCTAGTGTAATGATTAGAGGGTCCAAAATTAGAACCTTATGACAATCCTGAGTGTGGATAAAAAGATGGTCTTCCAACAATAAAATCAGATGATCTGTAAGCTCAGCAAGTCTTGCAAAATTAGGAGTAGCAAAAACATGATTCACATTACTCCTGACTTGTGCATTGTTACCAGTAAAATGTACATCAAATATGTGGTAACAATGCAGAGCTAGGTGTCCTGTCTTCCCACAAACTTGACAGACAAATCTGTTCCTACCACCTACTCTGCCTCGCCTCTTCCTCTAATAACATGGCCAGATTGATATGGATAAAATTGATTAGGAGGGGTTAGGTACACAGGATAATTTTGATGTGAAGTCTGATTTGTAGTATAGTGGGATGACACTAGGTTATGTGTTTGTTGTAAAGATAGTGGATGTGTATGTAAAGAAGACTGGGAATTTGTTCTCAAAAAGTTTCATTTGCATCCAATGATGATTTGTTTCTGTTACTATCAACACTTAGATTGGCAACATTAGCAGAGATCCCGTGAAACTCAAATTGCATAGCTGAGGTCAATGCATTATTAGCTTTTTCTAACCTAAGCTTCAGTTTCTACAAAATTATTTGAGCTTCCTGAACTGAAATAGGATCTAATCTAGACTCTAATCTAGTAGTAATGTTCACTACAGCTGCATCATAATCAGAATCAAGACCATCTAAGATGAAATTTAATAGTTCTTCATTAGAAATCATAATTCCACTTGAGGACAAACTCTCGGCAAATCCTTTCATTTTAAGAAAATAATCATGCATACTAAGATCATGTTTCTTTGTATTTTGCAGTAAGGTCTTAATATGTAGTGTCTTAGCTCGTGACTCAGTAAAAATTCTTTTTCTAGAGTGAGCCAAATTTCAGTTGACAATTGACATTTAGAAATTACCGAAAAGATTGACTTTGAAATGGATGACAACAGCCAGCTAACTAGGAGCTTATCTGTCTTCTTCCAGAGGTGATATTCCGGATTAGATTTTTTGACAACTTTAGAGGTTGGGCCATCTGATTGAGCTTGAATGAACGACGTTGGACAACAACCATTCCGATGAGATGATCCTTTAAGATCATGAGCTCCTACTGCAAACAATATTTGCGATTTTCAGAACCTATGATTATCTCTAGTGAGTTTAGGGTTGATTACAGGGAGTGTGTTTGAGGATATTGTGGTTGAGCAAGTGAGATTACTGAGGTCAAAATTATGCTTCTGTCCTGATTGAATTGAATCTTTATCAGATTTGTGATGTGGAGAAGAATTTGGAGAAAAATCAGCCATTGTTGACGTTGGTCAAAAGGCCCTGATACCAAGTTGTGAATGAGAATTGAGAGGGAAAAAATTAGGAGAGTAAAGTTGTTTACTGTTGACTTTCATTAATTGAACAAAAAAAGGTTACAGCTCTATTATATACACAAGTCTAATACACGTGAGTAACATATTGCAACTTACAGCAATACACGTGTAAGTAACAAATTACAACTTGTAGCTTAGGCTAAAGTCATTTATCAGTAACCTAAACATCATGAATCACTACATACACTAATCCTAACAACCCTCATCAGTATTACTAGGTTTCACAGAAGTTCCACTAACATATCCCCACATCTGTTTACCCTTAAGAAAATTTCTCATCACATAACTCCAATACGAATAATTCTTGTCATCTAACCTCACACTTACAGACTGAAGCAAATCGTCTCTTTCAGGAGTCATAATCAAAAAACAAAGAAAACTAGTATGCAAAAGAAAGGAAAACGAAATACCAGATTGTAGAAATTGAACGAATACCAATGAAATACCAGATTGCATAAATTGAACGAATACGCTTGGATCCACATAAGTTGTGTTTAAGATTAAGCCTCCTCCCATGAAACCTTGCTTTGATACCATGCTTAAACAATTCCAAAGAAATAAGAAAAAGAGAAGGCTGTGGTTTCATTGATACTGCACAATGCAATTGAATACAAAAAGAATAATTTAACCTAAATACAAAGAGACTATATATAGACTAAACAAAAGAAATAATGAAAAGACAGATCTACCCTTAATAAACAATAAAACAAAATAACCATTTATTTCTTAACAGTTACAACAATGATATTGAACTTTCCTCTCCCTATCTCAGCATGTGTAACAAAACACATATGTTATTAAAAAATTATACAAGATTAAAACCTAATTTAAGTCAAACTTCTTGAACAAAATTGGTATTTTCCTAAAGAAACAGCATGAAAAGCGTTCATTGAAAAGATGCACGCTTCAATGGCGTTACTTTAAAAGGAAAATAAATAGTGGGCTCAGCCGCAGTGGTCCAAAGATGAATAGAGAAACCTGCAAAACGTTGTACTAATTAAAATAAAATAAAACTAGTCCTGCATTTTCAAACAAAAATTATAAGCATACATTAAATTAAGAGAAAACATCCTTGGCCCTAACTCCCATCCATTATGGTTATAGATATAAATTTATACCCCACATGTCTTCCATCCCCAACTTTCACCGGCCTTCAAAATATTTTTATATAACTGCATTGTAATTTTGTTATAAAATCTCTAATTTTTCTTTTCCTTTAAAAAAACAAAAAAATATAATACTATAATCTGATATAAAATCTTTTTAAAATACTTTGATAATTTTTTTTATATTTAATTTTCACTTTACGTTCTTTATTATATTTTATCAGTATGAGCTAGGGGTGAGCGGTTCTGGGTACCCTCCATTTTCCGAGAGAACCGGAACCAAAACCACACAGTGTAGGTTCCCAAAAAAATGAACTGGAACAGGAACCGCACAGTGTAGGTTCCCAAAAAAATGAACCGAAACCAGAACCGCACAGTGCAGGTTCTTCAATTCAAGGAACCGGAACCTAAAATGCAGGTTTCGGTTCCTTTCCGAGGTACCCTGTAAAAAATCAATTACCCCCCTATTAGTTTAAAAAATGACAAAAATAGATTAAAGTTTACAAATACACCCCTAGCAAATATATTATTTGGGTTTAGGGTTTAATTATAATGTAATATTATAATTAATTAAATTGTTAATCATTTAATTAAGTATTTTAATATTGTTTATAATAGAATGTTATAATTAATTAAGTAATCATACCATAAATTTATAACGTAATGTTATAATTAATAAAATTCTAATCATTTAATTAAGTATTGTGTAAATTAGTAAATTAATTACTAATGTTTATAATATAATGTCATAATCAATTAAGTAATCATTTAATTTTGTAATGTTATATTAATTATATGATCATACTATAATAATATAATGTAATGTTATAATGAATTAAGTAATCATAGTATAAATCTATAATTTAATATTATAATTAATTAAATTTCAAATCATTTAATTAATATACTAATGTTTATAATGGAATGTAATAATTGATTAAGTAATCATATTATAAATATATAAGGTAATGTTATAATTAATTAAAGTTTTAATCGTTTAATTAAATAATGTAATAATATAGTAAATTACTAATGTTTATAATATAATGTTATAAATTCATAACTAATTATGTAATCATTTAACTATGTAATGCTATAATTAAGTAAGTGGTTATAATATAATGTAATATAATAATATTATAATTTAATTGAGTAATTATTTAATTATAATGTAATGCTTAATTAATGTTTATAATAAAATGTTTATAAGGTAATATTATAATTAATTAAATTTTTAATTATTTAATTAAGTATTGTGTTAATGTTTATGTAGTAAATTAGTAATTACTAATGTTTAAAACATAATATCATAACTCATAATCAATTAAGTAATCATTTAATTATGTAATGTTATAATTAATTATGTAATCATACTATAATGTAATGTTATACTGAATTAAGTAATCAGATTATAAATCTTTAATGTTATATTATAATTAATTAAAATTTTAATCATTTAATTAAGTAATGTAATAAAATAATAATGTAATAAATTACTAATGTTTGTAATGTGATGTTATAAATTTATAACTAATTAAGTAATCATTTAACTATATAATATTATAATTAATTAAGTGATTATGATATAATATAATGTAATAATGTTATAATTTAATTAAGTAATTATTTAACTATAATGTAATATTTAATTAATTAAATTTTTAATCATTTATTTATAATATAATATTATAATTAATGTTTATAATATAATATCATAATCAATTAAATAATCATCTAATTATGTAATGTTATAATTAATTATGCAATCAACTAATCATACTATAATGAAATAGTGAAATGTTACAATGAATTAAGTAATCATACTATAAGTCTTTAATATAATATTATAATTAATTTTTTTATAATAGAATATTATAATTAATTAAGTAATCATTTAATTATAATTTAATATTACAATTAATTACATAATCATACTATAAATTTATAATGTAATGTTGTAATTAATTAAATTTCTAATTATTTAATTAAGTATTATGTTAATGTTTAAGTAGTAAATTAATAATTACTAATATTTATAATATAATGTCATAATCAATTAAGTAACCATTTAATTATGTAATGTTATAATTAATTATATAATCATACTACAATGTAATGTTATAGTGAATTAATTATTAAGTAATCTACTATAAATTTTTAATGTAATATTATAATTAATTAAATTTTTAATCATTTAATTAAGTTTGTATTAATGTTTATAATAAAATGTTATAATTGACTAAGTAATTATACTATAAATCTATAATGTAATGCTATAATTAACTAAATTTCTAATTATTTAATTAAGTAATATACTAAATGTTATAACTTATAAGTCAATTAATTAAGTAGTAATCAATTAATGTAATACTATAATTAATTATACTATAAATCAATTAAGTAATGTTATAAAATTATAATTAATTAAGTAATCATTTAACTATAATGTAATGTTATAATTGATTAAGTATGATATTTAACTAGTAATTAAATTTATTAATGTTTATCAATTTATCATATATAATTAATTAATTAATTAATTACTAATTTATTATAGATATACTTAGAACTTGATAATTGAAGTAAATAACTAAATATATTATTACTCAATCAAATATACTATTTTATTCAAAAATAATTCTTTTAATAACATTAAAAATGTAAAACACTTTTAATTGGATCATAATTCCAATTATTCACTTAATTAATCAAAACTTTAATATTAATGTATTATAATATATTAAAACTTTTATGGTGTAATTTATATGTAATAAGTATAATTGTATTCTTATATTTATTGAATTAGGTTATTCTAAAAATTTAACTTTTTCTATTTAAATTTTTTTTATAAAACAATAGAAACCCTCCATTATTCACATTTCACAAATATTTTATTGTAGTCCAGGTTCTAAAACAGGTTCCAAAAATCGGTTCCAAACCGGGTACCCCCTACGGGTTCCAAACAGGGTACCCTTTTTATAGGTTAGTTCGGCCTTAGGTTCCTCCACACACAAGAACCGGAACCGGAACCGCACAGTATCGGTTCCAAAAAATTGGAACCAGAGACAACCCACACAGTACCGGTTTCGGGTAGTTTCCGATTCCGGTTCCGGTTCTACCCGCTAACCGTGCTCACCCCTAATTTTATGTCTGCTCAACATAAAATTATTTATTGAAATCCTAAAAGATACTTGAAGAAAATAAATTTGGAAAATTCATATATGAAATTTCAAATATAAACAATTATTTCTAAAATAATTGTAATATAAAATTGTTCTTGAGCTTAAATTTTGAAGGGTTGTAATCTTTAAAAGTCTTACTACATATCACAGTGCGAACAAAAAATGAAACATCATACGAGTCGTATATAAACGATGAAATTACAATTAATAAAAATATCTAATATTAACTTTAAGTCTACTCTCAATCGGCCCCAACTTATTTTTAATTGAGTTTCTCTATATTTATCCTTATCCAAGATAAAGACTTGGAAAAGTAAAAGTAGATTACAAAGAAAATTACCTGCTCTGAGCGTGTTGCACATGTTGTGATAAGTCTTTAATTTTTCAAAATTATTTAATAGGTAACAATCTATGATTTTAAGGACAAGTATGTAAAACCAAATCGACTTTGATAACTTCTGTTTCACTTTACAGTCATATGATAGGGGAGGTATCTGAAAATTTTGCAAAATCTAAATGGATTTCTTAAAAGTTTTCAAATCTGTGAGGGGAGTATCTGGGTTTTTAGAAAAGCTCAAAGGAGGTGATCCGTAATAATTATCTTATTTAAACGTTCATATGAAGAGTTTCGGAATAGGAATGTTAAGAGAATAAGAGATGGGTAACTTTGCCAAAAAAAAAAAAAAAGTATAATATATATGTAATGTTTATAATTAATTTTATTAAAAATTGGAATTTAAAAAAAGATTTGATAGTACACAAGTAATACTAATACCACTCGCAATGCAGAGTAAGAAATATAAAGAGACGATACAAGATATTTAAAGAAGTGGATGATACGACGATGAACTTCAACCCAAAGGGATTTAGAATTCTTATCAGTAACACCATTATTATTACTTATAACTATTTCAAATACATGGATAATGCCCTTAACTTGATTACATGACATTTGGTTAATACATGTAATCCATATCTTCCATGGTTGGTGTTGAATCTGTGGGTCTGATTACCGTTTCTATTCAACTTACTAATTGTGATTTTACTTGTCTGTGTACGATTGAAATAGGTTCAATTATGATTGATAGGACTCTTTTCTTAGCTCTAGCATCTGGAGCTCCATGTCCATCTCCATTTTGGTACGTGCATTGGGCTGTCCGAGCAAGATTAATAGCTGTTTCTACAAAAGCTTCTGCAAATGGATGCTTATCACTCAGATCCTTATTCATTTGTTTCCAGGTTTTCTCAACGAGCTTCCTTATATCTTCACGAGCAACTTCCTCCGATAAACCTGTTTCTTGCATATAGCATAATATTGAACTTGCGGTTTCACCTCTCTCTATCTCAGCCTGTGTAACAAAACGCATATAAGCATCCTGTTATTAACTAAAACGGATGATGAGATGAGATGAGGTTCTCACAGTGAAAAATGAAAATCATACCTTTGAAGTACTTAAATCATTGCAAAGTCGAAAAATAACGGATGGCCAGCGCAACAGATTATGATACTTTTCTAAAGAGTCAAGTGCTTCGCTGGTGATGCCTTGATTCAATAAAAAGTAGGAATGCACCATAAGTAGTGCCCCCGATGCTGATCGCCACGCATTGTCAAGATATTCCTCAAATGTTGGCGTGTGTTTGTTGTAACTCCATTTTGCTTCTTCTAAAAATGATTTACACATGTCACCCCACTGAATCAACACAAAAATTACACTTAAGGCAGGTTAGGATGGAGAAATTAATGATACTGATTCAATCAATCCAAAAGGCTAAATTTTTAAACACTCGAAGTATATGCAGTAGCACACCGCTTTCGCTAGGGACGGAATAATGTTCACTCCTTGTTCTTTTAGAGTGTTATAACCCATCTCATTAACACTGTTGTAGAGTGCCAGGAAGCATAATTTCATGTAGTCTGGAAGCTGATTCACAAAATCGATATCCCATCTAAAATCACCATTGAGCACTCGAAATTAAGTATCAAGTATACGGAGAAAATGACCTAAACACATACATAATTGTAAATACTTATGTACGATACAAACCTTTCAACCGCATCTGTAAAAACCTCCAATTCATCCAGAGTCCCATATACGTCATAGACATCATCAAGGATTGTAATAAATGAGGTCACTTTCGTCAGTCCCTTACGGCAATTACTAAATTGTGGATCTGGGAACATTCCAACCGTCCAAAAGAAGCATTCCATCAGCCTGTCCCTAGCAAATGACAACTTGTTTGCTAGACCAATTTCTTTCCACCACCTAATTAACAAAAGGTGAAGCCGTATTAAATATTAATTAATCAGATAGAGCATGAGAGATTCCATGTTTGATTCGTAACATATAAAGTTAGTGACAGTTTTACGTTGACATATTTTTCAGATCTGTTTTGTATATCGCTTGCACCCGGTTAAAGTCCAGTTGGGCAAACTCAAGTAGCGAGTAATTTGCGTTAATTTTTTTACTGTAGGCTTCAATATACCACCGAGCTTCCAGCCTTTGCATTCTATGATGCAACGGAAGCTCTAAAGCATGAGTAACAAGATCTGATATGGTTGAGTCTGTGTCTCTCTTTAATTGAGTGAGATGTGTTCTTGAGAAAGTTCTGGCCTCATCTAAGAGTTTTTCTCCTTCAAAGGCAAGATATGAAGCTTCGTATAAACTTAGCAATCCTTTAACATCCTTGTCAAAGTATTCCATGTAATGGCCTTCTTTGTCAACGAAAATCTTGAAAATATCTGTAAATCATGGAACTACTTTTTATTAACTAATAATGACATTATTGTATTAATTATTCATATGAAAGCATGAATTAAAAGATGATTTCATTCTTCTATCAATATCTTTTGATATGTGTTTTTTTGTTTTTTCTTTGGTTGAAGTTTATGAATTAAAATTAAAGTTGTTGAAACTTGTATTTGTGTGAATGAGATTTTAAGATAAACTTTTTTTTTTTTTTTTAATGTCTCTCTGACGAGTAACTTTTTTTTATTTTATTATTATTTTTTTTTAGAAAGGCCTTTAAAAGTTATCCATTGTCATTGCGTCCACCACATACAAATATTAGAAATTTAACTTGCAAGGAACTGAATATACCTTGAGAGATGTGATAACCATGTTGTCTAAGGAGCCTGAATCCTAAAGCAGCATGATGGAGTTTGTTTTCTTCTTGGGCATCATCTTCGTATTCTTCCCAGCACGTATTAATTCTATCAAGAGCCCTCTTTATGTCCTTCTGGAACCGGTATCCCAAACCTAACCGCTGAATGTCGTCAATCAGCTCAAGAACGCTCAACAATTCTGCATTTTCATTGTTCATCATAGACCTCACCTCCTCCTCCAGCTTCTTTGCCCTGTTCTCGCATTCTTCGTCCTACAATAAAATATGCAGAGAATGAGATTACAAGAGGAAATGCTATTACCGCTTGTTTAGTGATTAAAAAAATTGGTCGTTTCATGGTGCAATATGCAGTCTTTACATGCATACGGTGCTATGGTCTCTTGTTAGAATTCTTAGCTTTGAGCAAAGAAAACACTGGATTAAATTTTTTGATTTACAAACAGATAAAAATAAAAAATTGATTGCATTAGCACAATTAAAAAAAATATATATAGTAGGATAAATGAGTAGTTAAAGATGAAGCAATGGCCCTTGATTAATCACCAACTTATCAATACTTAGCGCCTGGAGAAAATTGTAATTCCAAATGGTTGACTGGTAATTTGCAGATCGTCGTGGATGTGGAGCAGTGGAAGTTTGTATAGTCGCTGTCACTGAACATCTAACTTGTGGAATTATTAAAACGCCATCATGCGCTGTTTGTAGATGGTATCTATGTCGACCTCTGTAAAGACTCTGAACCTGGGGCTGTGAATGAGGCAGGGGCAAGCCAGAGAGATGGAGTGCCATTGCAGTTGTTGCTAATGTTTGTAGTTCAAATGATCAAGTTAGAGTTAGTCTGGAATAGTGTATGTTACTAATTCAGAGGTGTTATGGCGTTTTGATTAATGCCTGAGAGTGTCCAACGAGATTCACATGCGTGAATTACGTACTGACAATATGCATGGAGTCAGCATTTTACACAATGACAAGGTGATGGTTAGTAAACCGCAAAATATTTCCCTCTGTTTCTTTATAAAAAAAGTCGCTTTGAGGCTATTAATTTTTTTTCAAAATAAACTACGTTCTCTTCCTTTAATGTTTTCTTATCCACATCTTCATTCTCCATCCTGCCTCTCATCTTTTCTCTCCACCTTTTTCCGTACCCTGCCCCACACTCCTCTCTCTCTTTATCTGTCTCTTTCCCTTGTCTCCTCTCTTTAACAATTTCTCTCTTTATTTTAACATTTCACACATGTATTGCAAATGGGAACACAAAATTTTCCCACCTACAATATGAGGAAAAACATCAATTCTCTAAATAAAAAACTGTGTAACAACTTAAAACGACAGTTATAATTAAATGGAGGGAGTATTATTCTTGGAATCATTTCCATTTTCCAACCACACGAAAGACATATAATGATTTACTAATTATAATAATTTCTTTATCATCACCTTTCATGGAACACTATTTATAAACTCATTTTGATATAATTTTAAGTAACAAAATTTCAGAAATATGTATAATCTCAAACTATTTATGTAATTTAAGTTGTTAAGGCTGATTAAAATTTCTATTAAAAAAACAAATTTAGTTCACTCTATATAACTGAAACGAAAAGATGAAAATGAGATGATACATAATTTCTAATGACAAAAAGTTTGAGATGATTGAAAAACATAATGTAAAATAAAAATTATAAAATATATTTTGAAATGTTTGAATTCAAACTTGTAATGGAGAGCGTCTAAAGATATTTAAACAAGTGTAAACTGTAAAAGATGAAATGAGTTGTTGAAAATTGAAAGTGAATGAGTTGCTGTCATTAGCACGTGTTGGAGATCTACATGTTATTTAAGTCAAACCACTTCAACAACATTGTATGAATAAATCGTGGCCCAAATATGAATAACACTGTACTAATTAAAATAAGAAAACTATATATGAAATTAAGAGAAAACGTCTTTTCAAGGATTTATGTGGGTTTGTTTTATTAGTTTGAACAGCATTTTTTTTAAATTGGGGTAAATTATTATTACGAAGATAAAATTTAAATAAAAAAATATATTTAGTTAAACACCCTTAATAGTAAAAGTTTTAAAATTAATAAAAATAATTTTACCCACCTACTAAATAACGAAAGCTAACCACCAACGTTAAAGGGTGGCTAAAAGTCGTCAAAATAGCGTACGACCAATTGGTTGAGAATGTTTAGTTAAATTAACAAACTTATAGGATTAAAAAAATTTAAATATTTTGATTTGAATAGAATATAATATGATTGGATTTTGAAAATAGTAAAACAAACACATTTGTTATTTCATTCATTAAAATACTAACATCAATCTATAATTTTTCTTTTTCTTTAAAAAAAAATACATAATACTTGAATTCGATTTAAAATCTTGTTAATTTGATACTTTAATTTAAAATATATATTTATTGAAATCTTAAAAGATACTAGAAGAAAATAAATTAGAAAAATTAATGTATGAAATTTAAAATATCAAATAGGTATAACCGTATAATATTAATTATACTTACAGCTTGAGCACTGGTCAATGACTGCAAGGTGTCATAATTCCAAGTGCTTGGTTGATAATTGGCTGACCGTCGGTTTACTGTTAATTGGGAATTTTGAGTAGCAACTGAACAACAAACCTTGAGACTGCCATGACGATCTCTGTGACTGTGACTGTGACTGTGACTGTGTGGCGGAAAAAATGTACAAGGTTTGTGAAACAAAAAGCAAGGATGCTGCAAGCACAAAAGCTCAGAAACCATTGTTTATGCACTAATACTAATGCAAGTATTTAACTTTGGTCAAATTAATGGATACTGCGTGTGTTTGCCAAGGCACGTAAATATATAGAGGGTGAAATGTTACTAGAACCTACACCTCTCAAAATCTGGGCTTCAAAATTTTGCGTGCTCCTAATTCACTGTAATTTCAATTCAACGGATAAAAAAATCTAGGCATGTGGACGAGGTTATGTGTGGAGAGGAGCAAAAATTGTGTTGAGAATCTAATTAATCATCGTAGTACGAAAGATTGATGGCCACAGAAAGTTCCTGAAGATAAGAGCAATTGAACACTCTCACTTAGTCACACCATACTTACGTTTCGTTCTGCGTGTCTGTACTCCGTATTCACGATTGATGCGTCTCCATATTTTATGGTCGATTTGAGTGGTTTAATTTTTTTTTCAATAATATCACATCCATAACAATTTATGTCATACTTAAATATCCCCTTTGTGTGTGTGTGTGTGTGTGTGTGTGTGTGTGTGTGTGTTGGATTTATTTAACAATCTAGAAACGTTGAACCTTGTTTACAATAAAATTATTTTCAAAATAAAAAAAATAGTATACATTACTTTCAATGGCGTATACTGGGCGGTGAGCACTTTCATACCCAGTCCATACCTACCAGAAAATTTGATTTTAATTATCTTTAGAAACTATATATAGCAAATAACAATATTGAATTCACCTATAAACTCATAATAAGATACTCATAATGTTAATAGAACTTGTTCATGACGTATGAGATAGCTCAATATAAATCAGTCGTTATTGAAGAGTATAAAGTATCTTATCAGAGATTTATAATTTAAAAAAGAAAATTCCCTGCCCCTGGATCTGGGTAATGTAAATGTAGTTCATACTTCATAGAGCTGCCAAACGCCACAAAAATGACCAGTAGAGCGAGAAGAGATACCACACACACAAACATTACTAGCTTCTAGACTTTCTATTCACGCAGTGACAAAATATCTCTTACTCTGCCATTTACACATTGCCACATGGCCACAATAACAAATTATTGAACACAAATTCCAAAAATTAATTTCTAACAAAATTAGCTTTCGAAACGAATCATACAAATGATTGAAGTTCACATATTAAATATCAAAAAAAAAAAAATCCTTCAAAAGTTAGCAAACAAAATTTTCAGCATAACCAGAGAAAGCAAATGAAAAACTTTCAAGAGCAAAAAATAAAATGACAAGGGATACAAAGTAGTAACATATTCTAAGCACTCTTGTCAGCCTTTGCAGCAGTAGCTGCTGCTTGTCCTCTAAGACGACCAGTCCTCCGGGCAGCAATGAGACCAACCTTTTGGCCAGGAGGAGCATCTCGGCGAACGGTACTAGCATGCCCAATTTGTTGGTGGTTACCACCACCATGGGGATGCTCAACAGGGTTCATGGCAACACCACGGACCTTGGGCCAGCAGTTCCTTTTCACTCTGAACTTATGATATGCATTTCCTGCCTTCAACAATGGCTTCTCAGTTCTGCCTCCACCTGCAACCTGGCCAACCATAGCACGGCAACCACTTGGCACAATTTTCTTGGCACCAGATGGAAGCTTAATCCTTCATAAATACAAATTTATAAACAACAGTTAACAGCCATTATAAAGTAGGAACAAGATCAGAACGAAGAGCAAGAGAGCAAGTAGATAAAACATGCAGAGATAAAGAATCGGCTGAAGAAGAAAAATTCAACAGCAACACACAAAATTTAACAAATTCTCTACAGAAAGATGACACCTAACAAAGTGATACAAAACCTCAACAGAAAGATGATATCTAGCAGAAATATTAAGTAATGAAGATATTGGCATAAGCTGACCAAAGCCATTATATTAAACAACAGATTAAAACAAGCATACTTATGCATGCCTGCAAGAGTCCACCAAAATGCTAGGACAAGTCATATAAGTCACTTATGAGGAATCACACGGTGATATCTGCCAAATGAACATGTAATTTATCAAGGAAGTTAGAACCAAGTATAGGGCAAGAGTAAACTGAAACCACCCAAAAGAAAAGGTGCAAGACAAGAATTTCACCACATTGGCCTAAATGGAAGTTATAAGAAAATTAAATTTAATATCAATTGATGAAGCTTTGGTTTAACAGATAGAGGAGTCATTATTCATAGGAACAGCATCTTCTTACATCCATCTTAAGACACAAATGATGAAACAATTAATGGCTGTTAGATCGGTCGTCACGGTCACAAAATTAAACCTAAATACCGTAGTTAGCGGTAAGCAGGGTCGAATCTACAGAGAGCAAGACTAACGACCTAATGTATATTTGAGTTAATGAAAGAGAAATTGGCAAAATGATTGATTAAAACTAAGGAAACTAATTACTTGCAGGACATTAAAAGCATTAAATAAATTGCTAACTAAAACACAATATTAAAAGCGTTGTCGCTACGGGTTCGGTTTGACTCAAGACCAACTCTCACAATTCCTCTCCTCGCTCTTCAATTTCCTAAACCTACAAGGCTAGGCAAATCAATAGAAATATCTCCCGGCAATCTAGGTATAATCTATCCTATCTCCCCGTCGTCTTAGTTACAGGTCGATTGGTTAAAGACTATCATCGACTAACCGAAAAATGCTAAACCCTTAAACACCACTAGTTGGTACAACGTTAACAAGTACAACCTATCAACCTGTATCATCCAATCAACTAATTACACAATAAATGCATTCCTAGTAGAAATGATATTAAACACTACTACAACTTGATTGCAATCGCATCAAGCAATTTAAAGTCATAATCAACATTCAATAATCTCAAACCGACATTCAATTATGCAAAAAGTTATATATCAATAAACGTTCTCAATGGACATTATCAATTAAACACGCGAGTATCGAATAATATTAAAGTATCGCAAACAAACCTCAAACGAAAACAAATATAATCAATACAAGAAACTTAACCAAATATCCAACATTCGGGCTCATCCAACTAGTCGAGAGCTGATGAGGAGATCGGTGGAGTCAATCTCGATCTCGCCTACACCGTAACGGACAACCGGGAACTTAGCCTCATGGTGGTGATGACGGAGGTCGAAACAAAGTGGGAAACGGAGCTGATCATGGCGAAGAGGAGGTAACCGACAGCGATATGATGCGAAGAAGGGCGAAAGCGACCAACGGACATCCCGGAATACGAAGTCACCGCGGTTCGGATTGAAAAGCGTTAATTTTCCTGGCTGGGTCTCCTGGAAAACGGTGGTGGCGGAAATGGGATCCGAAGGTACCGATGGAAAGCTCGTGATGGGGAGTTCGATCAGGTCCTAGGGAGGTGAGAAGTCGCCGAAAATGAGCAGGATCTGGCCTGGAAGATGAAGAGTCGCGGCTAAATCGCGGATTCCGGCGGGGGGCGCGGTGAAGCTAGGAAAGCGTAGATCCGCCTTTGTGGGGAAGGTGGATCGACCCTTGGGAGCCGAAACGTCGCCGAAAAACGGCGAAATCTCGCCTGGAAGACGAAAAGTCACGGTGGTGGGAGGTGAAGCGTCGCGGCGTGGTGGTTCTCGGTGGTGGTTTGCCGTGGTTTTGGGATGATGATGAGCCGTGCACGAGGGAGACGAAACGTCGCCGGAGAAGACGAAGGGTCGCCGGAGGGAGACGAAGGGTCGCCGGAAAAGATGATGAACAGCCCCCCCTGGACGCGATCTGCATTTTTTTCTTTTATAGGCCATATTGCAAAATTTAAGTTTAGTCCCTATACAATTAAAAAGTGACAAAATCAGCCCCTTAAAACATGACATTTTACCCCCTAAACAGCATAAATGAGACAAAATCACCCTTAATCCATAAACCACAACCTAATATCAACTCATATATTTTCCAAAATCATTCCAAACACGTTAAATTCATAAGAAAATTATTAGGAAGCGATTTTCGTGAATAAATTCATAAATTCTTTAATTGTCTCAATATACTTCAATTTAATCACAAATGGGGTATTTTTATCACCAAAATAAAGTCACTTTCATGACTCTAACAATGGCTCAGGTAGGAATAACCCAACTGCACTAAACAAAGAAAATACAAGGACCATACTTTAACAAATTAATTTTATGTGAAAAAGAACTTCATAGCTCTAAAGAAGTAACTATACTACATGTATGATGTATCACATTGGCCTTCACTCAATCCTTCTTAATTGTCGCTTTCAAAATCACAACAGAAATCCTAAATAGATTATGGAAGAATAAATCAAACAAAACAAAACTTCAAAATACCTGGAGGTTCCATTATCAGGATTATGACTGATTACAACAGCATAATCTCCCGAAGATCTCGCGAACACGCCGCGATCACCAACGTGATGCTCCACATTACACACAACCGCACCTTCAGGAATCGAACGCAAGGGCAAAACGTTTCCGACCATCAGATTTGCCTTCTTTCTAGACACACAAAGCTGACAGGTGTACATCCTTCGGCAGCCAGCAGCTCCTTCGTCAGCTGGTATCGAAAAGGGTGTCGAAATGTTACGCGAGCTAAAGGTGCGCCCCGACCTGGATCGTGGATAATCTCTGTTACCACCCCCTTCAAATACCCATTCCTTTCACCGAAATCAAGCGAACGAAACCGGGCCGGACCCTTACGGTGGTGGGTGTGGGACTTGAATACAGAGCCAGCACCCTTTCTCTGAGCTCGGATGACTCGACCCATTGAGTCAAATCGGTGACTCGATGGTTTTAGGGTGTTGGGGGCTTTGAAAGGGGCAGCAGCTGCTGGAAAGGTGAACGGAGGGAGGGTTAGGGCCTATATATGTGCAGGGTTTATGGTTTTAGGGCTACTTTACAGTATTGCCCTTCATTGTATTAGATAATTTAGATTTAGGGTATTGAGATTAATCAAAATTAATTAATGAGATTCAGATAATCATTTCGATCTAGTTTCCAAATAATATTTTAGGACGGAATTGAAATTTGTTTTGTGATACTGGTCTTAAGGGCATTTAACAATAGGAAAATAATACAATCACCGACGGTAGTGCATCGAATTTGTACACTGAATGACGTGACAAAATCCTAACCGTTGATTAATTTTAACTTAATATTAATCAACGGTCAAGATTTTTTCACATTATTCAGTGCACAAATTCGATATACTACCGTCCGTGGCTATAACATTACTCTTAACAATATCTTTATATCATTTCATTCACAATTTCTCGTAGTATAACATATATTGTCATTGAATTAATTCCACCATTCTATGTTTTCATAGACTTTTTTATATCTTATTTAGGCAACATTATTGTATTTCCATTACTATATAATAGTTAGTGACATCCCTTTACCAAAATATTTGGCAATGGAAAATGAAGGGCATTTGAAAATTGAAATTGCATTTGCGTCCATAACTTAATCAGATTCTTTCTTCAAGATGGTGGGTAATCCAAACTGACAGTGAAATCAAGGAGACTACGTAATGCTAAAAATATTGACGATGGAAAAGAGAGCACCAACTGCCACAATTCAATTAATGTTTACTCCCTTTCTGACCTTCCGTTTAAATGTATTTAATCAAAGGTTTCTAGAACGATATGATAATCTCGCCTGGAAACTAGCTCCCTTTGGAGTGGTAAATCGATTCGACGACCTACTTTCCATATTGAGAAGGCCTTTTCTAATTTATAACTGGATGAAATCTAAAATAGAACCTATCCCTCATTCTAATGCTTTATAGAGGCTTTTCTTCCAAAGCTACTGAAAAAAAAAGAAATGCTTGCAAACTTCCAAGCAACCCCGCCCTATAGAATGAATAAGGGTCAAGAACTATACCCTGCTGGAGATCCTTTACTCAAAACCTGGAAAGCCTTGCCACGAGCTGGTCTCGAACCAGCGCTTCCGGATGCGAAAAGCATTCTATTTTGAATCTGGAACGGGGATCGGAAGCTCGTTGTTACTTCTTACCAAGGATATTTGGAAGAATAATGCTACAGTTACCGGCGGTAGTGCACTAAATTTGTGCACCGAATGACGTAGCTAAATCCTGATCGTTGATTAATATTAAGTTAAAATTAATCAACGGTCAAAATTTTGTCACGTCATTTGGTGCACAAATTTGGTACACTATTGTCGGTAACTGTATTATTTTCCTATTTGGAAAGGTCTACTTCTTTGGTTCACTAGTTGATTCTATGGATTTCTGCTTCACTATTGAATCTTTATCATGTTTGAATCATTACTGTATTAGACTGGTCACCTTGTTTTTACTTTTATTTGACTGTTTCAAGTATCAATAATGCTACAGACACCGATATTTTTACGTTGAAATCTTATACCGATCTACGTATCCTGTGATTCACACCAACAAACCAGGCACGTTTCATGTTATTAAATTTTTTTCTAGTGAACGGTCGTTCATCAACTATGGACAGAAGTCCCCATTTAAAGGACGTCCGCCCATTATTAATAGTTTTAAAAAATTAAAAAAAATTAAGGACTTCCGTTCATCAGTTATGGACGTCCGTCCCTGAATTTTGGACAGGCGTCCGCAAACAAGGGACGCCCGTCCATAATATAAATATCGGCCGTTCATTTTAAGTAGACGATCATCCACATTATATGGATGATCGTCCACCTATAATGGATGTCCGTTCATAATTTAAACTAAAAAAATTAAAAATAAAAATTATAGACTCCCATCTATATTATGGACGGCGTCCTACTGAAAGAATGGGTGTCTTTATTAGATGAACGTCCATGGTTTAAATAAAAAATAAAATAAAAAAAGTATTAGACGCGCGTCCATTTCCCTATTTAATAGCACCTGCTTTTTACTATATTTTCATGGCACCTGCTTCTTGACTTTTTCTTTCCATGGAATTATTCCCAAACCTGTAAAGAGTCACTCTTTCAACAACTAAAGTTGCTCTGACATTTTCAACAAACAACACTCAAATTCAGGCCTGCTTTTTCAGCTTACACAACTTTGATCGGTGCTTTTCTGCAGTTCATGAATCTGACCTCGTGCTTGCAGACGTTTTGCAAATAAAAATTCTTAGTATGGACGGGCGTCAAGTCAAAGAAGTTGAGGGAAGCTTCTTTAAGTATATAATGCCCGTCCATTATTTTTCTTTTAAAATTTTTTAGACACGCATCTATTCTTTGTGGACTGCTATCCAAATCTTTTTTTATTTTTTATAAGCATTATTAATGGCCGGACGTTCGTTATGAACGCCCGTCCATTAATTTTGTTTAATAAAATTTTATTATTAAAATATTAGATAGACGTCCATCCATTTTTTGGGACGACCGTCTATAACTAATTTTGTTTATATTTTTTATTCTATTTTACTGATGGACGGGAACCCTTTAAATGGGGATGTTCATTCATAGTAAATGGACCCCTGTCCATATAATATGGACGAGAGTCTATGTAAGTAAACGACCGTCTATATTCGATGAACGGCCGTTCACTAAAAAAAAAATTTAATAACGTGAAACTGTCTGGTTTACTAGTGTGAATCACGGGACACGTAGACCGGTACAAGATTTCGGTGTAAAAATGCCGATACCTGTAGCATTATTGTTCAAGTATTGCCTTACTGGAGAAGATATATAACCATTGGTCCATCTTTATGGATTACAATGTTTGAAAAGCAAAATTTCCAGATAATTTTTTTTTTTTTTTTTTTTTGATATAAGTAGGAATCCAGAATTCTTTTTCAAAATCATTTTTAAGAAAGCAGCAAACACTTCCACAGTTGTTTCAATCAATTGCCTGAAAAATTAATAGGTGTGATAAAATTTGATTGATTTCCAGTGAATATTTCTTCCATACAGATTATATATCTTAAGTATCTAAAAATCACAATTTGAACGACATTACAAAAATCAAATCACTTCTGAAATTAGAAAATATACTATAATCGATATTTGCATGAGTTTTTTTTTTCCCTTAATTGTATTGTTCTTTTATTCTTCTTACTAATGCTTCATGAGTTGGATAAGTTACGGAGACAATTTTTACAATGAAAAAACTTTATTTTGGATAAAAATATTTGTATCTGAAAACTATCTTGAAGACTTGAGGATTTTTAACACTCAGCAAATGAAACTTTTTGACGTTCCAGTCCGGCCCGGCCATTTAATTTACAGCATTGGCAGCAGGAGATCGTAGATTTGGGTAGAGCAAGCAAACAAAGCGGGAGAATACTTCTTCGTATACGGACGCTCCACCAGAGTTTTGATTCGCAGCAGCAGAATTTGGCCAGTAGATTTTGCAATTGAGATACCATTGGAACTTCAGTACCTCCGAAGTTGCTAGTTACGTCGTGCTCAAACTAGGACCATTTTTTTGTTTCTATTATTTCTTAAAGGTGTCTTTCGTAATTGAATTTCTTGATGTTCTTACGATTAGTTAACATCTCATTCTCCAGTTACTTTTGCAATTTTCCATGTGTTAGAGATATGCGAGTTCACTTGTTTATTGATTTTAGTTCTCATTTCAATCCAAGTGTTAATGAAATTTGTCACTGTAATTTGTGCTATCGTCCTATTGTCATAGTTGATTTCTTTTAGTTTTGACCACTGATGAGGTGTCTTCAATATCTGTTTTTTGATGTTGTTAATTTTGTTATTGATATATGATAATTATTGCTGCCTTCTTAACACTTATGCTCCCATTGTTGCCGTTGTCATTGGCTTGTAGCCAATTAATTTCTGATTTTGTTGTTTGTGACTACTTCTTTTATTTGTGTTGCCGTTGTTTCTGAAATCCTGTTACTGACGGTTACTGCTATTTTTTTTCCATAAGATCGCTAATATAGCCTTGTTGGTAATGAAATTTTAATGTAATGTCTGCTGAGCAAGGAATTTCAATTAGTGAAGTCGTTTAATGACATGAAGAACCCAAGTTTCAAGTGACTGAAATATATTCGAACCCATTATGATTTTGCAGTCACTTTTGTATTTTTAGTATCTGAAATTGTGAAGTCATTAAAATAATTGTGGTACAGTTTTGGATGCCAGATGGGGGAGCTGGCAGTTGATAAACATGTAAATACATAATATCAGTGGAAAAGGTGTGTGTTAGCTTACTCCACTCATACACTTCCACACACATCCATTAAGATATACAGTTGAGGTTGTTCACCAGAGTGTTATGGTTATGTATTCATTGTTTTCTTAGAAAAATGATACTTTTGAATCTGTAGTGATGGAGCATTTGAGACTGAAAGGGGCATATTGAGAATTGACGACTCTGGATCTTTTAACTTTTAAGAAAACTTGATATTGTATATAAAGAAGAAGTTATTTCATGAATGATGAAGTGCCAACGTGAGTCTGGTTTGTAGAGAAGCCTATTTTTATACAAACATTGATCTTTTATTCTAGGCAATCGTGACAACTCTCTCTATTCATCCATAAATGCTCACATTTCTTCACACACACACACGCACACACACATATATATATATATATGTATCTGGATGAAATAATTAATGCTTATTACTTGACAGTTCAAGAAATCTAAACCATACAGCATTGACTGATACATTTTTCATATTATTATCAGTTAAGAGATCAGGGTGTTGATAAATTCAGATGATAATAACAAAGGGATGGATGATGGAAATTTTTTGTTATGTAGGTGGATTTGCTGGTACTATTGGATATGATCCACATATACTGTTTACCCTCAGTGCTGTCAGATTTCTTGACATTGATAAGCCAGATGTTCTTGACATTGATAAGGTGTCAAATTGTATCCTTATTGTTTGGAATTGGAATATTTGTTTGTCGGATTGTCACTCTTCATTACAAAGCTACTTCACCATGAAATCTATAACTCTTTTCTTCTCAGAAAATCTTTGAAATACAAAGTTCTAGTTATAATCATGATTTTCTTTCCACATGTAGAATTTCATTTGATTGACATGATAATTAGTGAACCGTGATTGTTATAGTTGTCACTTCTGTTATGTTCTTGCTTACTCAAGTATGAAGAAGTAAACAGGCAAACAGATTGGCTGCCGGAACTTTAAATTTTAACCCTTTGTTTCACTTAAATTTCAAGTCAGATATTGCTGGGCTGCAAAATGAAGATGGATCCTTTTCCGGGGACGTGGGGCAAAGTGGATACACGGTTTGGTTTGCCAGATTCTTTGTTTTACATGCATCCAGTGCATGTTTTCTCCTCTACCATTTTCTTTTTCTTTTGTAGATTCTCATGTATTGCCATATGTTGTCTCTCAAATATTACACCGACTAGATAAAATCAATGTAGATAAGGTTGTGAACTACATAGTGAGTTGCAAAAATCTGGATGGTGGATTTGGATGCACTCATGGTGGGGAGTCTTATGCATGGATTTGAATCATCTAGTGTGCTCTTTATTATTCTGTACTTCAGGATAGAAAGCCATAGAATTTGCATGCTGATTCTTATATGACAACAGCCACATCAACTATGATAATGGGTTGAATTTCCTGTTATCTCTCGGAAATTGTTTGATCTCTATCTCCGACTTGTCCTTGTAAAATTCTTGCTGATTGCAATATTAGTGTGCAATTCTCCCAGTCTGTTTAGTCCTTTAGTATCTTATTTT
>CM047897.1:13316584-13343772 GCA_026229545.1 Pistacia atlantica | reverse complement strand
CCAAAGAGATTGTTTGGTTACGTTGGTTACTTGCAGATATGGGAGTTTATTTCTCATCCCACTCCTATTTATTGTGACAACCAGAGTTCTATTTAGATTGCTCACAACTCGGTTTTTCATGAACAAACTAAGCACATTGAGATCGATTGTCACCTTACTCATCATCATCTCAAACATGGCACCATTACCTTGCCCTTTGTTTCTTCTTCTTTGCAGATTGTAGATTTCTTTACCAAGTCGCATTCTATTTCCCGTTTTCGTTTTCTAGTTGGCAAACTCTCGATGCTTGTAGCCGCCGCATCGTGAGTTTGAGGGGAGATGTTAAAAAATAAAGGGTTATTTTGTTTTATTGTTTATTAAGGGTAGATATGTCTTTTCATTATTTCCTTTGTTTAGCCTATATATAGTCTCTTTGTATTTAGGTTAAATTATTCTTTTTGTATTCAATTGCATTGTGCAGTATCAATAAACCCTAGCCTCCTCTATTTCTTATTTCTTTGGATTGTTTTACAGTAACTTGAGTCTAATTCAGTCAATCTACGAATCAATTCAACACAAACAAGAACCAAGAATCACACACACACAAGACGATATTTACCGTGGTTCATCTATCCAATGTTAGATAGATTACATCCACGTTGAGCTCCAAAATATGGAAACTCACTACACTATGACTATTCAACAATTACACAACGATTACAAGCTCAATCTACTAAATCTGAACAATACAACTACCCATACTTAATCACTCTAATTCGTACATGCAACTCACAAGATTTCAGAGCACTAATCTAGCCTCAAAAGGAAACACAATCTTCAATCTAATCCTGCCCAGAATTACAACGAAATAGCCCCAGCAATTAAGCCCTAATCAGTTTCTCAAACACTCAAAGAATGAACCCTAACAGAGAAGACTAACCCGATAAAAACTTATTACTGTTTTGCCCCCTTTTATATTATTGACTGTCAACAAATGTGAGCCGCATGATCTGTCTTGAATCAACGTCCAGGATTCACTTCTTCAAATAAACTGAGAATGACACCATTTGGCTTCATAATACTTTCAGTCTCCACCTTGAAGCCAACATTCTTCCTTTTCCCTTTCTGTTGAACCTCCTTTAGTGCAGTAAGTTTCTCTCATATTTGTTCTTAGCTCCAGGAATTGACTAACTGATGTGAAATAAGTTCAAGCAGTGCTTGAACTTCACCGTTGTTATCACTTTTGTTCCCAAGAATTGACATCGTTTGGCTTCATAATACTTTCAATCATGCTATATGCAAGACACAGGTTCATCAGAGGAAGTTCCTCGGGATCAGGAAGATATAAGGAAGCTCATTGCGAAAACCCGGAAACAAATGAATAAGGATTTGAGTAATAAGCGTCCATTTGCAGAAGCTTTTGGGGAAACAACTACTAATCTTGCTCGGATAAGCCCATCGCACATACAAAAATGGAGATGGACATGGAGCTCCAGATGTTAGAGCTAACAAAAAAGTCCTAATATTAATCAAATGTCATGTAATCAAGGCAAGGTCATTATTCATGTATGTGAAATAGTTCTATGTAATAATAATTGTGTATGTATTTTTAATGTTACTGATAAGAATTTTGAATCTCCGTGAGTCATTACAAATGACTTTAAGTTCAACCTGGTATCATTTATTTCTCTAAACATCTTGTATGATCTATTTATATTTCTTACTCTACATTACGAGTGGTATTAGTATTACTTGAGTACCATCAAACATTTTTGTAAATTCCAAATTTTAATAAAATTAATTATAAATATATTATACATTTTTTTTAACAAAGGTACTCAACTCTTATTCTCTTAAAATTCATGTTCTGAAACTCTTCATTGTAATACAAACACTTCTTTAGTCTTATTTGATCTTCGTATGACTGTAAAGTGAAACAGAAGTTGTCAAGGTACAAAAAAAATATATCAATAATCGTCCTTAGTCCATTTAGTTTTACATACTTGCCCTTAAAATCATAGATTGTTACCTATAAAATAATATAAACAAAATTAAATACCCTTCACAACCTGTGTATCGCGTTAAGACTAAGTAATTTTCTTGTAATCTTCTTTTTCTTTTCCAAGTCTTTATCTTGGATAATGATGGATAGAGAAACTCAATTAAAAATATGTTAGGAGAGATTGGGAGTAGACTTAAACTTAATATTAGATATTTTTATTAATTGTAATTTCATCGTTTATATACGACTCGTATGATGTTTAATTTTTTATTCACATTGTGATATGTAGTAACAAATTTACAAATTACTGACCCTTACAAATTTAGGTTCAAGAACAATTTTATATTATTTTTATATATTACAAAGAGAAGTAAAATTTTACATTTTAAGATTATTTAAAAAAATATATATAAATAAGAAGACTAAAAATATAACTAATATAAAATTGATTCTGAATTCTGATCCTAATACTTTAATTAAACAGAAGATTTGTTTGCATTAGTAAAATGTAAGATCTTTAATTTTTGCATACTTTTTAAGTGCCTTTTTCTGTTCATTTAAAACATGTTCAGTTCTTATTTTAATATAATGTTTGGTAATATCTTATATTTTTTTATTATTTACTGTGTTTTGAGTCATTGAATATAATTGTTAACTGTATTTGTTTTTATTTATATAGACACGTAGTTAGCGGAACCTGACACCGCCAACAGAAATGTTAATTGTTAGGTATAGAGTTTTCTCACTTATTTTTGTAGTTGAAGGTTTCTAAACCAAACCTAGTACTGGAGTTTAATAAAAACTACCCTTTTACTGTTCTTAAAGTTTTAAGTGACACTGGTTAATGTTAACGAGATCCTAGAAATATGCATGGATCCATCTTGTAAAAAATGATTTATGCTAAAAACTATTCCAAAACACATATGTTGAGTTTCGAAATAAGTTTTAAAGTTTAACAAAATCTCAGTATGAGTAATGATCAGGATGTCTAGTTCTATTAGAAGACTAATTAAATTACTTGTTGAGCGATGCTTTAGATTTTCGGCTGGAGTAAAAAGCAAAAGACTTGAGTTTGATTTGTGATTTTTGTACTGTTAGTTAAGGGATTTCAGTCCATTAATTTATTATTGTTGTTATCAGTTGATTCTTTGGATATAACTCTGATTATAATTTTTTAATTAATAAGAGGGTAGAGAGAAAATTGTGTACACATTGTTAACGGGAGCTAACAGTAACAAATGTTAGGTACGGAGTTTTATGATTCTAAGTCGAAGTCGGGAGTTAATTTAAAATTCCCCGTGCTACACATGTTGATGGTGAGATGAGATGATTATTATACATAAGTCACATTGTGCATTTAACAAATATAATAATTCCAACCTTATTATGTCTAAAAAGTCACGCTTATGTCAACTTAATAAATATTTTTTTGTACCAGCTGTCAAACCCATATCTCCTCAAAGATATTCATATTTCATACCAACCCTATATCATTTCAAGAGATGAATGGACGAGAGTAATCATTTCAAGAGATGAATGGACGGGAGTCTTCCATGTGTCAAGGCAATTTTCAAAACACTCTTTACATTGAGTTTAGAGGTGTATAAATTGACATTTCTCTTTCTGAAAAGGGAGCTTGGGCATATGAGAGCTAGGCATATATTTGAGCTCAATTCTTTCTCTTTGTAAACATTGTATTTCTTCATCTTTGTATACTTTACAGGCAATATCATCGAAATAGTCAGAGATCAATAAAATAAAAATGGATTTAGGAGTCGCTTGTTTGAGCATCCGAACCACTATAAAAACCTCTCTTGTTAGCCTATTATTTATGTTTTTTGCAACATATATAATCTCAGCTCCATATTCAAATCTCATGGATCCATCACATGTAATTTCTAAGACCCTCTTAGCACTTTGCACGTGCAAGTCGTTGGCATCTAAAATCACGTGTCAACAGTTTGTTGGCCCATGCAAGTCTCAAACCTACATTCAAGTTCCCTAACGGCATGCTCAGATCTCAAGCCCGCGTTAGAATTCTCCAATTGTGTGGCCAGATCGCAGATCGCAGATCGCACACGTCAGAATTCTCCAATCGAGTGGCCAGATCGCAGGTTGCACACATTAGAGTTCTCCAATCGCGTGGCCAGATCGTAGATCGCACGAGTGAGAATTCTCTAATCGCGTGGCCAGATCGTAGATCGCACGCATCAGAATTCTCCAATCGCGTGGCCAGATCGCAGATCACGGATGGCACACGTCAGAGTTCTCCGATCGCGTGGCCAGATTGCAGATCGCACAAGTCAGAATTCTTCAATCGTGTGGCCAGATCGCACACTCAGTCGTCCTGATCTTCGGCTTCAGATCGCGATCTTTAGCTTCAAATTGCATATTTAGATCGCTGATCTCTTGCTCTTAAGTCGAGCTCATTATGCTCTGGTTATGCTCAAGTCGAGCTCGTTATGCTTTGAGGTCGAGCTCGTTATGCTCTCAAGTCGAGCTCGTTATGCTCTCAAGTCAAGCTCGTTATGCTCTGAGGTAGAGCTCGTTATGCTTTCAGGTTGAGCGTGTTATGATTTCAGGTAGAGCTCGTTATGCTCTGCGATCAAGCTTGTTATGCTCAGGTAGAGCTTGTTATGCTTAGGTCGAGCTCGTTATGCTCTTAGGTCGAGCTCGTTATGTTCTCAGGTCGAGCTCCTACCAGATCGCGATCAGCTCCTAGCTCTTAGCACTCGGTCATGCCAGGAGTAGTTCGAGCTCTTCAGTTCAAGACCGCAACCTATAGTGCAGCAGCCATTCAGGTCAAAGACCTTAGTTTCTGAAGAGCGATTGCACACTCCAAAAATTGGGGGGTTTCAGTTATACATAAAAAGTCACGCTTATGTCTGCTTAATAAATGTCTTTTTGTACTAGTTACCAAGCCCATATCTCCTCAAAGATATTCATACAAACCCTATCTCATTTCAAGAGATGAATGGACGAGAGCCTTCCATGTGTCAAGAAAACTTGCAAAACACTCATTACATTGAGTTCAGAGGTGTATAAATAGGTACTTCTCTTCCCGAAAAGGGAGGCTGGGCATATAAGAGTTAGGCACAGATTTGAGCTCAATTCTTTCTCTCTGTAAACACTGTAATTCTTCATCTTTGTATGCCTTACGGGTATTGAGATAAAGAGACAAAGAACATGGGTTAGTTTTTGTAACAATTAAAATGACTAGGACTGGTTTGAAATTAGTAGATAATTTGCAGTCTTATGCGCTGCGTTTTCAGTTTTATATCAGTTGTATAAAATGTTGTGTTTTGACTATTGTAATATCAGTATATAAAAGAGCTTTTTCTTTGTGAGAGCTCACGAAATAAAAGAAAACAGAAAGTACTCTTTTAGCACAGCTTGTGTAACTAATTTTTTTTCTTGCGTGTATTTTTTTCTTTTCTTGTTTTCCAGTAGAATTCCTTCATGGTATCGGAATTTCAATAACTTGTATACCGACTACCCATCAAGAGATTATATATATATAAGTGAAAGAAGGAAGCATAGACTCCATCAGCTCAATTCATTTATAGCCAACTCTCAGGCTGCCACAATTGTTTGTTCTTAGATGCTTACCTCCATTTGCTAATCGCTTTCCAACTCCATCAACCCTAGAGAAGGTTTTGGTGTAAGTGTTACATGAACTTGCTGCAGATGCATGTTATAAAACTTTTCATGGTTCAGAACAAACCACATCTTTCTGCCAAAATATCAAATATTGGTCATTCAGAATGAGACCATTCTTACTTGTGGGATATCAAGCAACTCATGGAAGTCAATAGCAGCTTTATGAGATGTTGTGCAAGATCTCCTTTGGGAAATGCAGCAATGAATAACTCAACTTCAGATACAGCTTCTTCATAGGTGAAGTATTGATAGAGTCCATCTAAAGACAATATCAAGAACTTGTCCATTGGGCTGACTTGATGATGATAAAGTGAAAGCAAATAGGTGATGTATGGAGAAGTACCAATGTAATTGATTCTAAACATCTCAAGAAGTGCATCATTCCACTTTGGCATAAAGATCTTCATGAGCAAATGTTGTCTGCCTTAATGGCAGCTAAGACTAACACTTCTGAAGGAAATACATCTCTGTCACGAGTGACATCTGGAATACTATCACAGCAAGCTCCACCACTAGGTCATTTTCCAGAATCTGGTAGTATGTTTCAGCAACTTTAGCAAACTCAGAATGGTAGTATGTATCAGCAACCTCAGCAAACTCAGAACATGACTTTGGGAAACTCAGGCAGTTCTCATTATGGGGAAGCACCTATGTTTATAGGACAATCTGGAAACATGAGAAATAACTCATATCCTGTGCATTCACAAATGTTTGCTGGTGGTTTTTCTCCCTTTAACAAAGGCAGAGGCAGAGGAAGAGGTTACTCTAAGCCTTCACCATGCAAGCTTCCCACCAATTTTTCACAAAGCCCTTCTGGTTCTTCCACCAAACCAGATACTATCTTGTCCACAACACATACTGGTCACACACTTGCTACACCACAAATAGTGAAGGATCAGTCCTGGTACATAGACTCAGGAGCTTCGAACCATATGACTGCAGATGCAAATACTATGCTGATGACATCAGGTTACTCAGGGGATTCTAAGGTACAAGTTGGGAATGGTGAGTCTTTGCCAATAACTCACACAGGTATGGTGATGCTACCTTCCTCTGATTGTCATAGGATTTTACATCTTAGGAATATTTTGTGTGTGCCTAAGATTGCAAAAAATTTGTTAAGCATTTCTCAAATCACAAAAGATAATAATGTGAGTGTTGAATTCTACTCTGACCATTATTTGGTAAAGGATAGAGGCAGCCAAGCGATACTACTGCAAGGGACTGTCAAGGATGGTCTTTATTAGCTCGATATTCCTTTTAATGCTGCCTCTTCTGCAGTTGCTTATGTTAATTCTACTGCTGCTTCAAATAAGTCTGCATCACTTCATTCACCACCAGTGATCTCTTCAAGTCCACATAGAATGTCTAATAAGGTTTTAGCTGTTTCACAATGTTTGAGTAAAGTACTGTTGACAGTAATGCTTCTGTTTGTAAAACAACATCTGCACTATCAAGTACATTCTCACTTTGGCATGCTAGACTAGGACACCCTAGTACCAAAGCACTTTGTTATGTACTAAATAAGTTGAATGTGAAATTTGCTACTGATGTTAATAAAAATACTGTATGTGAAGCTTGTGCCTATGGAAAATTGTCGCAATGTGTTTGTCCCTCTTCTAATTCAAGAGCACAAGCTCCCTTAGACTTGGTGTACTCTCATTTGTGGGGTCCTACCCCTGTATTGTCCATTGAAGGTTTTAGATACTACATAATATTTGTTGATGATTATAGCCGATACACATGGATATACCCTCTGAAATTAAAATCTGAAGCATATGGAGTGTTTGTTCAATTTCATAAGTTTGTAGAAAATCAAATGAGTACTCATCTTAAGTGTTTGCAAACTGATTGGGGAGGAGAGTTTAGAGTTTTCTCCAAGTATCTACAAGAGCATGGAATCATGTTTAGGCATCCTTGCCCTTACCTACATCAACAAAATGGTAGAGTGGAGAGGAGACATAGGTCTATTATTGAATTTGGTCTTTCTTTATTGGCTCATGCTTCTATGCTTTTGAAGTTTTGGTGGTCAGCCTTCATGACAGGAACATACTTATTAAACAGACTACCTTCTTCTGTCCTAGAAAATTCCTCTCCTTTTCAACTGCTATTTGATCAAGAACCTCAATATAATGAGTTAAGGGTATTTGGGTGTAGTTGCTTTCCCTATCTCAGACCCTATCACAAGCACAAGCTCTCTTTCCACACTGAAAAATGTGTTTTTCTTGGCTATAGCTTAACTCACAAAGGGTATAAGTGCATGTCTTCCTCCGGCGGAATTTATATAGTCAAACAAGTAAGATTTTGTGAAGATGAGTTCCCTTTCAAACATGGTTTTCAACAGCAGTCTAACTGCTCTATGTCAGATGTTTATCCATCACAGTCTCAAGAAACTTGCTCCTGGTTTCTTCCTTCTTCATCTGTATCTCCTGTTCTTCCTTCCCAAAGTGGCAGCTCTAAATTACAGTGTCATCCTGTTCTAGATATGGTTCAGCCTAAGTTAGTCTGTAGAAATTCACTCTGATATTGCTGATACTTCAGCTCAACTTCACCAAGACACTCAATCTGACGTTAACCCATACTCTGCAACACCTAATGTTGATTGTTTAACTCAGCCTAACCAGCATTCGTCACTAGTGGTTGATAACTTACCAGTAGTACATTCTGAGTTGACTAAACCAGATTCAAACTCTGAATCAATCTCCACTTCACATCTGTCTTCTTCTCCTGATTTTCAACTGGAAGTGGTTCTGCCGTTAGCTCCTAGTATTCCACCTTGTTATAGTTCCAAATCAACTCACAATGCTCACCCCATGCTTACACAATCAAAAACAGGTTGCTCTAAGGTTAATAATAGATTTTTTGCTCCAGCTCAAGCCTTACTCTCCACTCATGTGATTCTTCAAGAGCCAAAATCTGTCAAGGAAGCTTTGACTACTCCTGAATGGAAAAATGCTATGGACATAGAGTATCAAGCTTTGCAACAAAATAAAACTGGGGAGATGGTACCTTATGAACATGGTATGCATGTGGTTGGTTGTAAATGGGTATTCAAAACAAAGCTCAATTCTGATGGAACTCTTCGAAAATACAAAGCCAGGTTGGTTGCCAAGGGTTTTCAAAAAACCCTTGGCTTGGATTATTTCGATACATTCTCTCCTGTTGTTAAAGCAGCTACAATACACATAATTTTGTCGTTGGCTGTTCATAGAAATTGGCAAGTTCAACAACTTGATGTTAACAACGCTTTCTTAAATGGAGAGCTTACGGAGAAGGTTTACATGATGCCACCTGATGGTTTTGCAGAGTATGTTGGTCCACAACAGGTTTGTAAGTTGAATAAGGCCTTGTATGGTCTTAAGCAGGCCCCATGAGCCTGGTTTGATAAGCTAAAATGGGTACTTTTGGCTTGGAATTTCCTGAATTCCAGTTCTGATGTCAGTCTCTTTTACTACAAAAAAGGTGAGGATGTGATCTATCTCTTAATATATGTAGATGATATTTTGGTGACCGATAATAATGCTCAGCTTAGTGCTCAATTGGTTAAAGATCTCAATGATCAGTTTGCTCTCAAAATTATGGGAGAAGTGAGCTATTTTTTGGGTTTGGAAGTCTGCAGGAATAATGCTGCTCTGTTACTTACACAAACAAAGTATGCTCAAGAGTTTTTAGATAAAGCTAATGTGGGAGATTGTAAACCATGTCTCGCCCCTATGACTATTGGGACAAAATTGGTGAAAGAAGATGAAAATCTATTTGAACATCCAACACTTTATCGTAGTATCATTGGCGGATTGCAGTACCTTACATTGTCCAGGCTCGATATTGCATTTACAGTTAACAAACTCAGTCAATTCCTTCAGAGTCCCTCGGCTATACATTGGACAGCTTGTAAAAGAGTGTTACAGTATATTAAGGGCACTCTTCAATATGGTCTTCTGTTTAAGAAACATAATCACTTTAATCTTGAAGCCTATGTTTATGCTGATTGGGCTAGCGATGTTAATGATCGTCGGTCAACTAGTGGTTATGCAATATTCCTTGGGGACAACCTGGTTCAATGGAGCTCCAAGAAGCGAAAGGTGGTTTATTTATCGTCTACGGAAGGTGAGTATAGAGCCTTAAGTCAGGCTGCAACTAAAGTGATTTGGGTTCAACATCTCTTTAAGGAACTAGGGATTGAAGTTAAAAAGACTCCCATCATTTGGTGTGATAACATGAGTGCTGGTGCCTTATCCTCCAATCCTGTGTTTCATGCTCGAACAAAGCATATAGAGATAAATGTACATTACATTAGAGAGTTGCAGAAAAAAACTTGGGTTGTTCAATATGTCTCCACCGAATTTAGAAAAGTGATATCGACCAAAGCTTTGTCGGGCGGGGATTCAATACATTGCGGGAGAAATTGAATGTGTTTGCTGTCTTACCTAGTTAAAAGTGTTGGGTTGAATGATTGAAAAACAGTTTTAGTAGTAGAGTTGATAGTTTTAAGTTCCAGGTTTGAAGTTGTTGAGCAGACTTGCAGGTTACTGATTTAAAGTTGTTGAGCAGACTTGCAGGTTACTGCAGAACAAAGTTGCAGTTTCTTGATTACAGTAGAATGATTGCTGAGTAGAAATTGAAAGAGATAAGAAGCAGAGTTGAAGTGTAAATTGAAAGTTTTTTTTTTCAGATTTGAAGTTGTTGAGCAGACTTGCAGGTTCTTTGCGAGCGAGTTGCAGTTTCTTGATTCTGATAGAATGATTGCTGAGTAGAAATTGAAAGAGATAAGAAGCAGAGTTGAATTGTAAATTGAAGTTTTTTGTTTTTATGGCAGAGTGTTGTTGAGGAGACTTGGAGGTTACTGCAGAACTGCAGAACAGAGTTGCAGTTTTCTTTATTACAGTAGAATGATTGTTGAGTAGAAATTGAAAGAGACAAGAAGCCGAGTTGAAGTGTAAAATTGAAGTTTTTTGTCTTTATGGCAGCATGTTGCTGAGTAGACTTGGATAAAATTGAAGTTTTTTTGTTTTTATGGCAGAATGTTGCTGAGGAGACTTGGAGGTTATTGCAGAACTGCAGAACCGAGTTGCAGTTTTCTTTATTACAGTAGAATGATTGTTGAGTAGAAATTGAAAGAGATAAGAAGCAGAGTTGAAGTGTAAAATTGAAGTTTTTTTGTCTTTATGGCAGCATGTTGCTGAGGAGACTTGGATAAAATTGAAGTCTCTTTTTTTTTTTTTTTTTTTTTTTTTTGTCTTTATGGCAGAATGTTGCTGAGGAGACTTGGAGGTTACTGGAGAATAGAATTTTTTTTACAATAGAATGTTGGTGAGCAGTTTTGAAAATTACTGTAGAATTACAAAATTTATAGGAGTTGAGAGAGTCAAATTTATGGGGTAATACTGAAGAAATGGATTGTAGAGCAGAACAGTTTCGAAAATTACTGCAGAATTACAGATTTTATAGGAGTTGAGAGAGTCAAATTTATGGTGAGCAGTTTTGAAAATTAATGCAAAATTACAGAATTTATAGGAGTTGAGAGAGTCAAATTTATGGGGTAATACTGAAGAAATGGACTGTAGAGCAGAATGCGAGCAACAGGTATTCACCTAGTCAAGGGAGTTTTGGCTTAAGGGAGAATATTGAGATAAAGAGACAAAGAACAGGGGTTAGTTTTTTTAACAATTAAAATGACTAGGACTGGTTTAAAATTAGTAGATAATTTGCAGTCTTATCTGCTGCGTTTTCAGTTTTATATCAGTTGTATAAAATGCTGCGTTTTGACTATTGTAATATCAGTATATAAAAGAGCTTCTTTGTGAGAGCTCACGAAATAAAAGAAATCAGAAAGTACTCTTTTAGCACAGCTCGTGTAACTAATTTTTCTCTTGCGTGTATTTTTTTCTTTTCTTGTTTTCCAGTAGAATTCCTTCAACAGGCAATATCATAAAAATAGTCAGAAATCAATAAAATAAAAGTGGATGTAGGAATCGTTTGTTTGAGCATCCGAACCACTATAAAAAACCTCTATTGTTAGCCTATTATTTATGTTTTCTGCAACATATATAATCTCAACTCCATATTCAAATCTCATGAATCTATCACGTGTAATTTCTGAGACCCTCTTAGCATTTTGCACGCGCGAGTCGTTACCGTCCAAAATCACGTGTCAACAAAACTAATCGTGTGGAAAAAACCTTACCTTCTTTGACTATTTCATGCATGAACGTCTAGCAAAATAACCTCTCTCGTACCCTGGATATTTATATATGCTCTATGTCAATCATATAAACTCTTAAGAATTAGAAACATTACAATTGCAATGGCACTAGTCCATCTCTCTTCCTTGCCTCTTACAAACTCCCCCAGATATCATCTTATTAAAAGACCTCAAAATAATGCCCCAGTGAATCTCAACTTAAATGCTCAATAAGCAGACAAGTTCCTCATTCACCGCATCCGAGAAAATCTGCAAATTATCAACCAACCATTTGGAGTTACAATTTTCTGCAATCTTTACGCATTGATGAACTGGTGACTATTTACTTAAGCTATTCTTTATGTTTATGTATTCCTTTAATATTTTTAATGTTTATATTTTTCGGTTTTTTTTTTTAAATTTTTTATTTTGGGTGGAAAGCAATGAAAAAGTAACCGGTTACCATATTGCATAGCATGAAGTAACCATAAACTCCGAGACTATATGTTGCAGTTGCACTGTGAAATGACGAATTGTTTTGAATTTTCATAGGATGAAGAATGCGGGAACAGAGGAAAAAAGCTAGAGGAGGAGGTGAGGTGTATGGTAAACAATGAAAAGACAGAGTTGTTGAGCATTCTTGAACTGATTGATGACATCCAGCGGCTAGGTTTAGGATATCGGTTTCACAAGGACATAAAGAAAGCTCTTAATAGAATCATTTTGTCTTGGAAAAGTAAGAAGATAAAGTGAAAGCAGAAAACAAACTCCATGCTACAGCTTTCAGATTCAGGCTTCTTAGGCAACATGGTTATCACATCTGTCAAGGTATCCTCACATTCTTAATATATGTATATTGTGCGGTTGACACAGTCTTTCTAGTTAAGCATGCAGCCTCTGACAAAGGATATATCTTTTAAGTTCCTTTTATTTTATATTTTTGTTCTTTTTTCTGATGAAAACAATCAAAAAGGCATATCCTATAGCAGTTAATTTATTAAAATAAGTTTAGAGGAGTTTAGTTTAAATAAATTATTTCCAGAATCAATACTTAGTAGAAAAGTCAACTTTCTCTTACTTGGCTCATGATTATTGGACTTAATAGTCAACCATGTAATTTTTCTTTTTTGTAAACTACAGATGTCTTCAAGACTTTCGTTGACCAAAAAGGCAATTACATGGCTAACTTACACAAGGATATCAAAGGAATGCTAAGTTTGTATGAGGCTTCATATCTAGCCTTTGAAGAAGAAAAGCTCTTGGAGGAAGCCCAAAAATTTTCAACAACACATCTCACTGACCTACAGAGAAACGTAGACCCAGCCATATCACAACTTGTTACTCACGCATTGGAGCTTCCATTGCATCATAGAATGCAAAGGCTAGAAGCTCGGTGGTATATTGAAGTCTACAGCGAAAGAAATGATCCAAATTACTTACTACTTGAACTTGCCCAGCTGGATTTTAACAGGGTGCAGTCAGTGTACCAAAAAGATGTGAAAGATATGTCAAGGTGGTGGAAGGAAATTGATCTAGCAAACAAGTTGGATTTCGCCCGGGACAGGTTGATGGAATGCTTCTTTTGGACGGTTGGAATGGTTCCTGATCCACAATTTAGTAATTGCCGTAAAGGTTTAACGAAAGTGACCACATTTATAACGATCATCGATGACATCTATGACGTATATGGTTCTCTGGATGAATTAGAGCTTTTTGCAGATGTGCTTGAAAGGTTTGCATTGTACAAAAAATATTCAATTAACAAAACTTTTAGTTCTGATTCTCTGTTTACTTGATAATTATATTCAAGTTGTCAATGGTGGTTTTAGATGGGATATCAATTGCGTAAATCAACTTCCAGATTATATGAAATTGTGCTTCCTAGCTCTTTACAACAGTGTAAATGAGATGGGTTATGACACTCTAAAAGAAAAGGGAGTGAACATCATTCCATACCTAAAGAAAGCGGAATTTTTTGAATGCTTAATTTCAATTTCTTGTATCGTTGGCATTCTGTATCATTTCTCCATCCTAACGCGAAGAAATGAAACTTTTTCTGTTGATTCAGTGGATTGATATGTGCAAAGCATTTTTACAAGAAGCAAAATGGAGTTTCAACAAATACACGCCAACGTTTGAGGAATATCTTGACATTGCGTGGCGATCAGTATCGGGGACTCTAATTCTGGTTCATTCCTACTTTTTAATGAATCAAAATATCACCAAGGAGGCACTTGACTCATTAGAAAATTACCATAGTCTGTTGCACTGGCCATCTGTGATTTTTCGACTTTGCAATGATTTCAGTACTTCAAAGGTATGATTTTTCACCATGGAAAGCTCATCCTAGACACTGCTAGAACTTCAGATTCATCAATATTGTTTTTAGTGGTGACTAAATTAATCTCAGTATTATTCTGTTTCTATTTTTTAATCCAATCAAAACAATTCTTTTTTAAGTGTCCCGTACTATTGCAATAGAAACACTTTCTACTTTCCCCTTTTGGTTTGTGTGTGCTTTTACCCTTCTTTTTATTCCTAGGACCAATGTTATGGTGAGTGCTATTACCCATCTGACTCGATTCTGCCTTTGCTTTTACAAACAAGTTATTCCCATTCCTTTTTTGAACCCTAAGTTCTAGTTCTTTGGATTTTCGACCCGAGACAATTAAATCAATGCTAGGGAGTAGGGACTGTACCAGTGTATTGCAATGCATTTTTTACAACCTAATATTCTTCTTTAAGTGAGTTCAACAGGATCTTTGCTAAACTAGATTCATTGAGTTCTTGATCAGTACCCTTCCGAATTAGGGTCATTTTCAAGAACTCATCCAAATTTTCCTCCACAATTCTAGAATTATCCATTCTATATGAAAATAACACACACTTCAAATATGCTAAATTAAGTGCATACTGTAAAGCATAAAAGGATTCGAGCTTATCTTGGAGAGCAATTGGTGTCTCAAAACCATCTACCTTTCTCAAAACATTGTTGGAGAATTATGATGAGGTTGTAAGCTTCCTCATCAATCTCTGCCTTCTTCTTCAATTTCTCCTCAGACCATTTAGTCGTATCTTTTTCCAGTGCGAGTGCCACCTTATTGTGGGATAGTAGCGCCTTCATCTTCTTTTTCCAATTGTTAAAGTCGATCTTCCCATCGTATTGGGTGATCTCGACTCGAGTAGTACTCATGGTGATTTAAAGTGTTTGAGTTCTTGATTAACCAAAGAAACCAAGAAGACTCACAAGAAATCAAGATTGATTTCTATATCTAAGAAATTAATAATGCTAATTTGAGAATTTATTGTCCCTAGGTTACCCCGAGGCTAATTGACAAGAAACCCTAAAAAATTGACAACCCTAGATTTGAAGAACATAAACCCTAAGATTGACAAACCCCCAAACACGGGCTTTAATACCACTGTTATATTAAACCTGATATTATCAACTTCCTAAACCAACAAAATAAACCTCACAACCACAGATCAAGAATCAAGAACGAAAAAGGGCACAAACAACACACACCAAATTTTACCGTGGTTCACGTTCACCTATCCAATGTTGGATAGACTACATCCACGTTGAGTTCAAGTAAACTTGGGACTCGCTGCACTAAAGATCAAGAGATTCAAGATGTATAACTTCTCCAAATTACACAATAATCACACACTCTACTAACTCCTTCAAATCCTAATTGTAACCCCTTTCCTGTGAGAAATCTAACTCTGTTTCTCAACCATTGAAGAACAACAAAACCCCCAACACATGATTACACAGATTGCAAAAGATTACAAGAATTTTAGCTGATTTGAATAACCCTAACAGAGGCTCTATTGTGAAGAATCGAATAAGAACTCAAATCTCCAATTTTTGTTACTTAAATAGGTTGACTTGTTTGATTGATAAAGACCATCAGATTGGGTTGAAAGCAATAGCCGAGATTGACTCTTGAATTGGCTTGAAATGGCAATGTTTGGATTAGTATCCAAGAGCACCGTTTAAGCTTCACTTCAATAGTATCTCAATTGCAAAATCTACAGGCCAAATCGGGCAAGGCCAACTCTTAACCTTTTTCTACTGTTGTTGCGAATCAAAACTCTGGTGGAGCATCCGTATACGAAGAAGTATTCTCCCGCTTCGTTTGCTTTCTCTACCCGAATCAACGATCTCTTGCTGCTAATACTGTAAATTAAATGGGTCGGGTCGGAACGTCAAAAAATTTCATTTGCTGAGTGTTAAAAATCCTTTAAAATATTTTATAAAGAAGTCTTCAAGATAGTTTTCAAATACAAATAGTTTTATCCAAAATAAAGTTTTTTCATTGTAAAAATTGTCTCCTTAACTTATCCAACTCATGAAGCATTAGTAAGAAGAATAAAAGAACAATACAATTAAGAAATAAATAAATAAATAACTCATGCAGATATCGATTATATATATTTTCTAATTTTAGAAGTGATCTGATTATTATAATGTCGTTCAAATTGTGAACTTTAAATACATAAGATATATAATCTGTATGGAAGAAATATTCACTGGAAATCAATCAAATTCTATCACACCTATTAATTTTTTCAGGCAATTGATTGAAACAACTATGCAAGTGTTTGTTGCTTTCTTAAAAATGATTCTGAAGAAGAATTCTGGATTCCTACTTATATCAAAAAAAATTAATCGGGAAATTTTGCTTTTCAAATATTGTAATCCATAAAGATGGACGGATGGTTATACATCTTCCACCGTAATGCAATACTTGAAACAGTCTAATAAAAGTAAAAACAAGGTGACCAGTAATGATTCAAAGTTCAAACATGATAAGGATTCAACCAAAAAAAAAAAAAAAAAAGGAATATTTAAGTATGACATAAATTGTTATAGATGTGATATTATTGAAAAAAAATTAAACCACTCAAATCGACCATAAATATGGAGACGCATCAATCACGACTACAGAGTACAGACACGTAGAACAAAACGTAAGTATGGTGTTCAATTGCTCTTTTCTTCAGGAACTTTCTGTGGCTATCAATCTTTCGTACTTCGATGATTAATTAGATTCTCAACACTGCCTAACGATTTGAGGAACACAATATTTTGGCTCCTCTCCACACATAACCTCGTCCACATGCCTAGAATTTTTTATCCGTTGAATTGAAATTACAGTGAATTAGGAGCACGCAAAATTTTGAAGCCCAGATTTTGAGAGGTGTAGGTTCTAGTAACATTTCACCCTCTATATATTTACGTGCCTCAGCAAACACACGCAGTATCCAAAGACGCATTAATTTGACCAATGTTAAATACTTGCATTAGTATTGGTGCATGAACAATGGTTTCTTAGCTTTTGTGCTTGCAGCATCCTTGCTCTTTGTTCCACAAACCTAGTACATTTTATCCGCCACACAGTCACAGTCACAGAGATCGTCATGGCGCTGCCATGACCATGAGTCTCAAGGTTTGGTGTTCAGTTGCTTCTCAAAATTCCCAATTAACAGTAAACCGACGGTCAGCCAATTATCAACCAAGCACTTGGAATTATGACACCTTGCAGTCATTGACCAGTGCTCAAGCTGTAAGTATAATTAATATTATACGGTTATACCTATTTGATATTTTAAATTTCATACATTAATTTTTCAAATTTATTTTCTTCTAGTATCTTTTAAGATTTCAATAAATATATATATATTTTTTAAAATTAAAGTATCAAATTAACAAGATTTTAAATCGAATTCAAGTATTACAGAATGATGTTAGTACTTTAATGAATGAAATAACAAATTTGGCTACGTTTGTTTTACTATTTTCAAAATCCAATTATATTTTATTCAACTCAAAATCTGTTTGGTTTGTTATTTTAGATAGGATTTTTGAAATAGTATTGGGTAGTTAAGTAGGGTGATTATTACGAAATAAAATTTAAAAATTAACAAAAAAACCTCATAGGTTTGCTAATTTAACTAAACACCCTAATATATAATTTTTGTTTAAAATGATAAAAACACCCCCACCCACCCATAGTGCCAGATTCCGGCCACTACCGTCGGAATCTGGCGTTAAGACTCGACCGATCGGATCGGCGGTGCCATGCGTCGATCGGCGAAAATGAAAATCTAGATCTGACGGTTAGGTTTGGCCATTGACGATCGCAAAACCCAGATCTGGCTATTAGAGACGGCCAAAAGATGGCAGTCGTTGACTGTCAAGAAATGGTTGTAGCTGACTATATCCATCATGGATCTAGCTAGATCGACGAATTACCAGCCAATTCCAGTCATTTTTACGCCGTTGTGACAGATTCCAGCCACCACCGACGGTGGTTGTCGGAATCTAGCAACTATGGATGGATGGGGGTATTTTTGTTAATTTTTAAACTTTTTTTGGGGTGTTTAATTAAATTAATAAACTTAAAGGGTCTAAAGAATTAAATAAAATATAATAGTATTTCATAAATAATGAAATAAACAGTTATTTTGGGAATATGATAGAGAATAAAGAACTAAACGGATAAGTTTATTAATTTAATTAAACACCTCCAACCAACCGGTCGTGCGTCATTCCGATGACTTTTGGTCACCCTCTATCGGTAATGGCTAGCTGTTGACATTTAGTAGGCAGGTAAAAGTATTTTTATCAATTTTAAAACTTTTATTGTAAAGATTGTTTAACTAAATAAATAAATATAGAGGATTAAAAATTATTTATCAAATACATTTTTTAATTTAAATTTCATCCTCGTAATAATAATTCACCGCAATTAAAAAAACAAATGCTGTTCAAACCAATAAAACAAACACACATAAACCTTTGAAAAGACGTTTTCTCTTAATTTCATGTATAGTTTTTTTATTTTAATTAGTACAGCGTTATTCATATTTGGATTTTGAGCCACGATTTATTGTCTTTTTTTTTTTTTTTTTGGTTCAAAGTAACGTCATCGAAGGCTCGGAGCTTCTTTTCAGACTTTCAGTAATACTAATACAATGTTCTTGAAGTGGTTTGACTTAAATAACATTTAGATCTCCAACACGTGCTAATGACAGCAACTCATTCACTTTCAAGTTTCAACAACTCATTTCATCTTTTACAGTTTACACTTAAATCTTAATCATTATCTTTACTTCTTATTGGATGTTTAAATATCTTTAGTCGCTCTCCATTACAAGTTTGAATTCAAACTTTTCAAAATATATTTTATAATTTTTATTTTACATTATGTTTTTCAATCATCTCAAATAATATCTCAAACTTTTTGTCATTAGAAATTATGTATCATCTCATTTTCATCTTTTCGTTTCAGTTATATAGAGTGAACTAAATTTTTTTTATTTTTAACAGAAATTTTAATCAGCATTAACAACTTAAATTACATAAATAGTTTGAGATTATACATATTTCTGAAATTTTATTACTTCAAATTCTATCAAAATGAGTTTATAAACAGTGTTCCATGAAAGGTGATGATAAAGAAATTATTATAATTAGTAAATCATTATATGTCTTTCTTGTGGTTAGAAAATGGAAATGATTACAAGAATAATACTCCTTCCGTTTCAATATAACTGTTATTTTAAGTTTTTACACAGTTTTTAATAAATCAAAAAACTGTACAGAGAATTGATGTTTTTCCTCGTATTGTTAAACAATCCAAAGAAATAATAAAAAGAGGAGGCTAGATACTGCACAATGTAATTGAATACAAAAAAGTATGATTTAACCTAAATACAAATATATATATATATATATATATATATATATATATATATATATATATATATATATATATATATATATATATATAAACAAAGGAAATAATGAAAAGACAGATCTACCCTTAATAAACAATAAAACAAAATAACTCATATTTCTTAACATCTCCTCGAACTCACGATGCGGCTACAAGCATCGAGAGTTTACCAACTAAGAAAACGAAAACGGGAAATAGAATGCGACTTGGTAAAGAAATCTGCAATCCGCAAAGAAGAAGAAACAAAGGGCAAGGTAATGGTGCCATGCTTGAGGTGATGACAAGTAAGGTGACAATCGATCTCAATGTGCTTAGTTCGTTCATGAAAAACCGAGCTGTGAGCAATCTGAATAGAACTCTGGTTGTCACAATACATAGGAGTGGGATGAGAAAAAGAAACTCCCATATTTGCAAGTAACCAACGTAACCAAACAATCTCTTTGGTAGTAGATGTCATAGCACGATATTCTACTTTGGTTGAAGATTGAGAAACAATGGATTGTTTCTTGCTCTTCCAAGAAATAAGAGAATCACCCGAAAAGATACAGAAACCAGTAACAAACTTGTGATCCATGGGACCACTGCCATGATCAGCATCAAAGTATGCACACAGCTCCAAGGAAGAGGTGGATGGAAGTAGAAGACTCTGGAAGACTGTACCCTGAAGATACCGCAAAATACAAAGAACAGCTGCCCAATGATTTGTAGTAGGAGAAGCTACAAACTGACTAACAACATGAACATCATATGCAATATCTGGACGAGTAATAATGAGATATACCAAACTCCCAACAACAGTACGGTATAAAGTAGGATCTGACAAAGGTAAACCATCAGAAGAAGAATACCTTGCGTTAACCTCAATCAGAGTATCTACAGTCTTATTATCAGTAAGTCTAGCCCGCTCAAGAATATCTGCAACATATTTCGACTAAGAGAGAAGATAACCTCTAAGTGAGTAGGCTACCTCAATACCCAAGAAATATCGTAAGAGAACCCAAATCCTTCATTTCAAACTGTTGAGCTAACTTTGTCTTCAAAATTGAAATACCATCAATATCATCACTAGTAATAATCATGTCATCAACATATAAAGATAGAATGATACGACCTGCATTATTGTACTTAACAAAAAGAGCAGAATCATGACTACTAGAAGCAAATCCAAGAGAAGAGATCACAATAGAAAATTTCTCAAACCAAGCACGAGGTGCTTGCTTAAGACCATATAACGCTTTCTTCAGCTTGCAAACATACCCAGAATCATGTGAAACACCAGGAGGGGGCGCCATATAAACTTTTTCTTGAAGATCTCCATTCAAGAAGGCATTTTTAATATCAAGTTGAGAGATATGCCACTGGCGAACCGAAGCTACTGCAATAAGAGTATGAATAGTAGTCATTTTTGCAACAAGAGCAAATGTTTCCTCATAATCCATATCATACTGTTAAGAGTACGCTTTTGCAACCAACCTAGCTTTGTGTCGCTCAATAGATCCATCAGAATTAGTCTTGATCTTATACACCCAACAACAACCAATAACAGTCTTACCAAGAGGTAGAGGAACCAAATCCCAAGTACCTGTCTTATGCAAAGCAGAAAGTTCCTCATCCATAGCTTTCTGGCAAAGAGGATCAAGAATTGCCTCTTTATAGGAAGAAGGCTCAGAGAGACAATGAATAGAAGCTAAAAAAGAAGCAAAAGATGAAGAATAACAAGAATAAGCAAAATCTGGTAACTTTGTGGACTTATGAATGCATATGGATTGACGTAGAGGTGGATCCACAATCTCAGACAGAGCTTGAGGGACCATAGGAAGAGGATCTTCGGTGTCTTTGGAGAGTAAAATGTCGTGACACGAGAATGATCGCACTAGGAACCCTGAGATGACAAACTATCAGAATCCTCAGAAAAATGATCTATACGAATTAGATCAGATCTAGTCAAGGTATGAGTAGTGGATGGAATAGAAAAGAAAGGTATATGCTCAAGAAAAACAACATGACGAGACACATAAAGTTTCTGAGTTATTGGATCAAAACAACGATACCTCTTTTTATCTTCACTATAACCAAGAAAGACACAAATAGCGGATCGAGAGGACAACTTGCTGCGTTCTACATGAGGACGAAGAACAAAACAAGTACAACCAAAAAATTTAAAGGAAGAATAATCAGGGGCATACCTATACAACTTTTCGAAAGGAGAAAAACCTGAAATATGAGAAGATGGAATTGTATTAATCAAACCTACATCAATAAGAACAGCTTCACCCCAAAATACACTAGGAACAGAAGCAGACAATAAGAGAGAACCAGCAGTTTCAACAATGTGCCTATGTTTTTTTTCAGTAACACCATTTTGCTCAGGAGTATCTGTACACGAGGTTTGGTGAACAGTTCCATCTAATGCAAGCAACTCACAAAATTTATTAGAAGTGTATTCCCCACCCAAATCACGTCTAAAACATTTGATAACAACAGAATGTTGAGTTTTTACAAGAGCTTGAAAGGCTGTATATATCTCAAAGAATTCAGAACGATGTTTCATTAAATAAACCCAATAATAATGATTATGATCATCAATAAAAGAAGCATAATATCGAGACCCTCCTTTTGTGGCAACAAGAGAAGGTCCTCATACATCAGAATGAATCAAATCAAATGGAGAAGAAGAAACAGAAATACTTCGATTAAAAGGTAAAGCCGAAAATTTTGCCAATTTACATCCACTACAATCAGAAATATTACAAGTTTGCAAATTTCCTAAAACCCCTATGGATGCCAAAAATCTCAAGCAAGAAGACGAAACATGACCTAAACGAGAATGCCATAAATAAAAACTACAAGAAGAATGACTCAAACGAAAAGAAGACAAATCAACACTAGTAGCATTAGCATCAGCACTAGTAGCAGCAGCAACTGGCACTTTTATCTCATCCAAAATATATAGTCCCCTCTTCCTACGGCCTGTCCCAATCAGCTTCCGAGACTATAGATTCTGCACATAACAAGAAGAAGAGGAAAAGGTGACTAAATTACCAGAATCACATAACTGACCAATAGAAGCAAGATTTAATGTAAGTTTTGGAATATGATAAACATTAGAGAGAGACAAGTGAGGTGTGACAACTTAACCAACACCTGCTAAAGGCACAGGAGTGCCATCAACAGCCATGACAGGAATAGAAGACGAAGGAGACCCAGAAGGAAAAGATGAAGAATCTGGAGACATATGATGTGAAGCACCAGAATCCAAAACCCATACAGAATGTGACATACCTGAAGAACTATGAGGGAACTGACCTACGGAAGAAGAACCAGACATAGCTTGTGGCTGTAAGGAGAGAAACTTCTGAAATTGCTCACCCAGAGTACTAGGATCGGTGAAAGGACCTAATGAAACTACTGCTGCAATATTAGACTTTGGTGGTTTGTAACCTTGAGGTGGTCTATGAGCATTAGATTGTGACTGGTTGCCAGGCTTCCAAGCTTGAGATTGCTATTGTGATTGATTCTGCTGCCTCAACTTAGGACAATGAGCCTTCCAATGACCTTTTTGCTTACAGAAACTACACTCGTCGAAGGCAACCCTTGTGTAAGGCTTATTCTGATTATTAAAGATTGGTTTCGAAGGTACTGCTAACACAAAAGGATTAGAAGTAGAAAGAATTCCCTCTTCAGAATGAGACTTAAGACATATTTCTTCAGCCAATAACTCACTGACAACGGAGTCAACAGAAGGAAGTGAAGAACGATGCAAAATTGAACCTCTAAGTCCTTCAAAATCATTGCAAAGTGCCGTTAAAAATTGTACCAACCGTTGCTGCTCCCTACAAGCAATATAGGCACCACATGCCTTTAATTCTGCAGATGCTGTAAGAGCCAATTAATCCTAAAGATCTGTCATAGCAGAATAAAACTCATGAACACTCATATTCTTCTGCTGAAGAGCTCGTATGTCATTCTCCAATTGATACTGCTTTGCAAAATTTGAGTGAGTAAATAACCTTTGCAGATGATCCCAAACCTTCTTTGTTGTCTCATACTTTGCTAACTGTGTACCTATGGAATGCCCAACATAATTGTTAATCCAAGTAATAATTTTTGCATTGTTTGCTTTCTAGGCATCTATCAAAGCATCATAACCCTCATCAATATTCTTAGGTTTCACAGAAGTTCCACTAACATATCCCCACATCTTTTTACCCTTAAGAAAATTTCTCATCACATAACTCCAATACGAATAATTCTTGTCATCTAACCTCACACTTGTTAGTGTATATTAGTGTATGCCCTAGAAACCATTCGTGTTGTCGGTTTCAGAGCATTTTGTCTTGTATCTATATATATCATAAATAATAGAAGAAAGAGTTCTTCAATTCATATATGTAAATTGCTTCCTTTATTCAGTCATGCATTTAAAATAAAGTATGTATATGAATTGTCCAGATGATTCATTTAATAGGTAAATGAATTATCGAAAAGGGTTCCCTACGGAAGCAATATAAATTTGGGCAACTATATTGTACAGTAGGCATACCGGATGCTTCCGAAAGATATCATGAGTTGATATAAGTACGGATGACGATGATAGTCATGTCACTAGGGCATTGGTATGGATTAACAAGCAGGTGAAGCTTGTTTTTGAGCGTGACCGAATAACAACAAATCACTTGGAAAAGCATGTAGTCAATGATTTATCGTTTGGTTATATCAGTGCGATGTAGTCCTTTGACATGAGACATTGTAGTCGGATCCGATATGGATGCGTATGGTTCATACGGTGTATAAGTACGAGACTAATCATGTTTCGTACAATAAAGCCTATTTGGTCATGCGTTGTTCATATGCGGAAACGAACGATGGTCAAGAGGGGATCCATTGACTCGAAAATATAGGATCGGGAGTACGCGACTTCATCCGGATTCGAGTTCCTAGACGAACATCGATAAATGTCGGAAAACTAAATCTCTGGCCAGAGTCTATTATTAGTCATACAAAAGTAAGTTTGTGATGACAAGTTCGGACATATTGATCGACAATTCGGTAGAAGATCGAGTTTAGGATTTTGACGTTCCATGAATCCATACTCGATTAGGATATCTCAATGGAGGGACTCTACCTGCATGGTACGTATGATCTGAAATGGGTTCGATGAAGTATTTCTTCATCGTGGTTTAGGGACTATGGCACATTGCTAGATGTTTACCATAGTCGTTGGGCCTCCGACAGTTTCCGGATTCATCCAGCAAGGCTCACGGCTAATCCACGGTGGACCTACATGGTCACACCAATAGCCTTGAAAAGTTAGAGAATGATGAGAGAGAGAAATGATTATCCGAAGAGGGCTAGCACCTTCCGAGGGTAATAACGAGATTTCTATAGTAATAGTTACATAGAAAACAATTTGTGACATTTTAAGGGTTAAAATGGTCAAGCAATAATTAATTATATTTAATTATTATATCTTAAAGTGTTAAGATTAATGAGATGAACAAAAATAACCTTTTAATAGTTAAAGGGTAAAAAGGGTAAATTTATGGGTTGTTAATGTAAACTAGTTTAGTTTACATGGGCCCTTGAATAATATTGATTATTCAAAGGGTAGCATATTAAATTCGTGGGGTCCCTTTATAAAATAAGATTTTATTGGGCTTGGAAGTGAAAAATAAATAATTGCAAAATAGCCCAAGTATATATAAGTGCAAAAGGTTGCATTTTTGTTCATTATTCACTTGTTCACTCAAACACAAACTAAAAGCTCTCTCTCCCTAGCCAAGGCCACTCTCTAATCCTCTCAAGGTGGTGTTAAAGTGTGGAGGTTTCATCCTTTTGAAGCTAATCTTCATCAATCCAAAGCAAAGGAGTAGGTATAATCTCATATCCAAGCTTTGCATGTAAACCGTTTTTTAATCCATGCTTTCATTCTCCATCTCCACCACTCTTCATGCATGCTGAATCTTTCAACACTCACAAACTGAAGCGAATCGTCTCTTTCAGTAGCCATATTCAAAAAACAAAGAAAACTAGAATGCAAAAGAAAGGAAAACGAAATACCAGATTGCAGAAATTGAATGAATACCAACGAAATACCAGATTACAGTCGGATCCGTGTAAGCTGTGTTTAAGATTAAGTCTCGTCCCATTAAACCTTGCTCTGATACCATGTTAAACAATCCAAAGAAATTATAAAAATAGGAGGCTAGGGTTTCATTGATACTACACAATGCAATTGAATACAAAAAAGTATGATTTAACCTAAATACAAAGATATATATAGGCTAAATAAAGGAAATAATGAAAAGACAGATCTACCCTTAATAAACAATAAAACAAAATAACCCATATTTTTTAACAGTATTGCAGGTGGGAAATTTTTGTTTTCCTCACTGCAACACGTGTGAAATATTAAAATAAAGAGAGAGAAATTGTGAAAGAGAGGAAAGGAGGGGAAGAGATAGATAAAGAGAGAGAGGAATGTGGGGCAGGATAGAGAAAAAGGTAGAGAGAGGAGATGAGGGACAGGGTGGAGAATGAAGATGTGGGTCAGAAAACATTGAAAGAAGAGAACGTCATTTATTTTGAAAAAAATTAATACTCTCAAAACGATTTTTATAAAGAAACAGAGGGAGTATATTTTACGGTTTACTAACCATCACCTTGTCATGGTGTAAAATGCATCACCTTGTAAAATGCTGACTCCATGCATATTCAGTACCTAATTCACGCATGTGAATCTCGTTGGACACTCTCAGGCATTAATCAAAATACCATAACACCTCTGAATTAGTAACATACACTATTCCAAACTAACTCTAACTTGATCATTTGAACTACAAACATTAGCAACAACTGCAATGGCACTCCATCTCTCTTGCTTGCCTATGCCTCATTCACAGCCCCAGGTTCAGAGTCTTTACAGAGGTCGACCTAGATACCATCTACAAACAGCGCATGATGGCGTTTTAATAATTCCACAAGTTAGATGTTCAGTGACAGCGACTACACAAACTTCCACTGCTCCACATCCACGACGATCTGCAAATTACCAGTCAACCATTTGGAATTACAATTTTCTCCAGGCGCTACGTATTGATAATTTGGTGATTAATCAAGGGCCATTGCTTCATCTTTAACTACTCATTTATCCTACTATTTTTTTTATTTTTATTTTTTAAATTGTGACTAATGCAATCAATTTTTTATTTTTATCTGTTTGTAAACCCTTCTGAGTCAAAAAATTTAATCCAGTGTTTTTTTGCTCAAAGCTAAGAATTCTAACGAGAGACCATAGCACCGTATGCATGTAAAGACTGCATATTGCACCATGAAACGACCAATTTTTTGAATCACTAAACAAGTGGTAATAGCATTTCCTCTTGTAATCTTTAGATATCTATCTCATTCTCTGCATATTTTATTGTAGGACGAAGAATGCGAGAACAGGGCAAAGAAGCTGGAGGAGGAGGTGAGGTCTATGACGAACAATGAAAATGCAGAATTGTTGGGCGTTCTTGAGCTGATTGATGACATTCAGCGGCTAGGTTTGGGATACCGGTTCCAGAAGGACATAAAGAGGGCTCTTGATAGAATTAATATGTGCTGGGAAGAATAT
>CM047897.1:13299905-13316484 GCA_026229545.1 Pistacia atlantica | reverse complement strand
GTTATAATTGATTAAGTATGATATTTAACTAGTAATTAAATTTATTAATGTTTATCAATTTATCATTTATAATTAATTAATTACTAATTTATTATAGATATACTTAGAACTTGATAATTAAGTAAATAACTAAATATATTATTACTCAATCAAATATACTATTTTATTCAAAAATAATTCTTTTAATAACATTAAAAATGTAAAACACTTTTAATTGGATCATAATTCTAATTATTCACTTAATTAATCAAAACTTTAATATTAATGTATTATAATATATTAAAACTTTTAATATGGTGTAATTTATATATAATAAGTATAATTGTATTCTTATATTTATTTAATTAGGTTATTCTAAAAATTTAACTTTTTCTATTTAAATTTTTTTTTATAAAACAATAGAAACCCTCCATTATTCACATTTCACAAATATTTCATTGTAGTCCAGGTTCCAAAACAGGTTCCAAAAAGGTTCCAAAACAGGTTTCAAACAGGTTCCAAAACAGTTTTCAAACAGGTTCCAAAACAAGTTTCAAAAATCGGTTCCAAACCGGATACCCCCTATAAGTTCCAAATAGGGTACCCTTTTTCTAGTTAGGTTGGACCTTGGCTCCTCCAGCACAAGAAGCGGAGGCAGGAACCGCACAGTATCGGTTCCAAAAAATTGCAACTGGAACCTACCCATGATATGAGTTAGGTAGGTTGGATTCAGTCCGGTTCTACCCGCTACCCGTGCTCACCCTTTTTATGTCTGCTCAACTTAAAATTATTTATTGAAATCTTAAAAGATACTTGAAGAAAATAAATTTGGAAAATTCATATATGAAATTTCAAATATAAACAATTATTTCTAAAATAATTGTAATATACAATTGTTCTTGAGCTTAAATTTTGAAGGGTTGTAATCTTTAAAAGTCTTACTACATATCACATTGTGAATAAAAAATGAAACATCATACGAGTCGTATATAAACGATGAAATTACAATTAATAAAAATATCTAATATTAACTTTAAGTCTACTCTCAATCTGCCCCAACTTATTTTTAATTGAGTTTCTCTATATTTATCCTTATCCAAGATAAAGACTTGGAAAAGTAAAAGTAGATTACAAAGAAAATTACCTGCTCTGAGCGTGTTGCACATGTTGTGATAAGTCTTTAATTTTTCAAAATTATTTAATAGGTAGCAATCTATGATTTTAAGGACAAGTATGTAAAACCAAATCGACTTTGATAACTTCTGTTTCACTTTACAGTCATATGATAGGGGAGGTATCTGAAAATTTTGCAAAATCTAAATGGATTTCTTAAAAGTTTTCAAATCTGTGAGGGGAGTATCTGGGTTTTTAGAAAAGCTCAAAGGAGGTGATCCGTAATAATTATCTTATTTAAACGTTCGTATGAAGAGTTTCAGAATAGGAATGTTAAGAGAATAAGAGATGGGTTACAAAAAAAAAGTATATAATATATATATATTTATAATTAATTTTATTAAAAATTGGAATTTAAAAAAAGATTTGATAGTACACAAGTAATACTAATACCACTCGCAACACAGAGTAAGAAATATAAAGAGACGATACAAGATATTTAAAGAAGTGGATGATACGAGGATGAACCAAAGGGATTTAGAATTCCTATCAGTAACACCATTATTATTACTTATAACTATTTCAAATACATGGATAATGCCCTTAACTTGATTACATGACATTTGGTTAATACATGTAATCCATATCTTCCATGGTTGGTGTTGAATCTGTGGGTCTGATTACCGTTTCCATTCAACTTACTAATTGTGATGTTACTTGTCTGGTACGATTGAAACAGGTTCAATTATTATTGATAGGACTCTTTTCTTAGCTCTAGCATCTGGAGCTCCATGTCCATCTCCATTTTGGTACGTGCATTGGGCTGTCCGAGCAAGATTAATAGCTGTTTCTACAAAAGCTTCTGCAAATGGATGCTTATCACTCAGATCCTTATTCATTTGTTTCCAGGTTTTCTCAATGAGCTTCCTTATATCTTCACGAGCAACTTCCTCCGATAAACCTGTTTCTTGCATATAGCATAATATTGAACTTGCGGTTTCACCTCTCTCTATCTCAGCCTGTGTAACAAAACGCATATAAGCATCCTGTTATTAACTAAAACGGATGATGAGATGAGATGAGGTTCTCACAGTGAAAAATGAAAATCATACCTTTGAAGTACTTAAATCATTGCAAAGTCGAAAAATAACGGATGGCCAGCGCAACAGATTATGATACTTTTCTAAAGAGTCAAGTGCTTCGCTGGTGATGCCTTGATTCAATAAAAAGTAGGAATGCACCATAAGTAGTGCCCCCGATGCTGATCGCCACGCATTGTCAAGATATTCCTCAAATGTTGGCGTGTGTTTGTTGTAACTCCATTTTGCTTCTTCTAAAAATGATTTACACATGTCACCCCACTGAATCAACACAAAAATTACACTAAGGCAGGTTAGGATGGAGAAATTAATGATACTGATTCAGTCAATCCAAAAGGCTAAATTTTTAAACACTCGAAGTATAAGCAGTAGCACACCGCTTTCGCTAGGGACGGAATAATATTCACTCCTTGTTCTTTTAGAGTGTCATAACCCATCTCATTAACACTGTTGTAGAGTGCCAGGAAGCATAATTTCATGTAGTCTGGAAGTTGATTCACCCAATCGATATCCCATCTAAAATCACCATTGAGCACTCGAAATTAAGTATCAAGTATGCGGAGAAAATGAACTAAACACATACATAATTGTAAATACTTATGTACGATACAAACCTTTCAACCGCATCTGTAAAAACCTCCAATTCATCCAGAGTCCCATATACGTCATAGACATCATCAAGGATTGTAATAAATGAGATCACTTTCGTCAGTCCCTTACGGCAATTACTAAATTGTGGATCTGGGAACATTCCAACCGTCCAAAAGAAGCATTCCATCAGCCTGTCCCTAGCAAAGGACAACTTGTTTGCTAGACCAATTTCTTTCCACCACCTAATTAACAAAAGGTGAAACCATATTATATATTAATTAATCAGATGGAACATGAGAGATTCCATGTTTGATTCGTAATATACAAAGTTAGTGACTGTTTTACCTTGACATATTTTTAAGATTTGTTTTGTATATCGCTTGCACCCGGTTAAAGTCCAGTTGGGCAAACTCAAGTAGCGAGTAATTTGCGTTAATTTTTTTACTGTAGACTTCAATATACCACGGAGCTTCCAGCCTTTGCATTCTATGATGCAACGGAAGCTCTAAAGCATGAGTAACAAGATCTGATATGGTTGGGTCTGTGTCTCTCTTTAATTGAGTGAGATGTGTTATTGAGAAAGTTCTGGCCTCATCTAAGAGTTTTTCTCCTTCAAAGGCAAGATATGAAGCTTCGTACAAACTCAGCAATCCTTTAACATCCTTGTCAAAGTATTCCATGTAATGGCCTTCTTTGTCAACGAAAATCTTGAAAATATCTGTACATCGTGGAACTTGTATTTATTGACTAATATTGACATTATTGTATTTATTATTCATATGAAAGCATGAATTAATAGATTATTTTATTCTTGTATCAATATCTTTTGATATGTGTGTTTTTTTTTTTCTCCGGTTGAAGTTTATGAATTAAAATTAAAGTCACTGCGTCCACCACATACAAATATTAGAAATTTAACGTATAAGGAAGTGAGTATAACCTTGAGAGATGTGATAACCATGTTGTCTAAGGAGCCTGAATCTTAGTGCAGCAGAGTGGAGTTTGTTTTCTTCTTTGGCATCATCATCATCATATTCTTCCCAACACATATTAATTCTATCAAGAGCTCTCTTTATGTCCTTCTGGAACCGGTATCCCAAACCTAGCCGCTGAATGTCATCAATCAGCTCAAGAACGCTCAACAATTCTGCATTTTCATTGTTCATCATAGACCTCACCTCCTCCTCCAGCTTCTTTGCCCTGTTCTCGCATTCTTCATCCTACAATAAAATATGCAGAGAATAAGATAGATATCTAATGATTACAAGAGGAAATGTTATTACCACTTGTTTAGTGATTCAAAAAATTGGTCGTTTCATGGTGCAATATGCAGTCCTTACATGCATAAGGTGCTATGGTCTCTTGTTAGAATTCTTAGCTTTGAGCAAAAAAACACTAGATTAAAATTTTTGAATCAGAAGGGTTTACAAACAGATAAAAATAAAAAATTGATTGCATTAGTCACAATTAAAAAAAAAAAAAAAAAAATAGTAGGATAAATGAGTAGTTGAAGATGAAGCAATGGCCCTTGATTAATCACCAAATTATCAATACGTAGCGCCTGCAGAAAATTGTAATTCCAAATGGTTGGCTGGTAATTTGCAGATCGTCGTGGATGTGGAGCAGTGGAAATTTGTGTAGTCGCCTTCACTGAACATCTAACTTGTGGAATTATTAAAACGCCATCATGCGCTGTTTGTAGATGGTATCTAGGTCGACCTCTGTAAAGACTCTGAACCTGGGGCTGTGAATGAGGCATAGGCAAGCAAGAGAGATGGAGTGCCATTGCAGTTGTTGCTAATGTTTGTAGATAAAATGATCAAGTTTGAGTTGGTTTGGAATAGTTTATGTTATATAGAATATTGAATAATGCCTAAGAGTGTCCAGCGAGATTCACATGCGTGAATTAGGTACTGACAATATGCATGGCGTCAGCATTTTAGACAATGACAAGGTGATAGTTAGTAAACCGTAAAATATATATTCTTGGAATCATTTCCATTTTCCAACCACACGAAAGACATATAATGATTTATTAATTATAATAATTTCTTTCTCACCTTTCATAGAACACTGTTTAATAAACTCATTTTGATAGAATTTTAAGTAATAAAATTTCAGAAATATGTATAATCTCAAACTATTTATGTAATTTAAGTTGTTAATGCTGATTAAAATTTCTGTTAAAAATAATAATTTAGTTCACTCTATATAACTGAAACGAAAAGATGAAAATGAGATGATACATAATTTCTAATGATAAAAAATTTGAGATATTATTTGAGATGATTGAAAAACATATGTAAAATATGTTTTGAAAAGTTTGAATTCAAACTTGTGAAGTTGTAATGGAGATTGGAGAGCGACTAAAGATATTCAAACATCCAATAAGAAGTAGAGATAATGATTAAGATTTAAGTGTAAAAGATGAAATGAGTTGTTGAAACTTGAAAGGGATGAGTTGCTGTCATTTGCACGTGTTGGAGATCAAACGGTTATTTAAGTCAAACCACTTCAACAGCATCGTACTACTCAAAGCCTGAAAAGATGCTTCGAGCTAGGGGTGGATGGGTCTGGGTACCTGCCCAAAATCAAATGAACCGGAATTGGCCGGTTTCTTTGATTTGGAATCGAAACTGGTCGGTTTCTAAAAAGTTGGAACCAGAACCCGTGTTAGAGGTTTCGGTTCCGGTTCGGGATATCCTAGAAAATATCAATTACCCCCCTTTTAAAAAAAATGACAAATAAACCCTTCTAAAATGACAATTACACCTCTAACTTTTAAGTGCAAAACATTAAATAATATATTTGTTTATATTTACTTGATGTTTGATGCTTGATTATAAATATTTAATTGTTTGTTTTCACCGATAATAAATATTTAAAAGCTATTATTTAACGGAAATGTCTTAATGTATATTAATTTCTTAATCAAGTAATAAGTGAAACTTAAATATTAATAAAAATATTTTTTTAAACTGGTCTTTTAATGAAAATTAATAAGACTTTTGATACTAAGATAAAAAACCAAAATTTTCAAATATATTTATATGATATGTAAAATATCAAACCCTCCCCTCATATGCAAAATATCAAAAAAAAAACTATATTCTTTAATATTATATTAATTTAGTCTCGGTTCCTAATTCCGATTCCGATTCTAGTTCCTTTGATTTGGAACCGAAACCAGAATTATACAGTATTTGTTCCAATTTTTTGGAATGGGAACCTACCCTATTACAACCGGTTTTGGATAAGAATAAGAAAAGACACCCAAATACTAGCTCTGGTCCTACCCTAAAATTTTGCCCACCCGTAAAGATATTCAAACATCCCATAAGAAGTAAAGATCGTGATTAAGATTTAAGTGTAAAGGATGAAATGAGTTGTTGAAAGTTGAAACTTGAAAGTCAATGAGTTGCTGCCGTTAGCACGCGTTGGAGATCTAAATGTTATTTAAGTCAAACCACTTCACCAACATTGTACTACTGAAACTCTCAAAGTCTGAAAAGATGCTTAAGTGTAAAGAATGAAATGAGTTGTTGAAAGTTGAAACTTGAAAGTCAATGAGTTGCTGTCGTTAGCACGTGTTGGAGATCTAAATGTTATTTAAGTCAAACCACTTCACCAACACTGTACTACTGAAACTCTCAAAGTCTGAAAAGATGCTTCGAGCCTTCGATGACGTTACTTTGAAAAAAAAAAAAAAAAAAAGACAATTCGTGGGCCCAAGTATGAATAACGTTTTACTAATTAAAATAAAAAATTATACATGAAATTAAGAGAAAACGCCTTTTCAAGGATTTACGGATGTCTGTTCAAGCCGTGTGTTTGTTTATTATTTTGAGTATGATTGCCGTGTTTCCTATCGTGTTTGATATCTAATTTTTTGAATTACATATCATATTGTAATCTAATTTTAAAAAAAATAATTTAAAAAATTAATATCACCGCCAAAATTAATTAACAAATTTTGTGATATTATTGGCTTTAAATTATGATTTTACATAATCAAAATTAATCACAAAATTAAGAATCTATATCATTTACTCTCAATCATTCATATCATTTCTAAAATCAATATTAATATCTATATCTTCACCTGTGTTATTATTATCATGCAAAATTGGTAACACATCTTCCTATTCATTTTCTCTATGCAAAATGAGTAAATTTGGGCGGGTTTTAGTTAATCAGGTTGGGTGACCTGGATCCGACCCAAAAAATTTTTTGGGCCTTTGGCCCAAATTAATAAAGTTGTATAAATATTTTTAAAAATACAAACTGATATGCATCGTATCGTAGGATATATATCAACGATCGAAAGGTTTAGGATACACTTTCTAATACATATTGTTGGTGATCTGTATCGAATCGTATTATAGGATACGTATCGTGTATCATAAGATACTAATAACCATGATTTTGAGTAGTATTTTTGAAAAAAAAAAAAGAGTTCGGTTATTATTACAAGAATAATATTTGAATTTGAAAATGTATTCAATAAGACTATTTTTTAATCCCCTACATTTGTTAATTTAGTTAAACATCTCCTACAATAAAAGTTTTGAAATTAACAAAAACACTCCCACCCACCCATTAAATGCTAAGAGCCGGCCACCATCATCAGAGGGTGGTTGGAATGGCAGACAACTGGCTAGTTGGAGATGTTTAGTTAAATTAACAAACCTATTAGGTTAAAAAAAATTTAATATTTTGAGTTGAATAGAATATGATTGGATTTTGAGAATAGGGAAACAAACACAGTTGAATTTGTTACTTCATTTGGTAAAGTACTAACATCAATCTCTAATTTTTCTTTTTCTTTAAAAAAAAAATAGATAATACTTTAATTCGATTTAAAATATTATTAATTTGATGCTTTAATTTTAAAAAAAATATATAATATTTTTATTTGAGATAAAGAAAAATATTTTTTTTTTGTTTTTTTGTTTTGGTAAGTTGGGTGTTCAGATTAACTTGTGCGAACCTTAGCAATCCCCGGGGTCATTGAATATTTTACAAACCTAAAAGATTAGGTAAGTCATAATATTATTGTAGGAATGTTTGAACTCAGAAACTCAAAGTATAAAACAAACCTTATTGACCATAGGTCGATCCTTTGGGGTTAATAAAATTATTTATTGAAATCTTAAAAGATACTAGAAGAAAATAAATTTGAAAAATTAATGTCTGAAATTTAAAATATCTAATAGGTATAACCGTATAATATTGATTATATTTACAGCTTGAGCACTGGTCAATGACTACAAGGTTTCATAATTCCAAGTGGTTGGTTGATAATTGGCTGACTGTCAATTTACTGTTAATTGGGAATTTTGAGTAGTAACTGAACACCAAACCTTGAGACTCATGGTCATGGCAACGTCATGATGATCCCTGTGACTGTGACCGTGTGGCGGATAAAATGTACTAGGTTTGTGACCCTTAGTCAATTACCAAAATGTCCTCATTCCATTGCATTCTCTATGAAATTTTATCTCTTTTCACTCCTCACACTTTCAACTAATTAGAGGTGGAATGACTATTTTTCCCTTGAGTAAGATTTTCCCCAAATTTACTAAAATTTCCAGGGAGTGCTTCGCCCTGGTGAAGATGCCTGTTTCGCCACAAGTTTGGGCAAAATGTACAATGCCACAACAACAAACCTCCTTTGCCGCGGTGAAGTCTGCAAACTTTTTCTTCAACAAATTTTCATGCATTCCTCCAGAAATAAAAGCATGAAATAAAGGCATAAAGACTTTAAGACATAAATAAAATTTCATACCTCAATGTGAGTGTTACACAATGGAGTTGATGCGAAGACAGTAGCCGATGCTGTTGAGGATTTGGATAATGACACTGCTGACAACAATGATGAACAAATGGACATCGATGTTGATGTAGATCTCGATGTCGAGGGGCACACCAATGCCTTGCCAAAGGATGATCTGGTTTATTCTACTTGTCAGGCGGCCGTTGGTAGTCAAAGCAGAGTTGCGGTTAGCAGTAAAAGGAGGAAAAAAGAGGCTGGAAAAGCAACAGACTGGCACGCCACATTGAGTAGGTTTGAGACTGCCTTGTCTAGGACCCAAGCTGAGCTGAAGGGTATTGCTGACTACTTCAAGAAGGAGACCCAAGAGAAAGACCATAAAGGGCAGGTGTATTCCATCATTTCTCAATTGGATGGATTCACAGTCACTAAGATACTGACAGCCACCACAGAGATTTGCAAGGAACCTCACAAGATAGATATCTTGTTTGGGTTACCAATACACGTGCAGAGAGATTTTGTAAAGATGCAGCTTGGAGCAAGTAATGAGTACCAACCAACATTTGATTTCTAGTGAAGTCTTATAATGGGTTTTATTTTTGTGCACAGGGTTATTGGTATGCTGACACAGTGGTTGTATTCTCGTAGTTGTATTTTGCCTATATTCCAACAGCATACAGGATGATGTCTTTTGTTATGTTTTTTTGTGAAAACCATGTCTGTCTAGTAATTAGATGGTAATAGTCTACGTTTGCAGTTAGTGTGGGAAGGTATGGATCACTAATATGGAATGTAAAAACTCTTAACTTTGGTAGTGATGTATAAAATGATGTATACATGTCTATGCATTTAATGTTTGTTGTCTTAGTATGGTGAATGTGGCATTTTGATTTACTTACGAACACTGACATTTAGGTCACCAGGAAAGTATGGTCAAGGTCTACTAGCATTTATAAAGTGTTAGTTCTATAATTTTTGTTTTCTTTCCCTCTTTGATGTGCTTTTTTTTTGTGGGTTGGTGTGCAGGAATGATGGGAGGACCACCATATTGCCCAGTAGGGACGACAGAAAGCACAAAAGTTCATAAACAATGTCAAGAGAGCCACACAATTTGTATAGATAGCAATGTGAAAGGTATTACGATTGGATAGTTATGGAGTCAATTTGTTGTACGGTTGCGAATAATGCTTATTAACGTAGCTCATAATTGATTGATGTGCAGATGTAGGCGAAACCAGTCATTTGGTACATGAAGAAAGTCAGGAGATTCCTTCAGCCTTAAAGGGCAGCAAATGCAAAGGTACCAACCTTGCAACTCGTAAACCGACTAATGCTCTCAATTATGAAAGATGTATGGAATTGTTTGCTAATGTAAATGAATGATGAACATATGTAGGTGCCACAAATCAACGAAGGTCAAGTAAACGATTGGCAAACAAAAGGGGCCGGGGGCAGGGGGTTGTTGAGCAGTAGTATGTTTGACCTCCACATGGGGTACAAAACTATTTTACAATTTACATGCTTCACGCCGTATTTACATAATATGTTTACCTTATATGATGGACTGCATATTTAGTGATCTGCAAGAACTTGTGGAGGATTTTTAAAGGAGACAACTTGCACAATTTCATCACCTTGGAGTGCATGTGGTTTTTTATGTACACAGAAGAAGTGTACAAAAGGAACGTGCTAAAGTGGATTGACGAATTGAACATATTCTCAAGGAAATATGTGTTTATTCCTGTAGTCCTCTGGTGAGTTTTTTGATATTGTGGCTATAGGCATTTGTTTTATACTTACCAAACGTGGACATAGGTTGATTTCGGTTGCTTAAGAGTTGACATTGATAATATGCATAAATTATACTGACAGGGGTCATTGGAGTTTACTGATTTTGTTCAACTTTGGTGGAGATGTAAACTTGGAAATTAAAACTCGATGACTGGTGTTGCTTGATTCGCTTGGATCAGAAAACGAAAAGATGTTGCAACCTTTGATTCGACGTTAAACTTTGATTATTTAACAATTATTTGCAAGCACATTTGAGCACATGATGAAATTGTATTGTTGGAGATGTGGTACTGGAATGGGTTTCAAATTGTCCAAGCTTAATTATGCAGGTTTCTAAGGGATATTTATGAATCATGAACAATGCCCAAGCATCCAGCATTGGTTGAGAATCTGCCTTTGCTAGTGCTTAAGGTGATAAAACAGTATATTGTGTTGGTTGATGGTAATTAGTGGTTGATATGTTCAGTATTTCATGTATTTGTTGTAACCGATAAATGCACTTACTAGGTCCCTCAACAACGGAACCACATGGATTGCGGATATTTCATACTGTATTATATAACCAAGTTTGTGGAAGCTGCCCCAGAAGATTTTCAATCAACGACGGGGTATCCTTACTTTGTAAGTACTGCAGTTTTTTAATTAATTAGGTTGATTTGTTTATTGTCTCTTCAATTCTAATATGTGGGTTATTATTGTTGATTTTTATTCTCCATAGATGACGCATGATTGGTTTACACTAGCTGAATTTACAGCCTTCCGTGACAAACTGTTGTGTGAAGTTGAGTAGCATAGATTGCGTTTTATTCATTTATGTATGATTATTGTGTAATTAGTATCTGCGGATGTCAAACTGAGTTAACTTAAAAAATGGTGGTGATTATGTTCACTATTGCAACGTGCGAAATTATGTATTATTATTGGTTCACAGCATGGTTGTTAGTATCCTACGATACGTGATATGATTCGATACGGGTTGCCAACGATACATATCTGAGGGTGTATCGCAAACCTTTCGATACATCGATATGTATCCTGTGATACGATACGTATTGGTATGTATCCTTAAAATATCAATACAAATTGATACTGCTTTTTTAAATTGGGCTGAAGGCTCAAAAAAAAATTTTGGGTCGGGTTGAAATAGATTGGGTCAGGTCTAGGTCACCTCAACCTGGTTCACTAAAACTCACCCAAAATTACCCATCCCTAATTTAACCCTAGCTAGATTCACTCATGGTGAAAGAGCAGTTGTACGCACCTCAGCCTCTCGGTCCCCACTCCTCAACAGTAAGCAATTAAACCAATTAAGCTAAAAGTCACCCAAGTTCTACACGAATTGATTCAGGTAAGCTACTCTTTTTCTCTTTTCATTACATATTTGATTTGTAATATAATATTACAAAAACCTTGATTTGTTAGTCTTGCTCATTAAGAATACAAAAAAGTGATTTCCTTGTTGATTGTTGAATACAACGGGAGACAATTAAATAATATAGTATTAGAATACCAAGAAATTCCTAGTCACATTGTTTTATGGATAACAAATTTACTGACCTCTTGTATATGAGTTTTGATTTGTTTTCCTTACGTTATGCTTCTTCATTTGGTTTTTTGCAGCCTCTTTTGGTCCATTAGATTAAGATTAAGATTTGAATAATGAGAAATAAGATTGGAAAATTAGATGATATTACATGGGAGCATTGTAAAAAAGTAAATGAGGAAAATAGATTGCATCTTACATGTAACTATTATGGTATACCATATTGGGGTAGTGTAATACGAATGAAAAATCATCTTGCTGGAACCCATATCCAAGTTAAGCCATGTAGTCAAGTTCCCGAAGATGTTGAGATGAAATTTCAAGAGTTGTTGGTAGCAAAGAAAGTTAATAAGGATGATGATGATGATGATGATATGGTTGACATTTTTAAACAGCAAGATGTTAATCCAAATACGGGTAAAATTGATAGTTTTCTTAGTAAGGGAAAAAAAGGAAGTGGTTCTAACTCTAAGCAAAGAACTTTAAATGAAGTTGTGAAGGATAGGGAAAAGGTAATTCAAGATATATGTAGGTGTCTTTATGGCAATGCATTACCATTTAATTTAGTTAAAAGTCCTCTTTTTGTTGACATGTTAAAGTTAGTGGGAGATTATGGAAGGGGATTGAAACCTCCTACTTATCGTGAAGCAAGAGTTTCTTATTTGAAGAGAGAGGTTGATCTTGTGGGAGAAAAACTTGGAAAGTATAAAAATGAGTGGAAAAAGAATGGTTGCACATTAATGTCAGATGGGTGGACGGATGGAAAGGGTAGATCACTGACTAACTTTCTTGTCAATAGTCCAAGTGGGACAATTTTTTTGAAATCTATTGATACCTCAGAATTTATAAAAAAATGCTCAAAAAATGTTTGAGTTACTTGATAGTGTTGCGGAGGAGATAGGAGAAGAGCATGTTGTGCAAGTGGTAACTGATGGAGCATCCAATTATTTAGCTGCCGATAGAATGTTAGAAGAGAAAGGAGAAAGCTATTTGGGTCTCCTTGTGCAACTCATTGTCTTGACTTGATTCTTGAGGATATTGGAAAGATTATAGTATTCTATGACACCATTGCAAAAGCCAAGCAAGTCACAAGTTTCATTTATAGGCATACATGGGTGCTTAATTTATATAGAAAGTTTTCAAAGGATATAGAGCTAGCAAGACCAACAGTAACAAGATTTGCAATGTCTTTTCTCACATTGAGTTGGATTATGTATAGTAAACTAGCTCCTAGGTCCATGTTTGCGTTAGAAAAATGGGCAAATAATACATATGCTACTACAGTTAAGGGGCAAAAAGTGGTGGATATTATCTTGAGTGATACAAGATTTTGGAAATCCATCCAATTTGCCTTGAAATGTGTGGATCCACTAGTGGAGTTTTGAGGCTTGTAGATGGTGATGTGAAACCAGCATAGGATACATCTATGAAGCCATGAGAAGAGCAAAGAATTTCAACAATGTGGAGCATCGATATAGAGAAATATGGAAGATAATTGACACTCGTTGGGATTTTCAACTTCATAGGCCACTTCATGCAACGGCATACTACCCTAATCCTAAGTAAGTGTTGATCGTTTTTTTTAATCCATATAAAAATTGCTTGAAATTTTGAATTTAGAAATCTAATTTATGTTGATTTTATATATTAGGTACCATTATTATCCAAACTTCAATCCGGACAAAGAAGTTAAAATTGGATTGTACAAGGTAATTGAGAAGATGTATCCGGATGTGGAAACAAGAGTTGAAGTTGATGCTCAACTTGACAAGTTTAAAAGAGGAGTAGGATTATTTGGAATGGATATGGCCATAATAACAAGAGACAAAAAACAACTGGGTATGTTTGCTTATATATTTGTTACTTTTTTTTTTTTTTTTAATAGCTTTATGGTAGGACAGCTATGGAGAAGAGTGCAAAGAGTTGCAAACACTTGCCATAAAAGTCTTAAGCCTTACATGTAGTGCCAGGGGTTGTGAAAGAAATTGGAGCACCTTTGAACATGTGCATTCTAAAAGAAGGAATCGTTTGGAGCAACAAAGATTGAATGCTCTTGTCTTTGTTAAATATAACCTTCAATTAGAAATGAGGCAAAAGCTTAGGGAGGAGAAAGGAGAGGCATATGATCCAATATGTTTATTGGACATAGAATCCGATGATGAATGGATTATGGAAAAAGAAGATCCTTGCTTGCCGGATGATAATTTATGGATGGATGTTCAAGAATGCTTCAACATAGATGAAGGTGCTCCTATCAATAAAAGAGCCAGAGGTATATCTTACTTTGATATTAATCTAGTAATTCTTTTAATAAAAAATTGAATGTACTATGTATATTGACGGTTTGATGATTTCTTTATAGGACCAAGGAACTTGAATGCTAGCAACAAAAAAGCTAAAGAAAAAGTTGTTAAAGAGGAAGATGTATTGCCCATTTTGTGTGATGAAGACGGAGAAAATGAAGAGGAAGATGTGTTGCCTATTTTGCATGATAATAATAACACTAGCGGAGATATAGATATTGACATTGATCTTGGAAATGATATAAATGGTTGAGAGGAAGTGATATAGATTCTTAAGTTTCTAATTAATTTCGATTATGTAATACCATAATTTAAAGCCAATAGTATCACAAAATTTTTAATTAATCTTGGGGATTATATTAATTTTTAGAAAAAATTTATTATTTAAAAAAAAAATGCGTATCCTACGATACGATATGATTCACGATACACGATTCGAAAAATTAGGTTTTCGATATACGATATGATACGCGATTTGTTAACCATGGTTCACAGGTTTATAGAGCATCGTTATTCAGCTTGTAGTTAATTTATTGGTACATTGCTTGGATTCAACATAATTAAATGCACATGTACTCCAAAATATGGGATATGACAAATGTACCAATAATTCTCACACTTTTCACATATAGTTTCGGCCCAGGATAAGTGGAAAAAGTTAACAAATTTCCTCAAATTTGGAAACTTGCTTCTAAATTCCAGCCATGGTGTAAACAAAAAAAATACAATTTTTCTTTTGCCTTGAAAAAAAAAAAGGCTTCAATTGAACTAAAGTAGAAATGAATATGTACGAACTATAATTTTTGGTAATACAAAAATCAGAGTTTTAGATAGAGTTTTAAATTGGGAGATGGCAACTATATTTATTGCAATACCAAGGTCAAGTGTTGAATGTATACTCAACAAAAAATACAATAGGGTTTTTTTGAAGTTTCAATAGTCTGTGTAAATTTGTCAATAAAAAACTTAACAATAAAATACTTGGCTAAAATATAAGAAATTTTTTTTTTTTTAATTGATCATTTCTTTTATTAACCAAACAAGTTAATTATTTATACCCAGTAATCATCTAAAAGACATTTTAGTAAAATGTAATCAAGACATCTGCTGTTATAGCCAACCAAACAGATTAATTAGTAATACAAGTAATCATCCCAAGGGCATTCTAGGAAATTGGTATTTAAGGACATCTGTTATTACTATCAACCAAGCACATTAATTATTAATACATCTCAATTGAACCAAGCACAATAATAATTTAAACCCGGTAATCTACAATGTAATATTTCTTTCCGGTAATCTTATTACTAAGATAAAAAAATATTATATGATCCAAACGGCCCCTGGGAGGTAATCTGATTACCTCCATTTTCTTAGGTATTGTAAGATTACTTGGTAATCTTATTTTTATTATAATTTTACCCTTTATTAATAAAATTTTAGAACAATCATGTCCTTGTTTTAAAAACAATTTACAAAAATACCAATTGACTATCTTATCCTTATATACAAAGTTTTTAGGACATAAATAAACTTCGAATTTAAAAAAAATACCAAAGGGTGGTGACAAGATCTGGCCACCATTGCCAGCCGCTAGAAACCACCGTCGACAGCTGCTTGCGTCGATGAAATGGCTCATAGCCGACCTTATCTGGCCAGCCGTGCGCCACTAAGGTTGTCCATGGCCATGAAACAGCCATTGTTTCATAGCCAATTATCTGGCCTTTTATGGTCAGATCTCCACCGTCGCTATCATCGGCGGTGGTGGCAGGCCGTCGGTAGTGGCTTGGAGTGGGTGAACGTGTTTTTGTTAAGTTTTAAACTTATTTATTGTTAGGTGTTTTAACTAAATCTAAAATGTAGGGGGTTAAAAGAAATTATTCAAATAATAATAATATATTAATATTTAAAAAGGAGGGCAATTTAGTAATTTATATAACATATCCACCAATTTATTCCTCTTAACCAAACATATTAATATAACATACCCACAATTTATTCCAACCAACCAAACATATTTCTCTAAATATTTCTAATAATCTTTAAGGTAATCTATCTTTTTATTAATATAATATTCCTAGTAATACAATATTTTCTGAACCAAAGACACCCTAAAGGTTATGAAATATTGGATATAAACAATGCTGGATTAGCCCCATGTGTTTTGAGTTCTATAATCTATAGTTATCCACAGAAATGGATGATGCCATTTTCAATCACGATCAAATTAATCAAGTTAAAATTTTGTTTTGCAGAGCTTGAGCCACATTAAAATCTCAAGACATCTAGTATACATAATACATGGACACCAGCAGGTTTAAGAATTTACTTGCTCTCTGAAAAGATAAATAATCAACCCCTAACACATAGCACCTACATTAAGAAA
>CM047897.1:13235832-13299805 GCA_026229545.1 Pistacia atlantica | reverse complement strand
TTTAAATATCTTTAGTCGCTCTCCATTACAAGTTTGAATTCAAACTTTTTCAAAATATATTTTATAATTTTTTATTTTACATTATGTTTTTCAATCATCTCAAATAATATCTCAAACTTTTTGTCATTAGAAATTATGTATCATCTCATTTTTCATCTTTTCGCTTCAGTTATATAGAGTGAACTAATTTTTTTTTTTTTTTAACAGAAATTTTAATCAGCATTAACAACTTAAATTACATAAATAGTTTGAGATTACAAATATTTCTGAAATTTTATTACTTCAAATTCTATCAAAATGAGTTTATAAACAGTGTTCCATGAAAGGTGATGATAAAGAAATTATTATAATTAGTAAATCATTATATGTCTTTCTTTGGTTGGAAAATGGAAATGATTCCAAGAATAATACTCCCTCCATTTCAATATAACTGTTGTTTTAAGTTTTTACACAGTTTAAATCAAAAAACTGTACAGAGAATTGATGTTTTTCCTCGTATTGTTAAAGAATCCAAAGAAATAATAAAAAGAGGAGGCTAGATACTGCACAATGCAATTGAATACAAAAAAGTATGATTTAACCTAAATACAAAGATATATATAGGCTAAACAAAGGAAATAATGAAAAGACTGATCTATCATTAATAAACAATAAAACAAAATAACCCATATTTCTTAACATCTCTCCTCAAACTCACGATGCGGCGGCTACAAGCATCGAGAGTTTGCCAACTAGAAAACGAAACCGGGAAATAAAATGCAACTTGGTAAAGAAATCTGCAATCTGCAAAGAGGAAGAAACAAAGGGCAAGGTAATGGTGCCATGCTTGAGGTGATGACGAGTAAGGTGACAATCAATCTCAATGTGCTTAGTTCGTTCATGAAAAACCGAGCTGTGAGCAATCTGAATAGAACTCTGGTTGTCACAATACATAGGAGTGGGGTGAGAAAAAGAAACTCCCATATTTGCAAGTAACCAACGTAACTAAACAATCTCTTTGGTAGTAGATGTCATAGCACGATATTCTGCTTCGGTTGAAGATTGAGAAACAATGGATTGTTTCTTGCTCTTCTAAGAAATAAGAGAATCACCCGAAAAGATACAGAAACCAGTATCAGACTTGTGATCCATGGGATCGCTGCCATGATCAGCATCAAAGTATGCACGCAGCTCCAAGGAAGAGGTGGATGGAAGTAAAAGACTCTGAAAGACTGTATCCTGAAGATACCGCAAAATACGAAGAACAGTTGCCTAATGATCTGTAGTAGGAGAAGCAACAAACTGACTAACAACATGAACATCATATGCAATATCTGGACGAGTAATAGTGAGATATACCAAACTCCCAACAACAGTACGGTATAAAGTAGGATCCGACAAAGGTAAACCATCAGAAGAAGAATACTTTGCGTTAACCTCAATCGGAGTATCTACAGTCTTATTATTAGTAAGTCTAGCCCGCTCAAGAATATTTGCAACATATTTCGACTAAGAGAGAAGATAACCTCTAAGTGAGCAGGCTACCTCAATACCCAAGAAATATCGTAAGAGGATCCAAATCTTTCATTTCAAACTGTTGAGCTAACTCTGTCTTCAAAACTGAAATACCATCAATATCATCAACAATAATAATCATTTCATCAACATATAAAGACAGAATGATACGACCTGCATCAATGCACTTAACAAAAAGAGCAGAATCATGACTACTAGAAGCAAATCTAAGGGAAGAGATCACAATAGAAAATTTATCAAACCAAGCACAAGGTGTTTGTTTAAGACCATATAACGATTTCTTTAGCTTGCAAACATACCCTGAATCATGTGAAACACTAGGAGGGGGCACCATGTAAACTTCTTCTTAAAGATCTCCATTCAAGAAGGCATTTTTAATATCAAGTTGAGAGATATGATACTGACAAACCGAAGCTACTGCAATAAGAGTACGAATAGTTGTCATTTTTGCAACAGGAGCAAATGTTTTCTCATAATCCATACCATACTGTTGAGAGTACGCTTTTGCAACCAACTTAGCTTTGTATTGCTCAATAGATCCATCAGAATTAGTCTTGATCTTATACACCCAACGACAACGAACAACAGTCTTACCAAGAGGTAGAGGAACCAAATCCCAAGTACCTGTCTTATGCAAAGCTGAAAGTTCCTCATCCATAGCTTGCTGCCAAAGAGGATCAAGAATTGCCTCTTTATAGGAAGAGGGCTCAGAGAGACAATGAATAGAAGCTAAAAAAGAAGCAAAAGATGAAGAATAACAAGAATAAGCAAAATCTGGTAACTTTGTGGACTTATGAATGCGTATGGATTGACGTAGAGGTGGATCCACAATCTCAGACGGAGCTTGAGGGACCATAGGAGAAGAGGGAGCTTCAGGTGTGCTGGAGAGTAAAGTGTCAGTACCTGCAGAATGATCAGTACTAGGAACCTAAGATGACAAACTATCAGAATCCTTAGAAAAATGATCTATACGAATTAGATCAGATCTAGTCAAGGTATGAGTAGTGGATGGAATAGAAAAAAAAAGGTATATGCTCAAGAAAAACGACATGACGAGACACATAAAGTTTCTGAGTTATTGGATCAAAACAACGATACCCTTTTTTACCTTCACTATAACCAAGAAAGACACAAATAGCAGATCGAGAGGACAACTTGATGTGTTCTACATGAGGACGAAGAATAAAACAAGTACAACCAAAAACTTTAAAAGAAGAATAATCAGGGGCATACCCATGCAACTTTTCGAAAGGAGAAAAACCTGAAATATAAGAAGATGGAATTGTATTAATCAAACCTACAGCAGTAAGAACAGCTTCACCCCCAAAACACACTAGGAACAAGCATAACAAGAAGAGAACGAAAGCAGTTTCAACAATGTGCCTATGTTTTCTTTCGAATAATTCCATTTTGCTCAGGGAGTATCATACCACGAGGTTTGGTGAACAGTTCCATCTAATGCAAGCAACTCACAAAATTTATTAGAAGTATATTCCTCACCCAAATCACACCTAAAACATTTGATAAAAGCAGAATGTTGAGTTTTTACAAGAGCTCGAAAGGCTGTATATATCTCAAAGAATTCAGAACGATGTTTCATTAAATAAACCCAACAATAACGAGTATGATCATCAATAAAAGAAACATAATATCGAGACCCTCCTTTTGTGGCAACAGGAAAAGGTCCCCATACATCAGAATGAATCAAATCAAATGGAGAAGAAGAAACATAAATGCTTCGATTAAAAGGTAAAGCCGAAAATTTTGCCAGTTTACATCCACTACAATCAGAAATATCACAAGTTTGCAAATTTCCTAAAGCCCCTGTGGATGCTAAAAATCTCAAGCGAGAAGACGAAACATGACCTAAACAAGAATGCCATAAATAAGAACTAGAAGAAGAAGGACTCAAACGAAAAGAAGACAAATCAACACTAGTAGCGGCAGTATCAGCACTAGTAGCAGCAGCAACTGGCACTTTTAACTCATCCAAAATGTATAGTCCCCCTTCCTATAGCCTGTCCCAATCAGCTTCCGAGCCTGTAGATCCCTGCACATAACAAGAAGAAGAGGAAAAGGTAACTAAATTACCAGAATCACATAACTGACCGATAGAAGCAAGATTTAATGTAAGTTTTGGAATATGATAAACATTAGAGAGAGACAAGTGAGGTGTGACAACATAACCAGCACCTGCTAAAGGCATAGGAGTGCCATCAACAGTCATGACAGGAATAGAAGACGAAGGAGACACAAAAACAAAAGATGAAGAATCTGGAGACATATGATGTGAAGCACCAGAATCCAAAACCCATACAGAATGTGACATACCTGAAGAACTATGAGGGAACTGACCTACGGAAGAAGAAGCGGACATAGGTTGTGGTAAGGAGAGAAACTTCTGAAATTGCTCAGCCAGAGTACTAGGATCGGTGAAAGGACCTAATGAAACTACTGCTGCAATATTACACTGTGGTGATTTGTAACCCTGAGGTGGTCTATGAGCATTAGATTGTGATTGGTTGCCAAGCTTCCAAGCTTGAGATTGCTGCTGCGATTGATTCTGCTGCCTCAACTTAGGACAATGAGCCTTCCAATGACCTTTTTGCTTACAGAAACTGCACTCGTCGAAGGCAACCCTTGTGTAAGGCTTATTCTGATTATTAAAGATTGGTTTCGAAGGTACTGCTAACATAGAAGGATTAGAAGTAGAAAGAATTCCCTCTTTAGAATGAGACTTAAGATGTATTTCTTCAGCCAATAACTCACTAACAACTGAGTCAATAGAATGAAGTGGAGAACAATGCAAAATTGAACCTCTAAGTCCTTCAAAATCACTGCGAGGTGCCGTTAAAAATTGTACCAACCATTGTTGCTCCCTACGAGCAATATAGGCACCACATGCCTTTAATTCTGCAGATTCTATAAGAGCCAATTGATCCCAAAGATCTGTCATAGCAGAATAAAACTCATGAACACTCTTCTCCTGAAGAGCTCGTATGTCATTCTCCAATTGATACTGCTTTGCAAAATTTGACTGAGTAAATAACCTTTGCAGATGATCTCAAACCTCCTTTGTTATCTCATACTTTGCTAACTGTGTACCTATGGAATGCCCAACATAATTTTTAATCCAAGTAATAATTTTTGCATTGTTTGCTTCCCAGGCATCTATCAAAGCATCATAACCCTCATCAGTATTCTTAGGTTTCACAAAAGTTCCACTAACATATCCCCACATCTTTTTACCCTTAAGAAAATTTCTCATTACATAACTCCAATACGAATAATTCTTGTCATCTAACCTCACACTCACAGACTGAAACGAATCGTCTCTTTCAGTAGCCATATTCAAAAAACAAAGAAAACCAGAATGCAAAAGAAAGGAAAACGAAATACCAGATTGCAGAAATTGAACGAATACCAACGAAATACCAGATTACAGTTGGATCCGCGTAGGCTGTGTTTAAGATTAAGTCTCGTCCCATGAAACCTTGCTCTGATACTATGTTAAACAATCCAAAGAAATAATAAAAATAGGAGGCTAGGGTTTCATTAATACTGCACAATGCAATTGAATACAAAAAAGTATGATTTAACCTAAATACAAAGATATATATAGGCTAAACAAAGGAAATAATGAAAAGACAGATCTACCCTTAATAAACAATAAAACAAAATAACTCATATTTCTTAACAGTATTGCAGATGGGAAATTTTTGTTTTCCTCACTACAACACGTGTGAAATATTAAAATAAAGAGAGAGAAATTGTGAAAGAGAGGAAATGAGGGGAAGAGATAGATAAAAAGAGAGAGGAATGTGGGGCAAGGTAGAGAGAAAGGTGGAGAGAAGAGATGAGGGGCAGGGTGGAGAATGAAGATATGGGTCAGAAAACATTGAAAGAAGAGAACGTCATTTATTTTGGAAAAAATTAATACTCTCAAAACGACTTTTATAAAGAAACAGAGGGAGTATGTTTTACGGTTTACTAACCATCACCTTGTCATGGTGTAAAATGCATCACCTTGTAAAATGCTGACTCCATGCATATTGTCAGTACCTAATTCACGCATGTGAATCTCGTTGGACACTCTCAGGCATTAATCAAAATACCATAACACCTCTGAATTAGTAACATACACTATTCCAAACTAACTCTAACTTGATCATTTGAACTACAAACATTAGCAACAACTGCAATGGCACCCCATCTCTCTTGCTTGCCTATGCCTCATTCACAGCCCCAGGTTCAGAGTCTTTACAGAGGTCGACCTAGATACCATCTACAAACAGCGCATGATGGCGTTTTAATAATTCCACAAGTTAGATGTTCAGTGACAGCGACTACACAAACTTCCACTGCTCCACATCCATGACGATCTGCAAATTACCAGTCAACCATTTGGAATTACAATTTTCTCCAGGCGCTACGTATTGATAATTTGGTGATTAATCAAGGGCCATTGCTTCATCTTTAACTACTCATTTATCCTACTATTTTTTTTTTTTTAATTGTGACTAATGCAATCAATTTTTTATTTTTATCTGTTTGTAAACCCTTCTGAGTCAAAAAATTTAATCCAGTGTTTTTTTGCTCATAGCTAAGAATTCTAACAAGAGACCATAGCATCGTATGCATGACTGCATATTGCACCATGAAACGACCAATTTTTTGAATCACTAAACAAGTGGTAATAGCATTTCCTCTTGTAATCTTTAGATATCTATCTCATTCTCTGCATATTTTATTGTAGGACGAAGAATGCGAGAACAGGGCAAAGAAGCTGGAGGAGGAGGTGAGGTCTATGACGAACAATGAAAATGCAGAATTGTTGAGCGTTCTTGAGCTGACTGATGACATTCAGCGGCTAGGTTTGGGATACCGGTTCCAGAAGAACATAAAGTGGGCTCTTGATAGAATTAATATGTGCTGGGAAGAATATGATGATGATGGCCAAGAAGAAAACAAACTCCATTCTACTGCTTTAAGATTCAGGCTCCTTAGACAACATGGTTATGACATCTCTCAAGGTATATTCAGTTCCTTACAAGTTAAATTTCTAATATTTGTATGTGGTGGACGCAATGACAATGGATAACTTTTAAAGGCCCTTTTTTTTTTTTTTAAAAAAAGTAAAAAAAAGTTAGTCGTCAGAGAGAGATTTTAAAAAAATAAAAAAGTTTTATCTTAAAATCTCATTCACACAAATACAAGTTTCAACAACTTTAATTTTAATTCATGAACTTCAACCAAAGAAAAAACAAAAAAACACATATCAAAAGATATTGATAGAAGAATAAAATCATCTTTTAATTCATGCTTTCATATGAATAATTAATACAATAATGTCATTATTAGTTAATAGAAAGTAGTTCCATGATTTACAGATATTTTCAAGATTTTCGTTGACAAAGAAGGCCATTACATGGAATACTTTGACAAGGATGTTAAAGGATTGCTAAGTTTGTACGAAGCTTCATATCTTGCCTTTGAAGGAGAAAAACTCTTAGATGAGGCCAGAACTTTCTCAAGAACACATCTCACTCAATTAAAGAGAGACACAGACTCAACCATATCAGATCTTGTTACTCATGCTTTAGAGCTTCCGTTGCATCATAGAATGCAAAGGCTGGAAGCTCGGTGGTATATTGAAGCCTACAGTAAAAAAATTAACGCAAATTACTCGCTACTTGAGTTTGCCCAACTGGACTTTAACCGGGTGCAAGCGATATACAAAACAGATCTGAAAAATATGTCAACGTAAAACTGTCACTAACTTTATATGTTACGAATCAAACATGGAATCTCTCATGCTCCATCTGATTAATTAATATTTAATATGGCTTCACCTTTTGTTAATTAGGTGGTGGAAAGAAATTGGTCTAGCAAACAAGTTGTCATTTGCTAGGGACAGGCTGATGGAATGCTTCTTTTGGACGGTTGGAATGTTCCCAGATCCACAATTTAGTAATTGCCGTAAGGGACTGACGAAAGTGACCTCATTTATTACAATCCTTGATGATGTCTATGGCGTATATGGGACTCTGGATGAAGTGGAGGTTTTTACAGATGCGGTTGAAAGGTTTGTATCGTACATAAGTATCTACAATTATGTATGTGTTTAGTTCATTTTCTCCGTATACTTGATCCTTAATTTCGAGTGCTCAATGGTGATTTTAGATGGGATATCGATTGTGTGAATCAACTTCCAGACTACAAGAAATTATGCTTCCTGGCACTCTACAACAGTGTTAACGAGATGGGTTATGACACTCTAAAAGAACAAGGAGTGAACATTATTCCGTCCCTAGCGAAAGCAGTGTGCTACTGCATATACTTCGAGTGTTTAAAAATTTAGCCTTTTGGATTTATTGAATCAGTATCATTAATTTCTCCATCCTAACCTGCCTTAGTGTAATTTTTGTGTTGATTCAGTCGGGTGACATGTGTAAAGCATTTTTAGAAGAAGCAAAATGGAGTTACAACAAACACACGCCAACATTTGAGAAATATCTTGACAATGCGTGGCGATCAGTATCGGGGATACTAATTCTGGTTCATTCGTACTTTTTATTGAATCAAGGCATCACCAACGAAGCACTTGACTCTTTAGAAAAGGATCATAATCTGTTGCGCTGGTCATCCGTTATTTTTCGACTTTGCAATGATTTAAGTACTTCAAAGGTATGATTTTCATTTTCACAGTGAGAACCTTATCTCATCTCATCATCCGTTTTAGTTAATAACAGGATGCGTTTCGTTACACAGGCTGAGATAGAGAAAGGTGAAACCGCAAGTTCAATATTATGCTATATGCAAGAAACAGGTTTACCGGAGGAAGTTGCTTGTGAAGATATAAGGAAGCTCATTGAGAAAACCTGGAAACAAATGAATCAGGATCTGAATGATAAGCATCCATTTGCAGCAGCTTTTGTAGAAACAGCTATTAGTCTTGCCCGGATAGCCCAATGCACGTACCAAAATGGAGATGGGCATGGAGCTCCAGATGTTAGAGCTAAGAAAAGAGTCCTATCAATAATAATTGAACCCATTTCAATTGTACACAGAAAAGTAACATCACAATTAGTAAGTTGAATAGAAACGGTAATCAGACCCACAGATTCAACACCATGGAAGATATGGGTTACATGTATTAACCAAATGTCATGTAATCAAGGTAAGGGCATTATCCATGTATGTGAAATAGTTATATGTAATAATAATGGTGTTTATACTATAATATTACTGACAAGAATTATGAATCCTTTGGGTTGAAGTTCATCCTCATATCATCCACTTCTTTAAACGTCTTGTATCGTCTCTTTATATTTCTTACTCTGCATTACGAGTGGTATTAGTATTATTTGTGTACCATCAAATCTTTTTTTAAATTTCAATTTTTAATAAAATTAAGTATAAATATTTTATATATATATATATATATAATTTTATTTTTTTTTATTTTTTTTAACAAAGTTACCCCATCTCTTATTCTCTTAACATTTTTATTCTGAAACTTTTCGTATGAACGTTTAAATAAGATAATTATTACGGATCACCTCCCTTGAGCTTTTCGAAAAACCCAGATACTCCCCTCACATATTTGAAAACTTTTAAGAAATTCATTTAGATTTTGCGAAATTTTCAAATACCTCCCCTATCATATGACTGTAAAGTGAAACAAAAGTTATCAAAGTCGATTTGGTTTTGCATACTTGTCCTTAAAATCATAGATTGTTACCTATAAAATAATTTCGAAAAATTAAAGACTTATCAAAACATGTGCTTCATGCTCAGAGCAGGTAATTTTCTTTGTAACCTACTTTTACTTTCCAAGTCTTTATCTTGGATAAGGATAGATATAGAGAAACTCAATTAAAAATAAGTTGGGGGAGATTGGGAGTAGACTTAAAGTTAATATTAGATCTTTTTATTAATTGTAATTTCATCGTTTATATACTACTCGTATGATGTTTCATTTTTTATTCGCATTGTGATATGTAGTAAGACTTTTAAAGATTACAACCCTTCAAAATTTAAGCTCAAGAACAATTTTATATTATTTTTATATATTACAATTATTTTAGAAATAATTGTTTATATTTGAAATTTCATATATGAATTTTCCAAATTTATTTTCTTCAAGTATCTTTTAAGATTTCAAAAAATAATTTTAAGTTGAGCAGACATAAAATATAATAAAGAACGTAAAGTGAAAATTAAATATAAAAAAAAAATTATCAAAGTATTTTAACAAGATTTTATATCAGATTATAGTATTATATTGAAGCTTGCGACATCGTTTAAGTCAAGAAAAAACGCTGTCGTTTTTGCCTATTAGTCCAAGTCAATCACAGCCATCAAATTAAAGAGAATCCGACGACTCCAGTTCAATCACAAGTCAACAGTATAAAAGGGAACCCTTTCACGCATTTGGCAACTGTTCGTGTATTAGGGTTTTCTCTCTTTTTGTTCTTTGTAAATACGTTTTGTAACCTGGGTTAGGGTTTGATATTCATTCTGGTTCTTCTCTGTGTGAATCGTTCTAGAGGCTTGTTTTGAGGGTAGGGTGTTCCTTAAAGGGTATAGTGTACTCTAGTGGTTTAAATTTGCGGGATAAAGAGAAGTGAATGAGTGTGTGAATGTGCTGTGGACAGAGAAGGAGGTTTGTCTGTAATCTGTAATCTTTGAAGTGTTTAATCCTAGTGCAGCGAGCTCCATATTCTGGAGCTCAACGTGGATGTAACTTGTTCTATGTTGAACAAGCGAACCACGATACATTGCGTGTTGTGTGATTTCTTGTTCTTGCATTTGTTTTGATTTGAGATTGATTTGGTGGTTTGAGTAATTAGTATTGATTTACAACCGTGGTATCAGTTGTGAATAAGAATTGAGAGGGAAAAAAAGAGTAAAGTTTGTTATTATTGTATTTTTTTATTAACCAACTGTACAGAGTTTACAAACTCATTTATATGTACAAGCAATACACGTGAGTAACAATTGCCATTTAAAGCAGTACAAGTGTAAGTAACAGATTACAATTTGGTAGTTTATACACTAATCCTAACATCTCCCCTTAAACCAAACTTCCATAGGCATGAACCATTTGATATACTCATCCTAACATCTTCCCTTAAACAGACTTCCATAATCTTCTCATTACTAATCTCCATTACTGCAACATATGATCAACATCAAGCTTAGCACTGAATCATCAGACTTAGCAGTACAAGCTAACAGCTTCACCAGAGTCAATATTTTCAATGGAACAATTAGCAGTCAAACAAACAATGCAAACAACATACGTAGTAGTCCTGAACAAGTACATTGAAACAGCAGCCTTCAAAACTCACCTTTAGTACTAAATCAACAGAACAAATCATCAAATTACCAACACTTCAAAAGCTGACAATTTTGCTCCAATTCTGCACTACTTAAAATTTCACAAATCATCAAATCAACTTTCAAAACTTTCAGCAAAATCATCTTCAACTCAACATTCAGAAGTTTCAGCAAGAATCACATTAAATTAACATGCAGCTCTTCTAAAACATCAACCAACATCACATTAAATCAACATGTAGCTCTTCTGAAACATCAACCAACCATGATTGTTAATTCATCAAAATTCCAATATGTAAACACAAGTAACATAGAGCATCTGCAGCAGACTGATTAAATTGATGGAGTAGCTTTGACATTAAGCTTTTCTCGAAATGGTACAAACTTGGAAGCTGGCAATGCCTTAGTAAGGACATCTGCTTTCTGAAATTCAGTAGGAACATACTAAACTTTCAGTTTGTTGTCAGCAACTTGATTTCTCACAAAATGAGCATCAAGCTTAATGTGTTTTGTCCTGCCATGAAACACAGGATTTGAGGCTAAGGAACCAGCACTTTGGTTGTCACACCAAATGATAGGAATACCAGAAAGTTGCAGTCCAAGCTCAGTGAATAGGCTGCAAAACCAGACAATCTCAGTTGATCCTGTGCAAGAGCTCGATACTCTACTCCTGTAGATGACAGAGCAACAACTCTTTGTTTTCTAGAAAACCACTGAATTAAGTTGGATCCAAGGAAGACACAGCAGCCACTAGTGGACCTTCTGTCATGCAAGCTGTTGGCCCAGTCAGCATCAGTGAAACACTCCAGCTAAAACATATGACTTTTAGTGAAATGAACTCCATAGTTAGAAGTTCCTTTAATATATCTCAAAAGTCTCTTACAAGCCTGCCAGTGGAGCTGTGTTGGTGCCTTTAAAAACTGACTCAGTTTGTTCACTAAGTAAGCAATGTCTGGCTTGGACAGGATAAGGTATTGCAGGGCTCCAATGGTACTGCGGTAAAGGGCAGGATTGTCAAATGGCTCACTGTCATCAGGGGTGAGTTTAGAACCAACTACCATTGGAGTAGAACATGGCTTGCAATCAACCATTTTGGTTTTGATGAGAATGTCATTTGCATACTTTTCTTAGTTCATATAAAGAGCAGATGCATCTTGTGTAACCTCAAAAACCAAAAACTATTTTAAAGAGCCAAGAACTTTCAAAGCAACCGAGTGTTGCTTCGGACGTTTCTTGAATCAGCTGAGGAGTGTTTCCTGTCAAGAGTATATCGTCCACATATATTAAGACATACATGACTTGATCTTGACTATGGAAAACAAACAGACTTGGGTTAGCCACTGAGTTCACAAAACCCCAATCTAGAAATGCTACCTTAAGCTTGTCAAACCAGGCTCTTGGAGCCTGTTTCAACCCATAGAGTGCCTTTTTCAGTTTGCATACATGATGAGGGGTGACAGAATCAACAAACCCTTCTGGTTGTATCATATATACACTTTCAGCTAAGTCACCATTTAAGAATGCATTGTTAATATCTACCTGCCGAATGTCCCATTCATGGCTCACTGCAGACCGAATGACTCTAACAAAGGTGGGTGATTTAACAACTCGGACTCGAAAGTTTCCATGGGTAAGTCAATGCTGGGGTTTGGGGTTTCGGAAGCCTTTTGCAACTAATCTTGCCTTGAACCTTTGAATAGACCCATCAGCATTATGTTTAACTTTAAACACCCATTTACAGCCCACTGGATGCATGTATGGAGTTAGTGGAACCAATTCCCAGGTTTGGTTAGCTAAAAGGGCTTCAAATTCTGATTTCATAGCAGCTGTCCAAGAGGGATGAGAGAGTGCTTCTGAAACAGTGTTTGGTTCCTTGGTATCAAGGTGAGAGGTGGAGATAAGGGCAGTATTATGAGCTTTAGCTTTGGACCTAGTGACCATTGGGTGAGTGTTTTGGGTTTGGGTAGGGATATTAGATGATGGAAATGATAGATCAACAATCAATGGGATGGTTTCAAAAGATGCATCAGAATCAATGGTGATAGGAGAAGTAGCAGACAAGGAATTATCAAGTACTAAAGATAAGTCATGCTTGTTAAAGATCTGATCCTATGCAGTAGGACAAAGAGAAGAAGATGAAGACTGGTCAACCAATGAAGTAGAACCAGAGTGATCAGTCATTGATGCTGAAGAAAGAGAGGTTTGAGAATGACTAATGGGATTATCAAGCACTATAGAACCAGGACCAGAACTGGGAACATGCCAAGGAGATTGAAAAACAGAACCAGAAGAGGGTTGTATGGAATTTGAGTGAGAAGTTGAAGTACTGGAAATATGTGAATTTGATGAAAAAGGAAAGTCCATTTCATCAAATTTAACACTTTGACATATATAAATTCGACCACTAGGAGCAAGACACTTGTATCCTTTGTGTTGCAAACTGAAACCAATAAAAGTACATTTAGTGGTATGAAAATCAAATTTGTGATTGGTTATAGGGCCTAAGGAATGGATAAACAGCACAGCCAAAGACCTTTATGTGAGAATAGTTTGGGAGATGATGAAATCAGCTTTTTGAAAGGGAGAGAAATTAGAGAGAAACCTTTGGAGACGGCATGCTTAGTTAGGTATATTGTATTTGAAAGGCATGCCACCAGAATTTGAGGGCATGTGAGCTTGTGCCGATGGGTTAGACCTTGCTCAATAATTTGTCTATGTTTTCTCTCTACTCTACCATTTTGTTGGTGGGTGTGAAGGACATGGATGTCTAAAAGTAATACCATGTTGAGCAAAGTAAGGTGCAAGACTCCTAAATTCACCTCCCCAATCAGTTTGAACACATTTTAAGGTTGAACTGAATTGTCTCTCTACTAGCTTATGGAACTAGGATGAAGACAGAATAAGTTTCAAACTTAGTTTTCAGGGGAAAGATCCAGGTAAACCGACTGTGATCATCCAAAAACTGGATGTAATACTTGAATCCCTCAGGTGAAGAGACATGAGATGGCCCCCAGAGATCTTAATATATTAGATCAAGTGGTTTAGCTGCCTGAGAAGAGGACCTAGGGTAAGTAGACTATTTTAATTTTCCAAATTGGCATGCTTGACAAAAGGTGTAATCAATCTTGGACGAGTGAGGTACTTTAAGATCAGTTAGCATTTTAGTTAGAATAGAACTATTTGGATGTCCTAGTCTCCTATGCCATAGCATAACATAAGTTCTTTGAGCAGGAAATAATTGTATACCATGCATTTTATTTATATCAAAAGCAACACAAAAGGATACATTTTCAGAATTGTATTTAGTATCAGTATTGATAGAATTAGATGCTATAATAGAAGGCTTATTACAAGGCAAACATGGTTGGCCAATAGAGAAGGCACAACTGATAGACTCTTAGAATTATTTGTAGACACTAAAGGGACAGTACAAGTGCTGAAAGAAAGCACTGAATTATTATCATGAAGCTAGTGATGAGCTGAAGCTGTCAAGTCTTAAGCAGAATTGAAAGAAGTAAAAAGTGAGGGCTGGAGTCGATATAAACCATCCTTAAGTAACCCTTGAAGAAGAATGGCTTTGGAAGTCTTGTCCTTAACCACACAGTAACCAAAATAAAATTCAACAAACACTTCATTATCTTTAGTAAATTTAGATATGCTAAGTAGGTTTTTTGTAATTGTAGGGACATAAAGTACATTTCTAAGATGCAATTTCCTACTAGGATAAGATAACCAAGAGGAACCAATATAAGAGATTGAAAGGAACTCACCATTTCCCACTTGGAGCTTTTCACTACCAGTGTAGCTAGTGCTTGCTGTTAACTGCCCAAAATCAGAAGTGACATGGTCTGTTGCTCCAGAGTCCATGTACCATGCTGCATCCTGAATAGCTGAGGGTGTAGCAACATAATTGATTCTTTGCGGGAGTGTGATTCCGAATTATGAGTCGAGATTGAGCCATGAACACTTGACTTTGTTGTGTTGGAGTCCAGATCCAAAGGATTGATGTGTTGGTGGGGTAAAATCAGAAGACAATTGTGTGTTGTACTCATTTAAAGACTGTACTAATGGATCCTGAATGCATATAAGCTCCTAGTGTAAGGATTAATAGGTCCAAAGTTGGAAGCCTTGTGACAATCCTGAGTGTGGATAAAAGGATGGTCTTCTAGTAGGAAAAACAGGTGATCCTGTAGGCTCAACATGTCTTCCAAAATTTGGAGGGGCAAAAGTATGGCTCATATTGTTCCTGACCTGTGCATTGTTACCAATAAAGTGCACATCAAATCTGTGGTAACAATGCAGAGCTAGATGTCCTCTCTTCCCACAGACTTGACAAAAAATATGTTCCTACCACCTATTCTACCTCGGCCTCTTCCTCTAGTAACATGACCAGATTGATAAGGATAAAAGTGATTAGGAGGGGTGTGGTACACAGGATAAGTTTGATGTGCAGTCTGATTTGCAGTAAAATGAGGTGGTACTAGGCTATGTGTTTGTTATAAAGGTAATGGATGTGTATGTGAGGAAGATTGGGAACTTGCTCTTAAAAAGGTTTCATTTGCATCCATCAACACTTAGATTTGCAACATTATCAGAGATCCCATGAAACTCAGACTGCATAGCTGAGGTCAGTGCATTATTAGCTTTTTCTAACCTAAGCTCCAGTTTCTACAGGATTTTTGAGCTTCCTGAATTGAAATAAGATCTAATCTAGACTCTAATCTAGTAGTAATGTTCACTATAGATGCGTCATAGTCAGAATAAAGACCATCTAAGATGAAATTTAATAATTCTTCATCAAAATCATAATTCCACTTGAGGATAAACTCTCGGCAAATCCTTTCATTTTAAGAAAGTAGTCATGCATACTAAGATCATGTTTCTTTGTATTTTGCAGTAAGGTCTTAATATGTAGTGTTTTAGCTCGTGACTCAATAAGAAATTCCTTTTCTAGAATGAGCCAAATCTCAATTGACAATTGACATTTAGAGATTACCAAAAGATTGACTCTGAAATGGATGACAACAGCCGGTGACGAGGAGCTTATCTGTCTTCTTCCAGAGGTGGTATTCCGAATTAGATTTTTTAACAACTTCAGAGGTTAAGCCATCTGATTGAACTCGAATGAATGGCGTTGGACAAGCAATCATTCCGGTGAGATGATCCTCAAGATCATGAGCTCCTACTGCAAACAATATTTGCGATTTCCAAAATCTATGATTATTTCGGTGAAGTTTAGGGTTGATTATAGGGAGTGTGTTTGAGGTTATTGTAGTTGAGCAAGTGTGATTGCTGAAATCAGAACTATGCTTCTATCCAGATTGAGTTGAATCTTTATCAGATTTGTGATGTGGAGAAGAATTTGAAGAAAAATAGGCCATTGTTAACGTTGGTCAGTGGCTCTGATACCAAGTTGCGAATAAGAATTGAGAGGGAAAAAAATAGTAAAGTTTGTTACTGTTGTATTTTTTATTAACTAACTGTACAGAGTTTACAAACTCATTTATATGTACAAGCAATACACGTGAGTAACAATTGCCATTTACAGTAGTACACGTGTAAGTAACAGATTACAATTTGGTAGTTTGTACACTAATCCTAACAGTATCAGAGCCAAAAGGTTCTAAGGTGTATCTAGGTTTAGAAATTGTTTAACTCTTGACGAACTCGAAAATTAGGGTTTGTCAGTTTTGGGGGTTTCTCGATTTAAAGATTCCTAGATCATTAGGACTTCAAATCTTGCTGAAGGGATTAATTCGTGAGATTAGCTCACAAACACAAGGGATCAACGAAAATCGGGCAAAATCAAAATTAGGGTTTTGTTAGGATTTGGGGGTTTTCTTTCGAATTAGGGTTTTGAATCATCCTGAATCTGTTTAAGGGTATCTCGGCTAGAAAACCAGTAACCGCCTTAAAAACTGCCTAGCAGTACTTGGCAACCTCTGGTATAACAATGCCACGTACTCCTTAGACTGTCTTTCCTTGTCATTACAGTACAATGAGCACTACTTATATGGAGATCTCCCAATACGATGGGAAGATCGATTTTAATACATGGAAAAAGGAAATGAAGGCCCTGTTATCCCACAATAAGATGGGAATTGCACTGGAAAAGGATGAAACCAAGTGGTCCGAGGAAAAGGTGAAAAAGAAAGCGAAGATAGACGAAGAAGCATAGAATCTGATAATGATGAATTTATCAAATAATGTACTGTGAAAGGTAGATGGCCTGGACACACCGCTAGAGCTCTGGGGTAAACTCGAAACTATGTATGCATTAAGGTCTGCTCCTAATTTAGCATTCTTGAAAGATGCTTTGTTTTCTTACAGAATGGATGTCTCTAAGTCATTAGAAGAAAACCTAGATGAATTTCTTAAAATGACACTAGTGCTAAAAGGAACTGATCAGGAATTAGGGGATTCGAGTCTTGCAATGATTTTATTAAATTTGTTACCTGATGAATACTTAGTAGTGAAAAATGCATTGCAGTATACTGGAACAGTCCCTAGTGTTGATCTTATAATAACTGGCCTAAAATCTAGAGAACTTGAGTTAAAGATACAAAAAAGAAATGGGAGTAATCTTTTTGTAAAAGGAAAACAAGAAACTGATCACTTTAGTAAAGATACTGGAAAGGTTGTTCAACAAAACTTAGGGCCAAAGAATAAGAAGAAAGGGAAAGCCTATAACAATAATAAATCTAAATCAGAGACTAGGAAGTGCTTCCATTGTAACAAACCTGGTCACATCAAAAAGAATTGCTATGAATGGATTAGAAAGCAAAAACAGAACAATATAGAGAGCAACTTAGCATCCTCTAGTAATAGCATTGAAGTTATAGAAGCCCTTATTGTGTCTAGTTCTGAAATGGCTAATGAATGGGTACTAGACTCAAGGTGTTCTTTCCATATGAGTCCTAATAAAACCTGGTTCCAAAATCTAACAAATGGTGAACCTGAAACAGTGTTTATGGGCAATAATCACTCATGTAGGGTCCAAGGTGTGGGTAATATCACCATTAGACTTAAAGGTGGCAAACTCATTATGTTAACCAGAGTAAGGTACATACCAGAGCTTAAACGTAACCTGATCTCTTTAGGCACATTGGATGAAGCTGGCTGTAGCTACAGGGCTAAAAATGGGTGCATTACTGTATACAAAAATGATCAAATGTTATTTGAAGGTGTTAAAATGAATGGGTTGTACATATTGTGTGGGCAATATCATCAATATGCTTTTATATCTACTAATATTTCAACTGTAGAAAAGTGGCACCTGTGGATGGGCCATATTGGCAAACTGGTATGAGCTATCTCAAGCAACAGGGCTATTTTGGTAATGACAATGTGTCAGACCTAGATTTTTGTGAAACTTGTGTCATGGGCAAATAGCACAGGCTGAGCTTCCCAAACGGAACTCACCTATTTGTGGGTTGTTTGGATTACCTTCATGCTGATCTTTGAGGTCCTGAAAGAGTCAAAACACGTGGAGGGAATAGTTATTTTCTAGCTATAGTGGATGACTTCAGTAGGAAGGTGTGGGTTTACCTACTTAGATCCAAGGATGAGGCTCTAATTAAGTTTAAGGGCTGGAAGACCTTAGTAGAAAACCAACTGGAGAAAAAAGAGAAAACACTCAGAACTGACAATGGATTGGAGTTCTGTAACACTAAGTTTGACACTTACTGTAGTGACCAGGGAATTGAGAGACATAGAACAATGAGGGGAACCCCTCAGCAAAATGGAGTTGTTGAGAGGATGAATAGGACACCATTAGAGAAAGTGAACTGCCTCCTTTTCACAACTGGGCTACCTAAGTCTTTTTTGGGGGAGGCCTTAACCACTGCTGCCTATTTAGTAAATAGGACTCCATCTAGTGCAACTGGTTACATTTGTCCTGAAGAAAGATGGTTAGGAAGAAAACCATCCATAAATCATTTAAGAGTTTTTGGATGTGCTACCTATGCACATACCAAAGATGGGAAATTAGAACCAAGGTCCCTAAGATGTGTGTTCTTAGGATATCAAGAAGGGACAAAGGGATATAGGCTGTGGGAGAAAGAGGCTCCAGGAGTTAAGGTCATTATCAGTAGAGATGTCGTATTTAACGAATGTATGTTTCCTTACAGGGTTACTAACATTAATGCAGGTACCTCAAGCCATCAAGTGGAGAATCCACAGCAAACTGAAAGTACTCAGTTTGAGGTGGAGTTAACCAACCAACAAGAACCTGAAAACAACACTGATGGACCGTGTTGAACCTCTACAACATACCATTGATACTGATCCTGATGGTGAAAATGAGAATGAAGAAAACAATGATTATGCCCAACAAGAGGACTTGGCTCATTACCAACTTGCTAGAGACAGAACAAGGAGGGAAATAAGACCACCTCCAAGGTTCAACTATGCTAAACTTATCTACACAGCACTACTTGCTGGTGTAGAGATACAGAAGATAGAGCCTGAGTCTTATGAAGAAGTCATACAATCAAAGGATAGTAAGAAATGGCTCACTGCCATGAATGAGGAAATTGACTCCCTAAGGCAGAACAAGACTTGGACTCTGGTTCCAAAACCCAAAGACTCAAAACTAGTGGAATGCAAGTGGTTATACAAGCTAAAGGAGGGCATAAACAATACTGATCCACCAAGGTATAAGGCCAGATTAGTGGCCAAAGGCTACACCCAGAGGGTAGGTATAGACTTCACTGAGATTTTTTCCCCTGTTGTTAAATTTAAAACTATAAGATTGATGTTATCCTTAGTAGCACATCATGATTTAGAGTTAGAGCAGTTAGATGTAAAAACTGCATTTCTGTATGGGGAATTAGATGAACAGATATATATGAGTCAGCCCATGGGGTTTAAGGATAAATAGTTTCCAAATCATGTATGTTTGCTGCATAAATCATTGTATGGACTCAAACAATCACCTAGGCGGTGGTACAAGAGGTTTGACTCATTCATAGTAGGAATAGGCTTCACTAGAAGTGAGCATGATACCTGTTTTTACTTTGCACATGTGGATACAAATCTTGTATATCTGTTACTGTATGTTGATGACATGCTTTTAATCAGTAAGTCTAAAGCTCAGATTGATGTGTTGAAGGGAAAATTACACGCTGAATTTGAAATGAAGGATTTAGGCTATGCAGAGAAAATATTAGGCATGCTAATAGAAAGAAACAGAAAAACTTGCAGTTTAAAACTCCACCAGATGTCCTATCTCCAGAAACTAGTAGTTAGATTTGGAATGAATGACTCTAAATGTGCCTCAATGCCCCTAGCTAGCCATTTCATCCTTAGTAAAGCCCAAAGTCCACAAACAGAATCTGAAAGATTAAAAATGGAATCCATACCTTATGCAAATGTTATTAGCTCTGTCATGTATTCCATGATTAGTCCAAGACCTGACTTGTCATACTCTATATCACTGCTAAGTAGGTTCATGTCTAATCCTGGATGGCAACATTGGAATGCTTTGAAATGGCTTCTTAGATACATTAAGAACACTATGCATGTGGGTTTAAATTTCTGTAAAAGAAACTCCTCACTTGATCTGGTTGGGTATTGATAAGAGCTTGAATGTTGATATTTTGTTAGTGATTTAATTGGTTTATTTATGGAAAAATGTGTTTAAAGTGTGGAATTTGGATGAATTCTTTCATAAATACCATTTATGGGATCACGAGTGCATTTTGAGTGTTTTCAGGCTCAAACAGATTTTAAAGGGAAAAGAATGATGTCGATGGGACTCACAACGCGTAGGAACAAACGGCATAGGAATCAGAGTCGAAACGAGAAAGTTGTGGCGCGTCGAAGACGTTACGTAAAATCTGGAAATTCTTCATCATGAGTATGCCTCGATGTTTCTGTCATAACTTGAGCTATAGAAGTCAGAATTTGACGATTCTGGTGGCGTTGAAAAGAATAATAGGGGATTTGGCTTTTAGAATACGCTTGATTAGGTTAACAATAGATGTCAATGCATAAGATTAAATTGGTGTGAAATCTATGCCCTAGGTTTAGTCATATTGATTTTCACTTCAAAGTGTTTATAAATTCTGCCTTTATTTAGTACCTAATTTTTAGTTTTTAGTTTATTTACTTTTTCATTAAATTCATTCCTAAACTTCAGTTTAATCAAATAGCAATATAATATAATAGTTTGGTACTTGGTAGGTAGTTCCCTTGGGATTCGACACTCGTTTACTCAAGTTTTACTACTTGCACGATTTCATATACTTGCGAAAAGCCTGTCAAGTTTTTGGCGCCGTTGCCGGGGAACTACTTTGTTTTACCAATATCAATATGAAATATTTAGTTGCTAATTTGATTTATTTTATTTCTTGTTACTAATTTATTTTCATTTTTTTTTGTTTTGTTTGTGGTTTTCAGCTAGACTCTGGAGAGCTTACATTCAAGAGGTTGTGGTAATCTTAATCCATTAGATTTTGAGATGGAGAGAACCGCGAAACAGTTGAGGAAAGAAAAAAGGCAACCTATTTCTGAAAGATCAATGGCGAACACAGGAGTTGTCAATTCTAATATGCAAAATCAAGAGAATGAGAATGAGGATAATTTAGGAGGAAATGCAATGGGTGGAGCAGCAGTGGTTCAGAGAGCATTGAAGAACTATTCTAGTCCTACTATTGATGGGTGTTATTCAAGCATCAGGAGACCACCCGTTCAAGCGAACAATTTCGAGATTAAGCCAGCAATTATTGGAATGATTTAGCAGTTAGTCCAATTCGCTGGGTTACCTAATGAATATCCAACCTGTATATCGCAAACTTTCTAGAGTTGTGCGACACATTCAACCATAACGGAGTATTCGAGGATGCAATCAAACTAAGGCTTTTCCCATTCTCTCTACGGGAGAAAGCTAAGGCTTGGTTGATTTCATTGCCATCTGGGAGCATCACGACGTGGAATGAGTTGGCTCAAGCGTTCCTCACTAAGTACTTTCCACCTGCCAAGTCGGCCAAACTGAGGAGTGAGATTACCAACTTTTATCAACAGGATTCAGAATCATTGTATGAAGCATGGGAAAGGTTTAAGGATCTTTTACGGAGGTGCCCACACCATGGTATACCAATCTGGTCACAAGTGCAAACGTTCTACCAAGGGTTGCTACCAACCATTCAAGCCATGATTGATGCTGCAAGTGGGGGAGCCTTGAACAATAAAATGCCAGAGGAAGCATACAATCTGATCGAGGAGATGGCGAACAACAACTATATGAGGACTCCAGAAAGAAATTCAACAAAGAGATTAGCGGGAGTGCACGAAGTTGACAATTACACTGCATTGGCTGCTCAACTTTCAAACATCAAGAAGCAATTAGGTAATGTGTTAAAAATAAATGCAATTGAATCTTTTTCTCTAACATGTGACCTTTGTGCAGGAAATCATCCATCCAAGAATTGTCAAGAAGGGAACCTGTTTGCTTAGCCTGAACAAGCCAATTACGTCGATAATTTCCAAAGGGGGCAAGGGAATCCATATTCCAACACATACAATCCAACATGGAGGAAACACCCGAACTTCTTGTGGAGCAACAACAAAGAGCATAAACAACCTCCTATTTTTCATAATCAAGAGCCAACATCTAACTTAGAGAATGTGCTCACCAAGTTCATTGAAGAGACAAACAAGAGGTTTGAGAAGACTGACATCCTTGTCCAAAATCAATCAGCCTCTATTAGGAACCTTGAGACTCAAATTGGGCAGATTCATAACATATTAGTAGGAAGAGTTCAAGGGGTTTTGTCGAGTGATACAGAGAAAAATCCCAAGGAACAAGTGCATGCAATCACTTTGAGGAATGGACGAATGTTGGAGAATTTAGAGGGTGAAAAACCGAGGCAAGAAAAAAGCCTGAAGGATGAGCAGAAGAACGATCGCCGCGGCGATGAAGATTGTGGCCGCGACGAGCGTGAGAATGCAGAGAATTTCGTCAGAAGGAAGGACGGTGGCCGCAACGATGAAACTGGTCGCCGCGGCGAGCGTGAGGCTATTCAAATTTTGTCAGGATTATCCAACGATCGTCGCGGCGATGAATCTGATGGCCGCGACGACCAAACAAATGAGTAGAAAACTCCTTCAAACTAGGCAACCTTGCCATACCCACAAAGGTTGAAGAATCAGAAGCTCGACAAGCAATTCGGTAAGTTCATTGACATGTTTCGAAGTTTACATATTAATATTCCTTTTGTTGATATGCTTGAACAGATGCCGAAGTATTCAAAATTTTTTAAGGAGATCCTCATGCACAAGAGGAAATTCGAGGAACACGAGAAAGTTATGCTCACAGAGGAATGCAGCGTGCTGATTCAAAAGAAACTACCACCTAAACTACGAGATCCAGGGAGTTTTACTATCCCTTGTATTATTGGTAGTTGTTATTTTAATAAAGTGTTATGTGATTTAGGGGCAAGTATTAACTTAATGCCGTTTTCCATCTACAGGAAACTTGGATTAGGAGAAGTGAAGCCAACCACTTTGTCTCTCCAATTGATAGATCGATCAATAACATATCCTAGGGGGTGGTAGAAGACGTCCTGATTAAGGTAGACAAACTGATTATCCCAGTAGATTTCATAGTGTTAGACATGGAGGAAGATCGGGAAATGCCTTTAATCCTAGGACGACCTTTCCTAGCCACGGGTAAAGCATTGATAGATGTTCATCAAGGGAAACTAATCTTAAGGGTAGAAGATGAGCAAGTAGAGTTTAATGTTTTTGATGTTAAGAAGCATCCATCCGACTTAGACACATGCTTTGAGATTAGTGTCCTTGATAACATAGTGAATAAAAAAATTGAAGAAAATTACCCTAGTTCACCTCTAGAGAAGTGTTTAGTCAACTCTAGGACTATGGAGGTTGACTTTAAGATGGTAGATGAACAACGATTAAAGCCATATGGGAATGGTGAAATTAAAGATATGAGGGCTTGGATTCTCCTAGATGATCCGGATTGAAGAAAATGAAAAGTCAAGCTTACGACTTTAACCAAGCGCTTTTGGGAGGCAACCCAAGCTTTTTAGTTTTTTTATTTTTTTTAATTTTTTTTTTCTTTCATTGATTAGTGTGTTATTTTTGCAGGTGCTAAGTTTCAAGTATGTTTATTTATTTATTATTATTATTTTCTCCTCTGTTTTGTGTAAATAATTTTGATGTTGTGGTTGTTTCTCTAAATTCATAAATTGAACATGTGACATGTGTTTCTGATGAGGTGCACCGCAAGTTTCTTTGTTTTGACAGAATTAAAAGACAACAACAGAATGAAACGAGTTGGTGATCGAATTGTCATGCGTATTCGCACTTCACGATTGCAAAAGGGGGTAACTTTTCTCTTTCTCTTATTCCTACGCTTAACATTGGGGATAATGTTGATTTTATTGGTTGAGGGTAGGAATTTAAGAAACTTAAATTGAGTAGAATTTTTGTATGGATTTAGAGAGTATTTTTATTTATTTTTTTCATTTTAGGTTGTGAGTTTTATTTTTGTCTTTTGGATGAAGTCATGTGATAAAAATGTGATGGCAATAACATAGAACTAATGGAGGACATTAATTTTTACCTTTGCTTACGGATGTGTGTGAATATTAATGACATGAAGTTGAGACCCTAGTGAATTGTGGATTGAAAGTGGTTCTGTTAGAGTCATGAAAGTGACTCTATTTTGGTGATAAAAATACCCCATTTGTGATTAAATTGAAGTATATTGAGACAATTAAAGAATTTATGAATTTATTCACGAAAATCGCTTCCTAATATTTTTCTTATGAATTTAACGTGTTTGGAATGATTTTGGAAAGTATATGAGTTGATATTAGGTTGTGGTTTATGGATTAAGGGTGATTTTGTCTCATTTATGCTGTTTAGGGGGTAAAATGTCATGTTTTAAGGGGCTGATTTTGTCACTTTTCAATTATGCAGGGACTAAACTAACATTTTATAATATGTGCTATAAAAGAAAAAATGCAGATCGCGTCCAGGGGGAGGCTGCCATCCATAACGTTTTTCGGCGACCCTTCGTCTTCCACCTCCGGCGACTCTTCGGCTTCCTCATGCACCGCTCACCATCATCCCACGTCCCGGACCACCACCGCGAATCACGGGAGCAGCCGCGGCGTTTCATCTTCCACCACCGCGACTCTTCGTCTTCCCGGCCAGTTTTGGCCATTTTCTGGCGACGATTCGGCTCCCCTAGAGTCGATCCACCTTCCCCACAGCCGGATCTACACTTCCCTAGCTTCAGCCGCCGCAAAAACCGCTGGAATCCATGATTTAGCCGCCGCGACTTTTCATCTTCTAGGTTAGATCCTGCTCATTTCCGGCGACTTCTCACCTCCCCAGGACCTGATCTGAACTCCACATCACCAGAGCTTTTCATCGGTACCTTCGGATCCCATTTTCGCCACCGTTTTCGGAGACCCGCCGGAAAATTAACGTTTTCCGCCGAACTGCGGCTGTTCGTATTCCGGGCTGTCCGTTGGTCGTTTTCGCCCCTTCTTCACATCATATCGCTGTCAGTTACCTCCTCTCCACCATGGTCAGCTCCGTTTCCACCGTTTCGGCCTCCGTCATCACCACCATGAGTGGCTAAGCTCCCGGTTGTCTGTTACGGCATAGGCGAGATCGGGATTGACTCCACGACTCTCCTCATCAGCTCTCGACTAGTTGGATGAGCTCGATTATAGGACATTTGGTAGTATTGTGCTTCAGATTATATTTGTTTTCGTTTCATGTTTGATTTCGATACTTTAATATGATTTGAGCATAATTTGTGATGAATATTGTTGTCCATTATGATTTCGATACTTTAATATGATTTGAGCATAATTTGTGATGAATATTGTTGTCCATTATGATTTAATGTTTTCATAGAACTTGCTGAATGATAAACGTTGGTTTGAAATAATTAAATGATGAATATTGCTTTTCATTACTTCGCATCGATTGTAATTGAGTTGTGTTCGGATTTAATTTAATTTCTACTATTGTTGCGTTTATTGTGAAGTTGGTTGATTGGATTTTATGTGTTGACAAATTGTATTTGTTAATCGCGTACCAACTAGTGGTATTGCCTTGTAGCGTTTTTCGGCGTTTAATGATAGTCTTTAACCAATCAAACTTGAGTGATCGGGTGAGACAGGATAGATTATACCTAGAGTGTCGGGAGGCCATTTCATTGATTTACCTTGCCTTGTAGGTTTAGGGGATCGTAGAGGGTGGAGAAGAATTGTGTGAGTCGGTCTCATGTCGAACCAAAACCGTAACGGCAACATTTTTATTATAAAGTTTTTATTAGTTTTAATTTCACTATTTCATTATTTGCATTTAATCTATTTAGTTTCATTAATCCATTGCCAATTTCATTTCCGCTACTTAAAATACATTAGGTTGTTAGTCTTGCTCCCTGTGGATTCGATCCTGCTTACCGCTACTACGGTATTTAGGTTTAATTTTTAGACTGTGACGATCGGTCTAACAGGTTCAGTCACCTACTTAGAGACGTGTTATGTATGAAGTTTTCATGAACTTTATTATGATTTCAACAAACTCTAGAACTCATTTGATAATCACTCAAGGCGAAATCCTAGAATTCACATCACTTAGGAAATGATTTAGGCTGTTTTTGGACCGATTGAGCCTTTCAAGCCAACCCTTGTTTGTCATTGCTAGTTTGCCCTTTGAGCCTTTTTAAACACAATTTAGCCTTGTCTTTTTTGTCGTTCTTTGAACTTAATGTTTACCCTATCCTGATTTTGAGCCTAAAACACAATCCTACCCGTTTTATCATTAAAAGACTTTATTGTTCTTCAAGCTTATTAAGAGTTGGGGGTTGTGGTTGTCACAACCCACGCATGCGAAGAAATTGGTTGGGGGTTGTGGAGTGTCGGTAAAAATCAGTGGGGATGTGCATGTGTGCATGTTTCGGCCGTCTTATTTTTATTATGTTGTAAAAAACAAAAAAAAACAAAAAAGCTTCAAGTTTGAGGGTTGTAAATTAGTGGACATATTGGTTGGTGGTTGAGAAGAAGTGGAGTTCGATTTGATTTTAGAGTTTGCTTGAGGAAAACCGAGTTCTCTTACTTTGTTATTCATATCATTTTCTTGGAACCCATACCCTGGCCTAAAGTTACAACCTTTACAAAGACCTATTGATCCCAGGTGATGTGAAATTCTACATTAGTTGAGAGTGATGTGAAAAATGAGCCTATAGAGTTTGATTCCATGATTCACATATAAGTCATAACCCGGATACTGAGATCAAAATTTTGTTCATGAATGTTGTGTATAACAATATCCGAGTTTGTAGACTTATGGTTTGTGGTTGTATGGATGTTCTAGGGTCAATAACAAAAATGAAATTGATGTTTGCATTGTCTGTGAGTTTTATGTGATTTTTAATTAATCTATTTATTTTGTGTATATGCAATTTTTTAGACATCTTTATGAATTGATCTAAGACTTTTTGTTAGTGTGTTCTTTTTATGTTTATGTTTTTGTTACTTTTGGAGTTTAGGATAAGTTTAGTATGGATGTTTGTGGGTATCATTGCTGGAAACGTTCATGAGACTACAACTCGTCCAACTAGGGTCACCTGGGGGTTTAAAAGCTTGTTGCATAAGCTAAATGCAATCGTGTCAATCTACAAAAGTGATTTAGGATAGTTTAATTTTAGGTTTTTAATTAGTTGTTTTCTTTTCAAGCTTAGAGACTTATTTTAACGCTTATTTTGCTAGAGACTAGCAAAACGCTGGTTGGGGGTTGTGATAAGAGCTTGAATGTTGATATTTTGTTAGTGATTTAATTGGTTTATTTATAGAAAAATGTGTTTAAAGTGTGGAATTTGGATGAATTCTTTCATAAATACCATTTATGGGATCACGAGTGCATTTTGAGTGTTTTCAGGCTCAAATAGATTTTGAAGGGAAAAGAATGATGTCGATGGGACTCACAACGCATAGGAACAAACGGCACAGGAATTAGAGTCGAAACGAGAAAGTTGTGGCGCATCAAAGACGTTACGTAAAATCTGGAAATTCTTCATCATGAGTATGCCTCGATGTTTCTGTCATAACTTCAGCTGTAAAAGTCAGAATTTGACGATTCTGGTGGCGTTGGAAAGCTTATTCAGAGAGCTACAATGTTCATTGATGACTTCATCTAATTCTGAATATTACAGATGCTTTGGATAGAAAGAACAATCGTCGCGGTCACCGCGATGATGGGTCACAGGTTTGTGTTAAGTTATTATCCTAATCCGAATCTGAATGGGCTAAGTTTTCTAATATTTTTCCTAAGCACGACCAGAACCCTAGGGATATAAAATAGGGTCTTTAAGAAGTTAAAAGGACTTTTGGAAGGAGAAGAGGACGGCTACCAAGTTGAAGATCGGGATCCTGAAAGCTCTCGTTCACCGATTAGAGAAGTTTATCTTTTTCTTGAATTGATGTCATTGATTAGAATGATGGATTTTGTTATTTTCATTATGAACTAACTTTCTTTTCTAGGGCTAAGATGTAGCCCAATTTATGAACATGTGTTGAAATTATTATTTTGATTCTATATTGAGCATGATTTCTACGTTTTATTATTGTGCATAATGCTTTCAAGTCTCAAGGGCCCGAGAGTTGAATGATATCATGGTTTAGGTTGAGATCGAGAGATGAAACCTGATTTGTCTTAGGTAATAAAACCATAGATTGAGCGAACGCTAGAGATAGGTTACCGCAATCTGTGAGGCTCCGGTAAATTCCATAGAGCTTAATGATCTCCTAGCTTCTAAATCCAACTTAGAGATATCTTGGGTTGTTACTTAAGGGTTAATTTGCTAATTGCTCGAGAGAGAGTTAGTGAAATAATAGGGGATTTGGCTTTTAGAATACGCTTGATTAGGTTAACAATAGATGTCAATGCATAGGTTTAAATTGGTGTGAAATCTATGCGCTAGGTTTAGTCATATTGATTTTCACTTCAAAGTATTTACAAATTCTGCCTTTATTTAGTACTTAGCTTTTAGTTTATTTCCTTTTTCATTAAATTCATTCTTAAACTTCGGTTTAATCAAATAGCAATAAATTATAATAGTTTGGTACTTGGTAGGTAGTTCCCTTGGGATTCGACACTCGTTCACTCGAATTTTACTACTTGCACGATTTCGTACACTTGCGAATAGCTTGTCAGGTATGTAGACTCGAATTTTGCAGGTGATAGAGACTCTCGGAAGTCAACAACAACATACCATTTTACGTTGGGAGGTAACTGTATTAGTTGGAAGTCCCAATTACAGCCACTGGTAGCTCTGTCCACAACTGAAATAGAATATGTGGCTGTAACCAACACATTCAAAGAAGCCATATGGCTTCAAGGGTTCTTGAAAGAAGCCAAGCTGCTGGATGGAACTGTGACTGTCTATTCAGACAGTCAGGGTGCTATTCATTTAGGGAAGAATCCCATGTACCATGAGAGGACCAAACACGTAGATGTGCGATACCATTTTGTGAGGGATATGATCTCAAAAGGAGAGGTGAAACTGATGAAAGTCCCAACTGAAAACAACCCGGCAAACATGGGAACCAAGGTTGTAACACTTGCAAAGTTCAAGCACTACTTGAACTTATTGCATGTGGGATAACCAAATCAGAGCTAAGAAGGAATATGGAAATGCTTGCTGCACAACAGAAGAATATTGTTGGAAAGACTGTCACAGACTTTAAGGTGGAGATTGTTAAATAAGTGAAGCTGCGGCGTAGTTTAAGTCAAGTAAAAACGCTGTCGTTTTTGCCTATTAGTCCAAGTCAATCACAACCATCAAATTAAAGAGAATCCGACGACTCCAGTTCAATCACAAGTCAACAATATAAAAGGGAACCCTTTCACGCATTTGGCAACTGTTCGTGTACTAGGGTTTTCTCTCTTTTTGTTCTTTGTAAATACGTTTTGTAACCTGGGTTAGGGTTTGCTATTCATTCTGGTTCTTCTCTGTGTGAATCGTTCTAGAGGCTTATTTTGAGGGCAGGGTGTTCCTTAAAGGGTATAGTGTACTCTAGTGGTTTAGATTTGCGGGATAAAGAGAAGTGAATGAGTGTGTGAATGTGTTGTTGACAGAGAAGGAGATTTGTCTGTAATCTGTAATCTTTGAAGTGTTTAATCCTAGTGCAGCAAGCTCCATATTCTGGAGCTCAACATAGATGTAACTTGTTCTATATTGAACAAGCGAACCACGGTAGATTGTGTGTTGTGTGCTTTCTTGTCCTTGCGTTTGTTTTGATTTGAGATTGATTTGGTGGTTTGAGTAATTAGTATTGATTTACAACATATATTTTTTGTTTTTTTAAAGGAAAGGAAAAATTAGAGATTATATAACAAAATTACAATGCAGTTATATAAAAATATTTTTAAGGTTGGTGAGAGTTGGGGATGGAAGACATGTGGGGTATAAATTTATATCTATAACAATAATGGATGGAAGTTAAGGCCAAAGATGTTTTCTCTTAATTTAATGTATACTATAATTTTTGTTTGAAAATGCAGGGCTAGGTTTTTTTTTTTTTTAATAATTAGTACAACGTTTTTCATGTTTCTCTATTCATCTTTGGACCACTGAGGCTGAGCCCACTATTTATTGTCCTTTAAAGAAACGCCATTGAAGCCTGCATCTTTTCAGTGAACGCTATTCATGCTGTTTCTTTAGGAAAATACCAATTTTGTTAAAGAAGTTTGACTTAAATTACGTTTTAATCTTGTATAATTTTTTAATAACATATGCGTTTTGTTACACAGGCTGAGATAGAGATAGGAAAGTTCAATATTATGCTATATGCAAGACACAGGTTCATCAGAGGAAGTTCCTCGGGATCGGGAAGATATAAGGAAGCTCATTGAGAAAATCTGGAAACAAATTAATGAGTAAGGATCTTGATCTGAGTAATAAGCATCCATTTGCAGAAGCTTTTGGGGAAACAGCTAAGCCCATCGCACATACCAAAATGGAGATGGACATGGAGCTCCAGACGTTAGAGCTAACAAAAGAGTCCTAATATTAATCAAATGTCATGTAATCAAGGCAAGGTCATTATTCATGTATGTGAAATAGTTCTATGTAATAATAATTGTGTATGTATTATTAATGTTACTGATAAGAATTTTGAATGTATTATTAATGTTACTGATAAGAATTTTGAATCTCCTTGAGTCATTACAAATGACTTTAACTTCTACTTGGTATCATTTATTTCTCTAAACATCTTGTATCATTTATTTATATTTCTTACTCTACATTACGAGTGGTATTAGTATTACTTGAGAACCATCAAACCTTTTTGTAAATTCCAATTTTTAATAAAATTAATTATAAATATATATATATATATTTATTTTTTTTTTTTTTTTTTTTTTTGCAAAATTACTTATCTCTTATTCCCTTAACATTCATATTCTGAAACTCTTTATTGTAATACAAACACTTCTTTAGTCTTATTTTATCTTCGTATGACTATAAAGTGAAACAGAAGTTGTCAAAGTACAAAAAAAAAATATTAACAATCGTCCTTAGTCCATTTAGTTTTACATACTTGCCCTTAAAATCATAGATTGTTACCTATAAAATAATGTAAACAAAGTTAAAGACCCTTCACAACTGTGTATCGCGTTCAGACTAAGTAATTTTCTTGTAATATTCCAAGTCTTTATCTTGGATAATGATGGATAGAGAAACTCAATAAAAAATATGTTAGGAGAGATTGGGAGTAGCCTTAAACTTAATATTATATATCTTTATTAATTGTAATTTCATCATTTATATACGACTCGTATAATGTTTAATTTTTTATTCACATTGTGATCTGTAGTAACAAATTTACAAATTTAGGTTTAAGAACAATTTTATATTATTTTTATATATTACAAAGAGAAGTAAAATTTTACATCTTAAGATTATTTAAAAAAAATATCTCAATAAGAAGACTAAAAATTTAACTAATATAAAATTGATTCTGAATTCTGATCCTAACACTTTAATTAAACAGAAGATTTGTTTGCAATCGTAAAATACAAGATATTTAATTTTTGCATACTTTTTAAGTGCCAGAAGTTTCTCTAACTAACATGAGCATTAGTATACGTAATAAGATGACGAATTACTGATATGATAACGTGCATCTTAATGAACATTAAGAATGTCAAATCTAGGTACTATTAAATAGGGCCTTTTTCTGTTCATTTAAAACATGTTTAGTTCTTATTTTAATGTAATTTTGTAATATCTTATACTTTTTTATTCTTTACCATGTTTTGAGTCATTGAATATAATTGTTAGCTGTATTTGTTTTTATTTATATAGGCGCGGAACCTGACACCGCCGACAGAAATGTCAACTGTTAGGTGTAGAGTTTTGTCACTTATTTTTGTAGTTAAAGGTTTCTAAACCAAACCTAGTACTGGAGTTTAATAAAAACTACCCTTTTACTGTTCTTAAAGTTTTAAGTGACACTGGTTTATGTTAACGAGATCCTAGAAATATGCATGAATCCATCTTGTAAAAAATGATTTATGCTAAAAACTATTCCAAAACACATATGTTGAGTTTCGAAATAAGTTTTAAAGTTTAACAAAATCTAGTACGAGTAATGATCAGGATGTCTAGTTTTATTAGAAGACTAATTAAATTACTTGTTGAGCGATGCTCTAGATTTTCGGCTCGAGTAAAAAGCAAAAGACTTGAGTTTTATTTGTGATTTTTGTATTGTTAGTTAAGGGATTTCAGTCCATTAATTTATTATTGTTGTTATCAGTTGATTCTTTGGATGTAACTCTGATTATAATTTTTTAATTAATAAGAGGGTAAAGAGAAAATTGTGTACACATTGTTAACGGGAGTTAACAGTAACAGATGTTCGGTACGGAGTTTTATGATTCTAAGTCGAAGTCGGGAGTTAATTTAAAATTCCCCGTGATATACATGTTGATGGTGAGATGAGATGATTATCACACATCAGTCACATGGTGCATTTAACAAATATAATAATTCCAACCTAATCATGTGGGAAAAACCTTACCTTCTTTGACTAATAACCTCTCTCGTACCCTGGATATTTATATATGCTCTATGTCAATCATATAAACTCTAAGAATTAGAAACATTACAATTGCAATGGCACTAGTCCACCTCTCTTCCTTGCCTCTTACAAACTCCCCCAGATATCATCTTATTAAAAGACCTCAAAATAATGCCCCAGTGAATCTCCAACTTAAATGCTCAATAAGCAGACAAGTTCCTCATTCACCGCATCCGAGAAAATCTGCAAATTATCAACCAACCATTTGGAGTTACAATTTTCTGCAATCTTTACGCATTGATGAACTGGTGACTATTCTTCATGTTTATATATTCCTTTAATATTTTTAATGTTTATCTTTTTTGGGTTTTTTTTAATTTTTTTATTTTGGGTAGAAAGAAATGAAAAAGTAACCGGTTACCATATAGCATGAAGTAACCATAAACTCTGAGACTATATGTTGCAGTTGCACCATGAAATGACGAATTGTTTTGAATTTTCATAGGATGAAGAATGCGGGAACCGAGGAAAAAATCTAGAGGAGGAGGTGAGGTGTATGGTAAACAATGAAAAGACAGAGTTGTTGAGCACTCTTGAACTGATTGATGACATCCAGCGGCTAGGTTTAGGATATCGGTTTCACAAGGACATAAAGAAAGCTCTTAATAGAATCAATTTGTCTTGGAAAAAGTACGAAGATAAAGTGAAAGCAGAAAACAAACTCCATGCTACAGCTCTCAGATTCAGGCTTCTTAGGCAACATGGTTATCACATCTCTCAAGGTAACCTCACATTCTTAATATATGTATATTGTGTGGTTGACGCAGTCTCTCTAGTTAAGCATGCAGCCTCTGACAAGGGATATATCTTTTAAGTTCCTTTTATTTTATATTTTTGTTCTTTTTTCTGATGAAAACAATCAAAAAGGCATATCCTATAGCAGTTAATTTATTAAAATAAGTCTAGAGGAGTTTAGTTTAAATAAATTATTTCCAGAATCAATACTAACTTAGTAGAAAAGTCAACCTTCTCTTACTTGGCTCATGATTATTGGACCTAATAGTCAACCATGTAATTTTTCTTTTTTGTAAACTACAGATGTCTTCAAGACTTTCGTTGACCAAAAAGGCAATTACATGGCTAACTTACACAAGGATATCAAAGGAATGCTAAGTTTGTATGAGGCTTCATATCTGGCCTTTGAAGAAGAAAAGCTCTTGGAGGAAGCCCAAAAATTTTCAACAACACATCTCACTGACCTACAGAGAAACGTAGACCCAGCCATATCACAACTTGTTACTCACGCATTGGAGCTTCCATTGCATCATAGAATGCAAAGGCTAGAAGCTCGGTGGTATATTGAAGTCTACAGCGAAAGAAATGATCCAAATTACTTACTACTTGAACTTGCCCAGCTGGATTTTAACAGGGTGCAGTCAGTGTACCAAAAAGATGTGAAAGATATGTCAAGGTGGTGGAAGGAAATTGATCTAGCAAACAAGTTGGATTTCGCCCGGGACAGGTTGATGGAATGCTTCTTTTGGACGGTTGGAATGGTTCCTGATCCACAATTTAGTAATTGCCGTAAAGGTTTAACGAAAGTGACCACATTTATAACCATCATTGATGACATCTATGACGTATATGGTTCTCTGGATGAATTAGAGCTCTTTACGGATGTGCTTGAAAGGTTTGCATTGTACAAAAATTCTTCAATTAACAAAACTTTTAGTTCTGATTCTCTGTTTACTTGAAAATTAATTTCAAGTTGTCAACGGTGGTTTTAGATGGGATATCAATTGCGTGAATAAACTTCCAGACTATATGAAATTGTGCTTCCTAGCTCTTTACAACAGTGTAAATGAGATGGGTTATGACACTCTAAAAGAAAAGGGAGTGAACATCATTCCGTACCTAAAGAAAGCGGTATTCTTTGAATGCTTAATTTCAATTTCTTGTATCGTTGGCATTCTGTATTATTTCTCCATCCTAACGCGAAGAAATGAAACTTTTTCTGTTGATTCAGTGGGTTGATATGTGCAAAGCATTTTTACAAGAAGCAAAATGGAGTTTCAACAAATACACGCCAACGTTCGAGGAATATCTTGACAATGCGTGGCGATCAGTGTCGGGGACTCTAATTCTGGTTCATTCCTACTTTTTAATGAATCAAAGTATCACCAAGGAGGCACTTGACTCATTAGAAAATTACCATAGTCTGTTGCGCTGGCCATCTGTGATTTTTCGACTTTGCAATGATTTTAGTACTTCAAAGGTATGATTTTTCACCATGGAAAGCTCATCCTTAGCCGTTTTAATTAATTAATATAACTAATTGATATCTTTTACGCGTTTTGCTACACAGGCTGAGCTAGAAAGAGGTGAAACCGCGAGTTCAATATTATGCTATATACATGAAACGGGCGTATCCGAGGAAATAGCTCGGGAAGAAATAAGGAAGTTCATTGAGAAAGCTTGGAACAAAATGAATAAGGATCTGAATAATAAGCATCCATTTGCCGAAGCTTTCGTAGAAACAGCTTTTAATCTCGGTCGGATAGTTCATTGCACATACCAACATGGAGATTCGCATGGAGCTCCTGATGGTAGCGCTAAGAACAGAGTCCTTTCATTAATAATTGATCCCATTTCAATCATGCCAAGACAAGTAAAATCACAATGAATTTTCGAATCCAAAGGGCAATTACATTGACAAGCTGAATGTCAACCACCCAGGGAATGGTCTTCCGAGAATTTATTGGTTATATACATTATATATCTTTTAGCTGAAGACTAGAGTTTCATTCACTCGGAGATCTCTTGATAACTTTAGGTGCTGGTGCCACAATCTTTCCTTTATACGGAATAACTTGTAAGGAACATTTATTGTGTACTTACTATTATCGTTCTGTGAATAAGGAGATACTATTTATAATAATTGAATTTTGTTTTTCTTGAGACTTATATTAAGAGCATTATAGATTAAGATCATGTTCCAAAACAGATTTAAACATACTGAGATTTGAATAAATTTTTTTATGAGAAAGAAAGTTTTAGATTACATCAAAATCTCAGTGTGAGTAATGATAAGAATGTGAAGTCACTACAAGAAAAAGTATTTTTTGCACCCAGACAGAAATAATTGCAGATACCCCACATTTAGTAACTAACTCCAATTAGTCAGCCAAAGGGTATAAAATTCTAGGCCCATTTATTCTCTCCTTTAGCGTCTAAAATTAATATTTTACGATTAATGTGATTTATTGCCAAAATATCACATTAGTGACTAATTTATTTGGTTACCAATTTTTGTGCAAACACAATTGGCAACTACAACAAAGGATTCTGCAACTAAAATTATGGTTACAGAAAACAATTATTTGTAACTACTGAGTAGTTGTTAAATTAGATGCAAATACTTATTAATTAATTTGTAACTATTTTTATTAGTTACAAAATAATAAAATTATCAAAATATCCAAGCTTTTGACAATAATTACAAAGGGTCCAGGATACATTTGGCAACTAATTATTTTTTGCATATTACAATTAGTTGCAAAAACTCATGTATAGCAACTAAAATATATTTAGTCGCTAAAAGTTGATGAATTTTTTTGAACCCAACTTTCCCCGTAAAATGAAAAAATATTATTTTAATTTATGACTTAAAATTACTGTTACATAACTAATTAGTTAGTTGCAAATTATCTTCTTTTGGCAATTAAGATTTTAATTGCCAAATGTATGGTAAATTTTGAGCCCCATAAATTCCCGCTTGAAATAAATTATTTTCTTTTGGCAACTAAGATTTTAGTTGTTAAATGTATGGTAAATTTTGAGCATCCCATGTTCCCGCTTGAAATAAATTGAAATTTTAGGTATGTTATTTTGGCAACTAAAGTTATAGTTGTTAATAGGATTTTTTTGCAACCAAAATATTAGCCATTAAATATTGTTTATTAAAAATAATATATACTACTAGTAACCAAAATCAATTTTATTGTTTGATTCTATTTTTGCCGCCTACATTACCCCATTGAAGGTAACTTTTATTTTTATTTTTATGTCAAAGCTCATTCTTTTATAGATGGTATTTCAATTTTTTTGTTTGAATTTTAATCTGTTTTTTTCACAACATTTGCTTTAATTTGTTTAAGCATCTGTTGTTAGTGACATTCCTAAATGGGTGACTATAACTTCGTAATGGGTGATATTATTTTTGTCTTCTCTTTCATCTGACATTACCATTTTTCCCTAAAACTTTTACTTAACCGCTATTTCACTCGTTTGTACAAACCCTCATAGTTGACCTCCTTTCAACACTGGAACAACAGTTCTAGTTTCTACCACTCTCGTTAAATAGGCAATGACTCGCTCACTAACTCTGGTGTTTATTCTATGCCTATTTCGACAGAGATTGTTAATTTCGGTGAGTTTTGGCAAAGCGTTTCCCGAACACCCAAATTTAGTGATGTTTAGAAAAATGTAGAAACTGAACCTAACCGAGAATTGAACCAGTTTTTTGTTTACCTAGAAACCGTTTGATTGTGGTCCACAAAAATACAAAAAACTGAATTTCCAATTTTGAAAAACAAAAATTAAAAAGTAAACAATTTTTCCTTAAAATTTAAAAAGTAAACAAATTGAAAAGTACCTAAATCCTTACCTTTAAAGAAAAACAAAACCCCAAACTCGTTTCAGGCTAACATTTAAAAAAAAAAAAAAAAAAAAAAATTGGTAATCAAGTTTGCACAAAAGTTTTTGAAGCTTAAAATTAAAAAGATAGTAAACCCACTTATACAAAATCCCCAAACTGATTTTACCCTAAAACGCAAACACTCTCCACTTCTCCACTCCGTTCGCATCTTCTTCTCCATTTTTCCACACCACATATAAACCCTACTGCTTTAGTTCTGAACCCAGAAAAAGAAGGCAGAGAGTTTTTAGAGATTAAAAATAGGTGATGAATCTTAAAGATTGGTGTGTGTATTATACAATAATGTTGTTGTTGATGAAATTCCGTTTCTATTAAAACCAACAAAGGCTGATTTCTTCAAGAAGAAAGATCCAAAAAGTGCTTCTTTGCTTCTGAAACCAAAATGAAGACCTGGAATTTGGTGTTGCTGATGTTATGTGTTACGGTTATAGCTCCTATTGTTCTTTATACTGATATATTCTCTGCCTCTTTCAAAGCTTCTTCGTGTATGTTCTCTTCTTCTTCGTCAATTAATTTATTTTCCTATCTCAATTTCATACCTTGTTTCTTCTTCCTCAATTAACATTTTTCTGGGTTTGTTTCGTTTTTGCAGCTAGAAACCAATTTCTTGAAGATCTTTCAGCTTTTGTAAGTTTTTTCAACTTTACTTTTTCACCCTTATTCTTCTTTTGTTTGATCCTCATAAATGCGACCTTATTCTTCATTCGTTTGATCCTCATAAATGCGACCTTATTCTTTCAGATTTTACTTTCCTTTTTCACCCTTATTCTTCTTTTGTTTGATCCTCATAAACCAATTTCTTCTTTTGTTTGATGCTCATGAATCCTCACCCATCTTTCAGATTTTACTGGGGTTATATCATGGTTTGCAGCAAAATGCGACCGTATTTTTTGCAGTGGTTTAATTGATTTTGAAGATCATTTAAGTTTTTCCGACGAGATTCTTTTGAACTTGTGATTCCCTTCGTCTGTGGTTTTGTACTAGTTGAAGTCAGTATGGAGATTATGCTTTGATTTGAACATTTGGCTATTAGCTTTGAGTTTCTGTATGCCATTTCATTTCTTTTTAGCTCTGTTTTCTGATTTTTTTTTTTTTCCTCTTTATCGAAGTGTGTACTTTCTCATATTTGGGGCTTTTAGCTTTTTCTTGTTCTTGTTTGCAGTTTCAAATCATCTACTTATAGTAGCATCCTAGTAATCTTTTTTAGAACTTTAATTTTTTATTAAGTGTCACTTACAAATGTGAAATAGATTTCTGATCCTTATTATCTTCTGTATAGATGGGGGTCCCATTGCATACATGGGTTCTTTTCTCCAATTTCAAGCTGGCATACAATCTTCTACGTCGCCCTGATGGCACTTTTAATCGCCATTTGGCAGAATTCCTTGATCGGAAAGTCCCTGCTAATGCAAACGCAGTTGAAGGTGTTTTCTCTTTTGACGCCATTTGGCAGAATTCCTTGATCGGAGGACAGTTGATTTGTTAATTTTTCTTGCATTAAATTTATGATCAGTGTTTTTATGATGCTGGGATTGTCAAACAGGAGGACAGGTGCAACTAGTATAAATGCAGAAAGCTCATGCTCACATAGTGTTTTCACTTGTGTGTTGAATCCTGATGCAAGGTAATAACTGCTGCAATTTAAAAATTAGTAGTTTTTCTTTAAATTATGAGTTACAGACTGCATAAAGTGTTTCTCTTAAAGGCATATAAATCTGTGTCTATCTATTAGAATACTCTTTACTAGCTAAGCAATCTGATATTCTGTGCAGTCTTGCTCATTATATCTGGTTCATTAACTTTGACGTAAGAGTAGAATCTATTGACATGCAACAACAATAGAGTACTTGAATATCTTTGTTTTTTTCATGAGTTTTGTTTCATTTCATTGTGATCGATGTTTTCTGAGTTAAACTCTTGTGTCTTTTAGAGCAAGGCAGATGGCATGAGCAGGTTTAAAACAAGTAGAATAAATCTTGTCGATCTAGCAACATGGGTCTTCGTTATAGTTAACTTGATTCAACATCTGTACTTTATAAGGTAATCTTTAGATTCTGGTGTCTGTAACTTGAATCTACATCTTGGTGCTGTTTAATGCACTTTTTTTTATTGCGTCTGTACGGCTATATAGTTTAATAGAACCAAAAAATGTAAATTTTGACCAAGTGTGTTATCCTGGTGATGAGACTAGAATTTAAAGAACTTCATGGTACTAGAAATTTAGAAATCAAATAAAAAGAAAAATGAAATATCAAAAAAGTGAAGTACTGTTAAAATCATTTGTATTGTCATGGGAACATGCTAATGCAGTTCACATGTACTGAGACTTATGCAGTTTCCATTGAATTAAAAATTATAGCGAAAAGAATTAGTGTTTGAAAAATATATTGGAAAGTCCCTGCTAATGCAAACTCAGTTGATGGTGTTTCCTCAGTCAATTATAAATTAGCATAAATTTGCTGTATTGCAAACTTTGCTAACTGATTAACATTGGATAAAGGGAACTGAAACAAAGTTAGAACTACATTTCCCTTCGGCTAAGATGCTAGAGGATAGATATGAGAAAAAGGGAACTGAAACAAAATAGAAGAATCGAATAATGCCACAAGATGAGAATGATATGTTGAGTGAGAAAACGCAAGAGGTGGCGAATTTGAATTATATATGCTAAACTTATGTGCATTAGAAGCCTTTAACTAATATGGCCTCTGCTTAATTGCTTTTATGTGGTTCACTTGATCAGTGAATTTCCTTCTATAGAAAGTATATGTATTCTAGCTCTTAAGATAAGGTGCACAAAAATTATACTTTGTTGAGGTGGCAAAAGGTGTTATTTTTACATTGTGATGAGAGAGTACCTCAATTTGGTGCCTTTTTTTCCTCTTCTTCGGAGCTTTAGCTTCTACTTCAGTTGTATTGGACTCTTTAGTTGCATTCTCTTTACCTTCAACGCATTGGCAGCATGTTGTCATGTGAGGGCATTTGATGAGTCTGGATGTAATTATGGTGTTTCAGAGTTGTGAGTCTTAGTCATGTTTACTGAGCCTTCCTTGATTAGATGACATTTTTATGACTTACTATGATTTTATAATATGTTGTTCAGTGTATAATTGATCTGAAGGTGAGACTATGTCTTGCAATAACCAGCTCAAAAAGATATTGAAGACAAGGGTGAGACATTATGTAACTGCTAATTAGCACAGATTTTTGTTTTTTATTATTACTATTGTTATTAGCTAATCTTACCAGCATTAACTGAAATGTTTTTGTTTAATTAGAATAGTTAAAGTTATAGCAAGTTTAGTGCTAGTTGCATGATTGGCTGATAAATTATTATATTGTTATATTTAATGCAGTGTATAAATTAAAATGTTGTTATTTTTGAATATCTTTTAAAAGTGTTTTGATAGAGGAAATGTTGTATATAGCATTGGAAATTTTTTAGTGCCAAAAAGTAATTTAGCATAATTGCATTCTACATTCAGTGTCTAAAATGATTACAATTAAACACTAAATTTTAGTTATCGAACGATACATTTGTCCACTAATAAAAAAGTCGTGAAAATTTATTGGATTTCATATTCTGTGTTTAAAATTACTATAATTAACCATTAAATCTTGGTCACTAAAAAATATATTCGATAACTAATAAAATAGTCACAAAAACCTATTGGATCGGCGTCTAAAATGATTATAATTAACTACTAAATTTTGGTCACCAAAAGATATATTCGGTCACTAATAAAATAGTTGCGAAAACCTATTGGATTTTACATTTAGCGTCTAAAATAATTATAATTAATTATTAAATTTTAGTCACCAAAAGATATATTTGGTCACTAATAAAATAATCGCGAAAACCGTTTGGATTTTACATTCAACGTCTAAAAGTATTATAATTAATCACTAAATTTTGATCACCAAAAGATATATTCGTCGATTAATAAAATAGTTGCAAATTTTTTTTACGAAATTATCCTTACACCTTTGGCGTTTAATTTTTGTGGGATTCGCGACAAATTATTAGACACTAAAAGGTAAATTTTGTAACTATTTGATTAGTCGTTATATAATTTTATTAAATTACCCTTGAACTTTTAGCGTCTAAGTTGGGGGACTATTTTGACCAGCATTTAGCGACTATTTTGCTAGTAAAAAAAAAAAAACTTTCTGCGTCTAAACAAAAATTTAGACGCGTAAAGAATCTACGACAGCGATACTATAAAGGGCAACTACCAAATTTAGATGAGAAAAATAGCTTAGTGTCTAAATGTGAGACGTAGAATGCCAGTTTTCTTATAGTAAGTGTTTGAGAAGATTAACTAAACTATTTGTTAATCACAAGTATTGAATCACTCTAACTAAACTCGTCCAAGTTTGAAATTAACTCCCAAGGTGATTATACCTTTAAGTATTAATAAGGAGAGTGAAGTCCTTTTAGTCATTTCAGAGTTATATTGATAACATTTTTCTATAAACTTCTTGGCATCTGATTACGACCAAAAGCATTAAACATCACACGTGTCAACAAAAGGTTTCCTATCACTTTAAAGCTGAACTGGGCTTTCTTTTACTAATCAACTGTAAAATTAAGGTACCATTCCGTTCTTAATTTGCAGATGAAGGTGTGCAGGATTCCGGTGTAGCCCAGAAGAGAATAACATGAAGTTGCGGACGTGTACGGAGGAGACACGTGGTGGTTGTTGGAGAACAAATATAGAAGACGGAGGAGGATTGGGTTTGAGTTTGTTGACGAATGGCCGCGTGAGAGTGAGTAGATATATATGTTTGTTGTTTTGTTTTATTATTTACGAAACGCAGGTCAATATTTTGAGTTACCGTGTGAGGTTGAAATGGATGTATGTCTATTTATTCGAAGTAATGCTATCTTTACGCCACCTTTTATATCATTTTTATTATATTATGATTATTTTATTAATAAATAATAATAATTTTATTATAATATTAAAAATTAAAAATAGTTAAAAATTTGTATATACCACCCATCTTGGCTTGATTCTACTGTTATAATTGTTATTGAATTAAATTGTATACATTGTCTTTACATGTGATATATTTAGAAACTTGTGATTATAACTAAAACTTGGTGAGCTGCTAAGTAAAATTTCCTTCCCTATTAATATTACTAACATGAGCAATTGAATGATGCATGTTAATAAGACTTTTGATACTAAGATAAAAAAAACTAAAATTTTCTTATATACAGTAAAATATCTCTATAGTGATACTCTATATAGAAATAAACTCTACATAGTCATAAAAAATTCTAATCCCAAATTAGGATAGTCATGGATAAGAATAAACTTTACATTGTAATAAGTTATAATTTTTCTAATTCTCTCCTTAAGGAAAGCTGCTTCCACATAGCAATAATTATCTGTATATTACCAAAAATATATATTATGTTACATTAAAGGTTTAAGATGAAATAAAATAATTATCTAAAATTGTTTGAGACAATGATTTATACTTTAGAGTTGTTACCACATATTTTAACTTGCGAGTCTGTAATAACTCGCTAGCATGAACACCTGCTTGTTAAGGCCAAAATCTTTGTAGCTCCTCAAACACGTTTAGAGCTTCATGGCATGAAACTTTTTATATTTCCGTACTATCGTCTTCAAGATTATTTCCTTTCTCTTTTTGTCTTATTGTAGCAATAATTTCTTCTTCAGTTAAAGCATACACAATTTGTTGCTCATTTAGATGATCGATAAAGAAATTAATATCCATTTGATTACTGTAGTGAAGTTGTCGAATCTAATAACTCAATTCTGCAATGACTTTTTTATTCTCCTCATTCACTTCATTTATAACTTGCAATTCATTGACATTGGGGGGCCTAATTTTGTAGTGCTTAAAATCATTGGCAATTGTTTGTGGCTTTACATTAATTGATCATGCATCAACTGTATTTACAATTTCATCAATGACACTTATCTTTGCTGGTTTTAAGACACGATCTTCTATCTGTTTTAAAAGTAGACAATTGAAGCGTTGAATTGAAATCCTGATATTACTAAAATATGAATTAAAATCTTAATACTATATTACTAAAACGTAACATAAAATAAAAAATAAAAAACCAACAATGGGTTGGCCGAGTGGTAAAGGCTTGGGGCCAAGAGATTTGTTCCCTCTGTGGTCTCAGGTTCGAATCACAAGAATAGTTGCTAATATTGTTAGTGGGCTTGCCCTGTTTTGGAAGCCTTGTTTAGGGACGGGGGACTAGTCGAGGTGCACGTAAGTTGGCCCGGACACCACTGGTAATAAAAATAAAAAAGGAAATCAAAACAATAATTTTAATTTTTGTAACTACATCTCTATTAAGTTATAACCTCCTCATAGTAATAAAATTAGTTGATCCCACCATTATGACTATATAGAGGTTTTACTGTATTTATATGATATGCAAAATATCAAACCCCCTACACAAAATATCAAAAAACCCCTATTCTTTAATATTATATCAATTTAGTTTCGGCTCCTGGTTCCGGTTCCAATTTTTTGGAATCGAAACCTATCTTGTTACAGCCAATTTCGAGTAGGAACTGAAACCGACACCCGAGTACCCGTCAGTTCTAGTTCTACCCTAAAATTTTGTTCACCCCTAAATGTGATAATCTAAGTAATATAAGATGACATTATCTCAGTAATGGAGGATAACCCCAACCAAACAACCCTTTAGGAGTTATACGCATCACCTTATTTTTGAATTATGAAACGGCTGATTCCATTTTACGTTCAATTATTAGTTAAGTGTATATCCCCACAAGTTTATCTAAATACCCAAAAAAAACAAAAACAAAAACAAAAACAAAAACAAAAACAAAAACAAAAAAACAAAAACAAAACAAAACATTATTATCAATTTCCTTTCAGGTTCTCATAAATTTATTCAAGTATGAAAGTATTATGTTATTGCATTCTTTTCTTTCAGGTTCTTGATATTGTATTATTTCATTTGCTTAAGGTTTGATGATTTTTTAAAAGTTTTTGACGAAATATGGAATGCATAATCATTACAGCTTTTCCTTGATCCCTGCTGGCTATGATCAAGGAGTAATTTTGTCATTCAATCAATCCCTATTTTATGTGATTGATTGAATAATTACATTTATTTGTATTCATTATTTTCCACTTTTACATTTACAAAAAGTGTATAAATTAGCCATTGTACATGTTTATACAATATGAAAAATATAGAAATTTTTCTCCCTTCTCTCTTCTCTTTTGTAGTATCAATATCTTGAACTGCTGCTCTTTGCCTCTCCATATCGATTCCTAGCATGGTATTAAAGCATGGTCTTTAACCTTCCGCTCAAACAAGCCTCTCTTTTCTATCCCTGAAACCAAACAGAAAACTCGGTTTAGTTTTTTTTCTTCTTTCTTTTGCAAATGGCAGATAATCCAAACCTAGCCCAAACTCAATCAAATACAACAAACCAAACAAATGCAAGCCCAAATCCAACTGGCCCAGATCAAAACCAAACCAGTCCACTCCCAACCAGCTCAATCCCAATAAGCCCAAACACACAAACTAGGCTTGACCCAGCCCGTTACCCATATGGAATGTTGGGTTATGACTCGGATTCTTTTACCCAAACTAACCTCGACCAAACTTCTTTTGGAATATCGGGTCATAACCCGGACTCTTTTCCTAAAATGGGTTCGGATCCAAATCCTTACCGTACCCATTTCACATCATCCTAGCCACCGACAACAGTCGCCCTAAACCAAGCGACGTTCTTTTCTCACCAGTTTCCGATGGACCAGAATCGGTCCTTGTCAAACAAACCCTTATGGGTTTTGATAACTATGCATCCTAGGCTCCCGATTTCTGGTGAGCCCTTATCACAAAAGATAAAGAACCCTTCCTCGACAAATCCTTCTAACAGCCACCACAACCACACCTCCAACGCCACTGGAACCGATGCAATACATTGGTCTACTCTTAGATCAGTAACTGCATCTCTACAGATGTATCGGCAGGACTCCCACCGACAGAGATGGCCGCCGATACCTGGGCATACATCAAGGATATGTATGGGGAGCTCGATCTCGCCAAAACATACACTCTCCGACAGCGACTGATTGAACTCAAACAGGGGAACACTTTGGTGATGACGTATTTCAATCGGCTCTCTACTGTTTGGAATGAGTAATACCAGAGGATCTGAGATCGCGATTGATTTTCGCAATTTTTGCTTGGGTTGAACGAAAGCTTTTATGCTTTTCATACCCAAATCCTAGCCACGTCTCCACCACCCACTCTTCGCCGGAGCTTTCAACTGGCGGTGCAGGATGAAAGCCAACGCCAGTTACACTCCGATTGGCCATCTGCTAATCCACTTGTTTTTGTAGGAGTAAAAGAAAATGGTGATGAGAACTCGTGGCTAGGGCAACCTGCAAAAGAGAAGGGGGTTAATTTATATGCAGAGATGAACGACCCAGATTTCATCTTGCGATCTAATGGTCAAAAGCTCATTGCATTTTTAAACGCATCTAACGGCTCGAATCGAGCCACGCCACAGCAAGGGTCATACCGGTCAATAAACTTGTCAAATGGGCCCAATTCTTAGTCAATGGATCCAGAAACGGGTCTAATGGGTCTGGAAATTCATGATCTAATCGGGGTCGATTATATTGTGAATATTGCAAGAGAAGAAACCATGATCGAGACCATTGCTAGAAATTACATGGTCGTCCTGATTCCTACAACAAAGACAAAAATAATAATTCTTCTTTTTTCCAAGTTGACTCCGTTTCTTCTGAAAATCAGCAAGCACTTGTTCTCAATTCGGATCAATATAATCAACTGCTCCAGCTTCTAAATAATGTTCCCACCGCACTTACAGCATCTTATGCAGCTACTTCTTCCTGCTTCAATTTAATTACTGCTAAAATGTGGATTATTGATTCAGAGGCTAGTGATCACATCATTTGTCACCCTAAATTTTTCAACACTATTTGCACTACCTAATCCACCTCTGTTCGCATGCCAAATGGGGACATAACCCCGACCACTCACATAGGGACCGTCCAATTATCCAAAAAATTATTCCTTAAAAATGTACTATGTGTCCCTCCTTTTCATTTTAACCTCATCTCAGTATCCAAACTCTGTGAAGACAATAATTGCACTGTAAAATTTTGTCCTAACACATGTGAATTTCAAGACCCTTCGACTGGGAAACTGATGGGCTTAAGTAAGGTCCATAGAGGTCTATACTATTGGGCACCCGCTAAGTCTTCTATGTTTGTCATCCTTGTATTACAACCAATAAAATTACCAATTGTAATGCAATGATTAATAAAAACTCTTTTATTCTTCATCAAAGATTAGGTCACAGTGCCATTATTCCTTAACCTCATTGTCCCATATGTCCATTAGCTAAGCAAGCCCGACTTACTGTTCCACATAGCACTTCCACTACAACACAACATTTTGCCCTAATCCATCTTGATATTTGGGGTCCTTATCACATGCCAAATCATGATGGATTCAGATTTTTCCTCACCATTGTTGATGACTTTTCCCGGGGTACATGGACTTTCCTCATGCAATCCAAAACCCAAACACTTACCTACATCACACACTTCCTAGCTATGGTCAACACACAATTTCATACTTCTGTCCAAAGGGTTAGAACAGACAATGCTAGAGATTTCTTTAATCATAATTGTTCCTCCCTTTTTTAATCCCTCGGCATACTGCATGAAAGCTTTTGCACATATACTTCACAACAAAATAAGGTTGTCGAACGAAAACACCGTCATCTCTTAAAAGTAGCCCGTGCCCTTAAACACCAAGCCCACCTACCCATCTACTTTTAGGGCGAATGTATGATCATTGCTATCTACCTGATCAACCGCATGCCTAGCAGAGTCCTTCATGGAAAGACCCCTTATGAGTTATTATTCAAGAAGCAATCATCTCTAGATCATCTTCGAGTCTTTGGATGTCTTTGTTATGCTGCCACTCTTAGATCACATGATAAGTTTGGTACCCAGGCCATCCATTGTGTTTTTATGGGATATCCTATGCTTCAGAAAGGTTACAGGCTATATGATCTAACTTACAAACAAGTTTTTGATCTCCCGAGATGTTGTATTTCATGAAGACATTTTTTCATTTGCCGCAGAGGATATTATTCCATCACCATCACCCTGAGTGTTCCCTGACACTGATACTCTTCAAGATCCCTTGTTCACTATGGTTCCTAATCCATCGGTTTCTCAGCCCCGCACCCCTACTATTGACTCTGACACAACAAACACTGATAACACTATAGAAGATTCACCTGTTCAACTCCCTACATCTATTTCTCCACCCAGATCTCTTGTTCAGGCTCCTCATGTTCCTACACGTCGTAGTACTTGCCAGACAAAACCACCGATTTGGGCAACAGATTATGGTGTCCCACCATTTCAAATCCTTCAAATACATTGTATCCTACCTCCAATTATGTGACTTATGATTGTCTCTCTCTTATATATAGAGCTTGCATCAGTAACATCTCCACCGAACAAGAACCCACTAGTTACTCAGAGGCTGTTCAACACTCTCACTAGCATCAGGCCATGGCTGCTGAGCTTACTGCTTTCTCTTAGAATCATCCTGGGATCTCGTGCCTCACCCCTCTCATAGAAAACCTATTGGTTGTAAATGGGTCTACAAAATCAAGCATCGTGCTGATGGCTCAATTGAAAGGTACAAAGCTCAATTAGTGGCCAAGGGATACACTCAGCGGGAAGGTCTTGATTATTAGGACACTTTTTCACCCGTAGCCAAACATGTCACAGTTCGTACTTTTCTTGCAGTACCTTCTGTTCATGACTGGCCTCTCCATCAAATGGACGTTCATAATGTCTTTCTTCATGATGATCTTCATGAAGTAATATATATGGATCTTCCTTTGGGATTATGCAAACAGGGGTAGAACACAGTATGTCATCTACAAAAATCCCTCTATGGGCTAAAATAAGCATCCTGACAATGGAATGAGAAATTCAGTAAAGCTCTCACTGACATAGGATTTGTTCAGTCCAAACATGACTATGCATTATTTACCTGGAACAAAGGTAAAACTTTTATTGCTCTCATCATCTATGTCGATGACATTCTTATTATAAGAAATGATGAAGCAGGCATCAAATCCTTAAAAGAGCATCTTAACAGACAATTCCGAATAAAAGATTTGGGAGAGCCAAAGTATTTCCTAGGTATTGAAATTGCAAGATCTCCAGTAGGAATATCTCTTAGCCAATAGAAATATGTCTTGGAACTTATCTCTTATTCAAGACTATCAGGATGCAAGCCAAGTATTATTCTAGTAGAACAGAATACAAAGCTAACTATTCAGGAATATGATAGTTGGATATCACCCTCTGAAGATGACCCACCTCTGGAAGATCCTACAAAGTATCAAAGACTTGTTGGGTGATTGATCTATCTGACCATGACTCGTCCAGACATTAGTTATGCAGTCCACATTCTTAGCCAGTTCATGCATGGGCCTAAACAATCTCACATGGATGCATCAATAAAAGTTCTAAAGTACTTAAAAGGATGTCCTGGATTAGGACTCCCCCTTCCTTGAGACAAAGAATTGGATATCACAGTTAGACCTGGCAAAATGGGTTGGGACCCACGGGTCAGTCCGTACACGGGTAAAAAATATAAGGTACGGGTTCAATAAATTAAACCCATTTTTTGTGACCCGTACCCGGTCCAATAAATTATGGGTCATACGGGTGAACCCGTGGGCACCTGCGGGCACCCGTATAAGTCAAGGCTACTATTCATTTCAATGTCTGAATGAATCCCTAAAAGTTTTTAATTTTTTATCACGCAGAGCGGCAGAGATCACAGACTTCACAACTCACACTCACGCCTCCCTCTCACGCCTGACGCCTCCCTCTCACGCCTCCCTCTCACGCCTGATGCCTCCCTCTCACGCCTGACGCCTCTCTCTCACGCCTCCCTCTCACAGAGTCATAGTCATCACGAATCGGAATCACGAAGCCCTCTCACAGAGTCACAGTTCACACTCACGCAGTCACGCCTCCCTCTCACGTCTCCGTCTCACGCATCTCATCAGTCATCAGACTCATCACGCTCACGCGGTCACGCCTCCCTCTCACAGTCTCACTCTCATCTCAACATCTCATCTTTGATCTCTCAGTCTTCTTCGATTAATCGCCAGTGAGGAACCAGCTTCGATTCGTCACTTCGCTCGCTGCCGTTGCCTTGCAATCGCAATGAGGAACCACTTCGATTCGCGCCGTTGCTTACGCGTTGCTTCGCACATGAAGCTTCACAATCATTAGTCATTCCCATTCCTGGTTTGGTAATACCACAGTCTCCGGTCACCGTTACTCATCCTTGTCAGCTGGTAATGAATCCCTAACCCATATTTTGTGTGTTTGTTTTATATTGATCACTTTGACTTGTTTTATTGTTTGACTTGTTTGGATGGAAAGAAACGTGAGAAAATGAGAATTTTACTTGCTTTAATCTTCTTTGAGTTGTAATCTAAATCCTGCGAGGGATGTATCATTATGTGTATGTATAATGTAATAGATGGGTATAAAATATAAATGAGGATTGGGATTTGGGAGTATCATGTATGTTACAGACTTACAGTATGTATAATGAGTATTTTACTGTATGTATAATGAGTATCATGTATGTTACAGACTTACAGTATGTATAATGAGTTGTAATCTAAATCCTGCGAGGGATGTATCATGTTACAGTATGTGTAATTGTGTATGTATCAGTATAATGTAATAGATGGGTATAAAATATAAATGAGGATTGGGAGTATCACATTGTTCTACTGCTAATCTGCTATCCTCTGTCTTGTAAGCATTGATCCAAGACTAATAAATATGTACCTCTGAAATGAATCTACCCCTGTTACTGTTACATTGATTGAGTATTAATTGGCTTAAATTGAGACACAATTCTTCAGCATTTGATATTTTACAATCCAATGAATATAAGAAAGAGTTTAGAGATAATTATTACGTTTGCTATCTAGACCAGCAGTTCTCACCAACCAGTATTAAATAAATGCAATTAACGAGTTTTTAAGATTACAAATTGATAATATAAAATTATGTAAAAGGTCAAGATGCAAGTACACAAAAACGTGTTCTAGTTTGGTAGGAATTTATGAGGGGGTGTTCATTAATTTACTTAGAATTTGTACCCTAAGTTTATTTGTTTACTTTATTTATTTAATATGGCATTAAAGTAAAATCTATTGACCCAAAACCCTTTTGATGTTAAAATTGGTCATTTTGTGAAATCAAATTTGTTTTAAATGTTTATTGGTATCATGGTATAATAACATTTTAATCAATTTAGAATTTGAAACATGGTTGATTAGATCCCAAAGTTAGATGCAAAAAATAAAAACCAAATTGTGGTCATTAATTAGAGTTTAAATTCAGATCCAAGATTTGATTCCTACCTAATACATCTACTCAACCACAAAAACCAAAAATACCCACATTCTCTACCTTGAAGAAGTGGAATATACTTGGGAACCTCTTAAAATTTAAATTATGAAACATGTTTATTAATTAAACAACACTAACTTTCAACTACCATTCCCTCTCCACAACACTAACTTTCAACTACCATTCCCTCTCCTGCAAAATCCGAAAATCAAGCCATAATTAAACAAAAATTGGTTTATAAGTATAGTGATTAAATGAAGAGAGATGATTTAGAAGACAATAAGATAGATTTGCTTAACTCGGTCAAATTAATAATGAACTTTACACTCAAAGTTTTTCTCCCTGTGTGTGAGAGACCTAATATATATATATATATATATATATTGTAGTCTCAAGCATTGACATGGCGGATTCAGAAACTATAGATACGGATATGGTTAACATGAGAGCAAGTGACGATGCTTCTAGGGTAATGCCACCTCCTTCTAGTTCTAGTATTCCTACAACTAGTTCTAGAAATAAACGTAAAACATCGAAGTTTGGAATTATTTTGAGATATATGTTGAGAATAACACCTGAAAGGACTATGTGTAAGGCATGCAGTAAATCTTATGCATATGGTAGTGCCACACATGGGACTAAAAATATGAAGCGTCATATACAGAATTGTCCAAAATGTGCCAACCATGATGTAGGGCAATTATTGATTGATCATGATCATAGATTGCAAAGTAGAAAGATTAGTCAAGAGACTTTTCGTGAATATATAGCCTTATCAATTATTCAACATAACTATCCATATTCATATGTGGAGAATCAAGGAACTAGGAGAGTCTTTTCATATGTGTGTAAGGAGCTTGTGCATTACTCTAGGAACACCGCTAAGGCGGATTGCTTAAAAATATTTGAAAGGATGAAGAAAAAACTAAGCTTGAATTAGGGAGGCTGACAAGTAGAATATGCTTAACTTCTGATGTTTGGACTTGTGGTACAACTGAGGGATATATTTCTTTGACAGCGCATTATATAGATGAGGATTGGGAGTTACAGAATAAAATATTGAACTTTTGTCATATTCCTCCTCCACACTTAAGGGTTGTTTTGGCAGAAAATATCATGAATTTCTTGCAAGAGTGGGGTATTGAAAAGAAAATTTTCTCAATTACTTTGGATAATGCAAGTAGTAATGATAGGATGGATGATATCTTGAGGAACCAGCTTTGTGTGCAGAATGCTTTGTTATGTAAAGGTGAATTTTTCCATGTGCGATGTTCTGCACATATCTTGAATCTTATTGTTCAAGAAGGGTTAAGAGCTACTAGGGTTGCTTTGAATAAGATTCGAGATAGTGTGAAATATATTAAAGCAACTGAGGCTAGGAGAATCAAGTTTGGAGAACTTGCTGTACAAATGGGAGTGAAAAGCTCAATGGGGTTGAGATTGGATGTTTCCACTAGATGGAATTCGACATTTTTAATGCTTGATACAGCGTTAATATTTCGTCCCGTGTTTGTGGCTTTGTCAACAATAGATCCTAGTTATAAATTTTGTCCATCAAATGAAGAATGGGATAGGGGGGAGAGGATATGCAAGTTCTTGGAACCATTTAATGATATTACGACTTTATTCTCAGGTTCTAAATATCCTACAACAAACTTGTACTTGAAATGTGTGTGGGAAATTCAATTGCGTTTAATTGAAGAGAGTATGAGTGAGGATGAAGTTGTTAAGAGCATGGCAAAACAAATGATCCCAAAATTTACAAAATATTGGGATTCTTATAGTTTTGTGTTAACGATTGCAACTATTCTTGACCCAAGTCTCAAGTTTCAGTTTGTGGAGTATGCTTTCAACAAAGTTTATGATTCAAATACTGTCGTACTTAAGTTGGAGACTGTTAAGAATAACTTGCAAAAGCTTTTTCAAGCTTACGAGGCTAAATGTTGTAAAGAAGTTCCTGCCTCACCTTCAGTTGTTTCTCCTGCGAGTAGTTCTACTTCTAGTAGGCATGTAGATCATTCTTCTATAAGTCACTATACTTTTTAGTTTTTATATTCTTATGATAAATAAAGTATTGTTTATTGTTTAGTTTTAACTTTTGACACTTAACTGTTTAAATGATGTAGGATTTTGACAGCTATGAGAGTGTTTTCATTTCCACTAAGAAATCCGAGTTAGATCTTTATTTGGAAGAGATAAGGTTTGATCGCGTCAAATATCAGAATTTGGATATCCTCGATCATTGAAAGAATAATCGTGATGGTTATCCGGTACTTACCATGATGGCTCGTGATATCATGGCAATACCAATAACATCCGTTGCCTCAGAGTCTACTTTTAGTATTGGTAGTAAAGTGCTCAACAAATATCGAAGCTCACTTCGACCAAAAAATGCAGAATCTTTGATATGCACTCGAACTTGGCTATATGGATATGAGTTTGAAGGTAACATGTTAACATAATATTTCGTATATTTTATTATTTACATTTATTAATATTTGTAGTTGATCATTGTTTTGTAGATGATGAGGTGAAAGATGATTCGGATGATGATCTTGATGTGCCATTGATTGATCTCGAGACCGTGGAATCAAGAGACTCTATCACGCCCACTGTGGGATGAACATTTGTTGTCCTAAGAATGTTTTTTGTTGAATATTGGATTATGTCTTTGTTTATTTTATTGGTATTTATAGTTTATTGACTTATTTGGTTTGTTTATGTGTAATTGTGTATTAGTGATTTTGTATTTGTTTGTTTTGGTTGGTATTTATAGTTTTGTATTATATGTTATTGTTTGTTTATGTGTTATTTGTTTATTTTGGTTCATATTTGTTTATATTCTTAATTGAATTGAATTTAGAGTAGTTGATTTAGGGGGTGTAAATGTAAAAAATTAAAACTGTAGGAATTTTGGGGGTGTAATTGTCATAATTGAAAACTATTAGGGTTGAAACATCAAAACTGAAATCTGGAGAGAGAAAAAACGGGTCCACCCGCGGGTCCACCCGTACCCGTATAGGGTAGGGCATGGGTCCAAAATATTGGACCCGTATAAGGCCCGTACCCGTTTTACCCGACCCGTACCCTGCCCCGGCCCACCCACCCGTTTTGCCAGGTCTAATCACAGCTCATTATGACTCGGACTAGGCCACATGTCCAATGACAAGAAAATCACTTATAGGTTTCTGTATCAAGCTAGAGGGAGCTCTTATTTCTTGGAAAACCAAGTAACAATCAATAGTATCTCCATCTTCAGCAGAAGTCAAATATAGAGCCATGGCAAAGACGACATGTGAGATCATCTGGATTTTGGGGTTATTAGAAGATCTAAAGGTACAAGTAAGAAGCTTGTCCTTTTATACTGTGACAACAAAGCTGCAAATGACATTGCAGCAAATCCAGTATTCCATGAAAGAATGAAACATATAGAGATTGATTGTCACTTCATTAGAAACAAAATACAAGAAAGGGTGATCAAGACTTAGCACATTCGTACTTCAGAACAACCGGCAGATATGTTCACAAAGTCATTATGCAGCAGACAATATTCATATTTACTTAGCAAGCTTGTAGTTTTTGACATTTACAAACCACAAGATTGAGGGGGAGTGACGAAATATGGAATGCACAATCATTAAAGCTTTTCCTTGATCCCTGCTAGCTGTGATCAAAGAGTAATTTTGTCATTCAATCAATCCTTATTTTATGTGATTGATTGAATAATTACATTTATTTGCATTCATTATTTTCCATTTTTGCATTTACAAAAAGTGTATAAATTAGCCATTGTACCGGTTTATACAATATGAAAAATACATAAAATTTTCTCCTTTCTCTCTTCTCTTTGGCATACTTTGGCAGTATCAATATCTTGAACTGCTGCTCTTTGCCTCTCCATATCGATTCCTAACAGTTTTCACTAATTGTTTGACAAACAATGACGAAGCAGCAAAGGCCCCCCATGACAAAAATCATGGGCCTACCACTGGGCATGAAACTCCTCATGGTGGAGCTAAGAGCAAAATCCTGTCATTAACGATTGATCCCATTTTGTTCATGAAAAAACAAGAAACATTACAATGAATAAGTGGAAAGAAAACGGTAAATTTACACAAATAGCCACTTTGCAATATCAATAATATTATACTTACAAATATTTTTACACAAAGCGAGGTAACAAAAAAATGAATGAAAGAGTAAAACAAAAAATCAAACTCATTATATTCACTCTTCTATTTATTTTTTTACCACATCACTTTGTATGAAGATTTTTGTAAGTGTAGCATTACTCTTACAATATACATTCGTCCAGGAAATTATAAGAATTTACTATTAAAGATTTTGTAAATATTATATAGTAGCTAAAGTTACATGTATTCAAAGGTCTGTGGATTCCTTTAAATGCTAGTTAGTAATGCTAGATTAACTGTTCCTTAGGTCTCTAGCACATGGAGCTTGAATTAATCCTCTTTTTAATACTTTTTATAGCCGCTATCTACAAAGGAACGATCAATGGTTCCCATCGATATCATCACTTAAACGTTCCAAATCAATCTTTTTACCTTATTTGGTCTTTAGTTGGTAAGTAAGTACAAAACGTGATACTCATACAAAATGTATTGCTGTCTCATTAATTTAGCATGTATTATAGAATGTTTTTGAAGATAATGTTTTCAGATAAAAACCCTTTTAATAAAGATGTGTGACAAACGTTTTTTAGACAGCATGCTACTGTGGTACTTACCTGTTTTTATATATCATTATTTTAAATTTTTATAAAGGTAGAAACCTTTTTGATGTTTCAGATTCAAGGATTCAAATTAATATAGGGAGATTGAAGTAGAACCAATCACAGTAGTAGGGTTCAGATCCGCCCATCAAGCCCAAGCCTGCTTGCCTACCCAACTATTCTGTAAAATATTGAGAAAATCATTGCTTCAAAGTGTAAAAAGCTAGACCTTGCATTAATTGGCCCACCCATTTATGTTACACGGTAGCAAGAAGAATTAAGCTCTAAACAGCATAAATAGCAATATTTTTTAACCAACACTTTGTAAAAAGCTAGTCGTAAATTGATGAATGCAGGATGTTCTTTGTAACTATCCTTGTTACAAATATATATATAAATATTGGAAGTAAACAAGAGTGGCGATTAAGGAAAGAAAAATATCTCAAAGCTCCGAATTCGTTATCCTTCCATTAATGTTCTCTTGATACCAACACAATTAATTCTTTAATCAAACTTATTACGACTATGACTCATCTTCTCCAGACTCCAAACACATGCTGTGAAGAAGATAGAAATTATAAACATCGTTAGTAACAAACTAACTCCATGGAGATTAGCAATAGCATCTCATGAATATATATATTAACTAGTTTCTTCTTCGTTAAGGCACAAATGGGTGACTTTCTTGTAATGGCAGACAATTTGGGGCCAGATGAACTTGTTCCATACGTTATGTCTATTAGGTTTGAGGCATATCATGTAGCTTCAATATATTTAAGCCACTACAGGGTTCTAGTTTCGGGATCAAAACTGACCAAGTCTTCCATAATTTGTAAGTGGGACATTGTTTAGAGTTGATGTTTCCGGTCAATATGCAGTGAATGTCAACTCGAACGGATGCCCAATGAATTTTAATTAGGTTCATTATAATCTGTAGAAAATAGTTAGTTGGTAATCAATTGCTGATTCTATTTCTTGATAAATTCCATATTGACAGTGGCAGCAAATAAAGGCATGGTTTCACTTTCATATGAAATGCACCTTCAAAACCTTCTCATGAAACTGCCCAATTTGGTACAGAGACCTCATTGGCTGCAACTGGCCATGGCCAAGTATCCTTCCAATGGCCATTGAATAGATTGCATTAAGAGCAGGACCCTCCACAGTAAATGAGTAAATGAGTAGCTAAATTATGAGTTCAGCATTAAATTTAGCTCTGGTAATTGAAGGAAAGAAGGAAATTATTGAAACGGAAAACAGAAAATTCATTAATGTTTGATGTACTACAGATATGAAGTTCATAAATTTTAATTAATTTGCTGAAACCCACATCAGTGATTACAAGTACCTGTTAATGGCACCGACTTCGTTGGAATGGAGAGAGTTAATTTGCTTGGGTGGCTGTAATGTAAACTGTGATAGGTAAGGAATATTATATATTAATTAGTAGGTGAGACATCTTCATCTTGTGAAGCCAATTGTTTCACTAACATTCAGCCATGTGCCGTTAATATGATCCAAGATTCAAACGCATGTGATCTGTCGAATGCTTGCTTTGTGGAAGATAAGGGGTAGCAACCTGCCCCTGTCCCCCACCTCTTCATCTCAATAATCCATGGCAATGCATCAACGTAAGAGATTTATTTGTCAATTGACGAATAAGCTATTAGATTAATTAACCAAGACTGGGCCACATCAACGTAAGAGATTGATGATTGGTCTTTTCTTCACTTGGTAACTATAGTCAATTTCTGGCCCCTCTTACAGAAATTTGATTCTTTTAAGGTACATGTTTGATGATAGTCAACTATTAAATTGATCTGAGTCTCGGACTTTGTTTTATTAGTTGATAGGTTTTTTTAATCAACGTGGCAAACTAAGTATATTATTATCAAATTAATAAAATGCTTTGGCATAAACATACGAAAGTACAAAAAATATTTGTTGACCAATTTCAAGAATAATCCCAACTCAAATCCTGCCAATGGCTTCAGGGTTCCTTCGCAAGTTAAAGACCAAAATCGTGAAAAATATTCAGCCTTCTGAGTCGCCCCAAAAATATTCCACTAGTGCAGAGCATTTTCCATTTCGTGCGGCGTGGGCCAATGTGAGAGACTGACCGCGGAAAAGGACTTGACCTTTGAGGAGAAGCAACAATAGGGAGAATAAAAACAGAGTTAAAAGTCTTAAAGATGCCTACTCAACTCAAGAAAAAGCACACTAAACTTTTCCTTCTTTTTTTTTTTTTTTTTGGTAACTGTACAAGCAAAGATGTCCATTTCAGCGCTGTTAAGAAAATACTGTCACTCACCTTTTAAATTTGCAGAAAAGAAAGAACTTTAAATAATATAGAAATACAATCATCATGCTATACAGATCTGGGAATAATATACTAGAGACATACTATGCAAAATTTCTATCATGAACAAAGCTTGGGTAAGGATCTGGCATTGCTATGGCTTGAGGCTTTTGACTTCAAGAGTTTTGTCATCTGAGTTTGCATTTTTCGACAAACTTTCTCCAGTTCCATCACCCTCCATTGCATTCCTTGCAAATGTGCTCTGAGCTTCTCATTGTCAACTGAAACATCAAGCATCCCAGCGTAGAGAACAACTTGTTCATTGGATTCATCTTTCTTACCCTTGCTTCCCGTCTCGGTGAAGCTACAAGGTGAATCAGTACAGGATCTAGTATTGTCTGTGCTCTTAAGCAAGTTTTTGAGCTTGAATTGCTGAGAGATGAGAGCCTGGACTGCAGCTTTTGATGGAAATTTAGCATTCTGAGAGAGGTGCAAGCAAGCTTCGGCTGAAAGCTTCTCATAATTAAGAGAACAACATATCTTTATCTTCTCTTCTTCCGTCAATCCTGCATGCACCTATTTAAACAAGAGTCAACCCAAATGCACTGATTATGATAGGAATCTGAAAATGGGGTTAAGTCGTTTAAGCTTTTAAAATATTCAACTTGAATTTTACAGTAAGAAGTTGAATTTTATAGTTAGTGTTAAATATCAAATTGAAATTCAAAAGAACATACAAGAGAATGATCCACAATGCCAAAAAAAAAAAAAAAAAAAAGGAAAAGCTAGAGAACTTCCAAAAGGAAATTTAGTGAGATCATTTTACCTCAAAATACATGTCTATAGCGTGGTACATTTCATCGTAAGAGTCCCTTGAAGAATCTGGCAGTGCCATAGCAAGAGCAAGGAACTTTGAAGGTTTTAAGCAAGGATCTGGAGCTACTTCTGCCATATACAAATCCATCAAGCTAGCAACTTTCTGCAGTGAAGACAAAGATGCTTGACAACCTCCTCTATGCAGAAATGCTTTCAAGAACCTAAGAACAAGATTCACATCATATAAGTAATTCGTCCCATTTGGAGATGGAATAAGTAAATTATCTAGTGTGGCTTGGTCCATCAGATAGCCTATCATACTCTCTAACTTGCTCCGAACACTTTTTTTTATGTTTAAACTCAAAACAACTCGAAGAATACCAAATAAACTCTTGCACGAAACAGAGCTCCTATCAAGAGTATAAAGCAAATCAATGACAATTTCTAAAATTGTGCTCTTCTCTTCCATTGTGGCAGTGTAGAACTTAGACTTCTGATAATAAAAGAGGAACCTACTTATGATGACTTGATCAATTTTTCGTCCAACCATGGATTTTATGACCAATTCAACCAAACTAGGACCCAAAACTATAAGATCTTCAAACCACCAGGTTACTCGAGAGAAGCTGTTCTTCAAACTCTCAGTGCTTCTAGTGTCACAGGAGAAGCGAAAACCGGAGCTGTCTGGGGAAGAAGTAGATGCACAAGGACTTGCTTCACTGGTCAAAGCCAGCCTCCCGACCAGAGAACCTAGGCATTTTTCAAGTATACCTGAAGAATTTGCAATTGGAAGAAACTCTTGGCACTGCTTCAAAGAACCCAAAAGCTCAGACCATGTCCAGTAGTTAATCTCTTCAATTGATTTTTCTGTTTGTTCCAGTAAATTGGGTTTTTCTAATGTAGATTTCTTCATCTCCATGAATTGTGCGGCACAATGTAGGAGGGAAATATTGGAAGGAGTTATATCAATTTTGCCATTGTTGTAGCAAAACCTTAAAATAAGCTCAAAACTCTCTGTCCCCCCTGGAAAATCATGGAATATCAGTTTCAGATTTCTCTTAGTGTCGATCGATTTACCAAATAGTTTGCTTAATCTACCAGAATACAGAGCAACAATTTTCTGCAGATAGCCAAGAGAAAAAGAAGAGTTAGATATTTAAGAATTAATTGACAGATAGAGATTTCAATAATACAACTTAATTCTTGAACAAACAAATACTAACACCTTTTCGTGGTGGAAAAATAAGACAATTCTCAGTCACATTTCTAGTAGAATTTTAGTGCCGACACATAAAACCACCAAGAGAATGAACTTAAAAGTTAAATATTGATTTAAAAGAATGAACTCATTGAATTAGACAAAATAAAGAAAGGAAAAATGAAGAAGAAATGAACAGAACATCTTCAAAAGAGGGAGACAGGTCGTTATGGACAATAAATTGTGGAATGGTAATTAAACAAAACGAATCTGCTATTCATACCAGCAAAGAAGGGTAAAATTGATGTGAAATGAAAGCAACTTTTAGTCCTTCACAAAAGATGTGAATAGAGCCAATGAGGGTATGAACATTTAAGCCTCATAACAACAGCAATAAATGGAAGAAAAGAACACGAAAGAGGCCCTGTCAATCACCTCGCGAAAATTGTGATGACAATAGTAGCCAGAAGAGAAGAACAAAAGTCAGTGGATGAAACCTTTGCCCCACCTTGCTGCAATGTAGGTGAAAATTTAATGGTAGAGGGTACAGGTTACAAATTCATGGTTAATGTAAAAATTGAATGGAAAACTAACAGAAAAAAAAAAAAAAAAATTACATGAAAATGAGAATTTAACAGCCATGGAATTCTAAGCATCTAAAATTCAACGGTTCACACAAAGGAGCACAAGGAAAACATATTAGAGACCAGGAAACTCAATTAAGATGCAAAGCAAAACAACTACTTACTACCAAAAGAAAAAAATTTACCTTGTTCACCATGAAAGTTTCTTCCCCATTGATATCCACTTCAAGATCACAGCAAACTGCCATGACTCTAAATAAAAACAAACCAAAAACTAACCCACCTCAAATAAGAATCTTTTTTTTTTTTGGAAACCTGTATTAAAAAGGAAGAAAATTTAACAACCCAACAGAGACAGAGATGTGATGGGGGAGGTCGAGTGGGAAGTGAGAAGGAGCACACAGGTCAGAGGGTGAAAGTCATATTCTGAGATGAGGAAGAAGACAAACACAAAGTGCTTCTGGGTTTTTGCAAATGGTTGAGAACACAATCAACCGGTATGCAGAAGCAATGTGGTGGTTCTCAACTGAGATACAAAGACAAGACTCAAGCTAGCAACAAGGTGTATAAAGACAGAAAAGAGATATATTATAATACAGACATATATTTATAAACAGTTGTTGTGTGACCTCTTAACCTATACCTGACATTCTTTGCTAAAATATATTTCTTTGGTAAGAATATTGTTTCTCATATGTTAGGTTATAGAAAATAATAAACAAATGTGATTTTCTTGGAGGAGACACTAAGCTTAGGACTGAAGCTTTTTTGCTGGCTTTCTTCTTTGTTATTCCATTTTCATCGCTGCAACTCTCTGTAATTGTGCACCCACCACCTCTTTCATTTATTTATTTTTCTCTTTTTTTTTTCCTTTAAAAAAAAGATTTATATGTGTCATTCTTTTTTCTCTCATCTGTCCTGAATTCCTGATGAATCTGGATGATAATGAGATGAATTGACCATTTTCACCCTTTTGTTTCTGAGGCTGGCCTTGGACCACACTTTAATGGCTCCCACAAGTGGGTCCCACTGGAGGATCAACGACATATCATGTATCCCTTTTTCATTTATTTACTCGTTTGTTCCCAGATTTTCTGGTTCTTTTGAGATGCAGAGTTATTGAAGATCTTAAATAGACGGCTCTGATTAGCATTTGGATGATTTGATGGACCCTATTAAGCTTAGATGGGTTATCGGTATATATCCCTTGCCTTGCCACGCAACTCAGTTGTGTGGAAGCAAAGACTAGAGATGTTAAATGGTTTGAATTTGTTATGTATTAGTAAATTACTTGGTTAAATATGAAATCATTTAATTTTTAAAATAGGCCGAACGACTTATGCATACCCAAGATTTGTTAAAATGACAAGTTGGTACCCAAAAGGTTTTGAAACGACAAATAGGTACCTTGTCATGTTGCTTAGATTTTGATTAGATAATAGTGAAAAGACTAAAATGCCCTTGAAAGTTTAATTTTTAGTTTTTTATAAATTTAAAAATTTCTAAAAAACCCCTAGGTTTGCTAATTTGACTAAACACCCCAATATATAAAAATTTTATAAAATAACAAAAACACCCCCGCCTCTAGCATTCTCCGCCACCTCCGTAATCTGCAGGAATAGTACGCACGCACTACCTGGACCTGTGGTCGTAACGAGTAGATCTTTCATTTTCTCGAAGATCCGTGGGCCGATCCGGGCCTGGAAAAGGCCTGCATCTACGGCCGATCCGGCCGTTGAGACCGGAAACTTGTTCGGAAAATTAGTTACGCACACGCACTCCATGACCGTGTCGTAACACGCCGATCCGCATTTTCCTAGGCCGGATCTCCGCCGCCGAGGCCAAAAAGGCCAGGACATAAACTGTCCTTTTGCCGGCCAGATCCGCCACTGATCCTGGCCTAAAAGGCCTACATCGGCAGGTGTTACGCACGATCCGACGCCTGCGGTCGTAACACAATTTTTCTCCTGATTCCTCGGTGGTGGCAGGTTAACTGCACCGTGGATGCGGGGGTGTATTTGTTATTTTATCAAGTTTTTATATATTGGGGTATTTAGTCAAATTAGCAAACCTAGGGGGTTTTTTAGAAATTTTTAAATTTATAAAAAACTAAAAATTAAACTTTTAAGGGCATTTTAGTCTTTTCACTATTTTCTAACGAAAATCACTAATGTAACATGACTAAGGTACCCATTTGTCGCTTCAAAACCTTTTGGGTACCGACTTGTCGTTTCGACAAACATTGGGTATGTATAAGTCATTCTCCCTTTAAAATATTGATAAAATATGTATGATATAATTTAATATACTTATTTGTTTTAACATACGTGATAAAATGATCCATTTAATATATTTAAGGAAGATAAAATAATAAGTTTTGAAGTTTTGAAGTTTTAGAATAATTTTTATACATCATCTTTCCTTTCTAGCGAGTCAAATGGTCATATGATTGATGATTTATATTTTTAAAAACAATGATACTATATTATCTAAAATATAAAATTTAGGTTTTTTAATTATATAAAAAATATGTGTGATATGTCTATTGGTAAAGAATTTTGCACTAATTAGTGAGATCCGATCAATCTTACTAGAATCGGAATTGATATATACATGATTAATGATAATCAACGATGAATATGAAAAAAATGAACTAAAAACAAGAGATTTTTAAAGTGGTTTGGTCAAGTTAACAACATACGCCCACTATGTTTTTGTATTTGTCGTGAGAGGGGTTTATATACAAGATTTGTATAAATAAAGCAACGAAATTCAAGGAATTAGAACTGATTTGAATAATAATTTTAATATCCTCACGATTGGCACTGTGATTATACAGTGATCACCGTTGATCCAGTCATTCTCGCAATATCTGAGATCTGAAGTAATTTGGGGATTGATTAAATGATTCTTTGAATTGTTCGCTACTAGTTTATGCTGAGTCGAGTTATAGCTTGACGAGCTTATATTGAGTCGATCAATCATAATTGTCGAGCTCATTCTAAATCAAACCATATCCTTGAGTTGGCCAAACTTTGATGGAAAACCAGACACAATGTCAAATTATCTATAAATCTTGAAAAGAATCAGACATGATAACTTAAATCATTGAATCGGTTATACCAAATATAAATACAAAATCCGAGTGAAAGTAACTTTGATTTTGTGCGAGTAGAAACACCTCAGATTTTCGCTGG